>CM053772.1:170838558-170862599 GCA_028658325.1 Potorous gilbertii | reverse complement strand
ATATATCTATAGATACATAGAATGAGTGTTTGTTTCCCTAGCAAAATGTAAGCTTCTTGAGAGCACTGTTTTGTGTCCCCAGTCCTGGCATAGTGCCTGGCTTAGTAGGAACTTAGTCAATATAAGTTCAATTGAATTGAACCTTGATATCTGAAATTCTACCTACCCCCAGTCTGAAGATCTAAGTGTCAGGCACTGTGCTAAGAATACAAAAGGAGGCAAAAGACAGTTCTGGCCTCCAAGGAACTCACAGTCCAAGTGGGAAGACAAGTTATATTTAGGATAAATGAGAAATAATAAAGTGAGAGGAGGAAGTAGAATTAAGAAGGTTTGGGAAGGGCTTTCCTGTAGCTGGTGGTTCACCATGCCCGGCTCACTTTGGAGGCTACTTACCTCCTCACCCTGCCTTTTCTCTCTGGTCTCCGGAAGTAGAGTGGATGCAGTGTCTTAATCTAATATTCCATCCAGCTTCTGGTGCCTTAGCCAGGCTTCTACTTGAGCCACCAGGGTGGAATCTCTCCCTACCCAGACATAATCTAATTTGCTTGATATGTAAAATGAAGGTTTGCATGGATGTGCCATATTTGTATAGTCTTCACTAGAGATCAAATCACTCTCTCATCTCAAGATTACACATCCATGACCCTGATTGATAATAACTCTGATAGTTGAATGTAAAAACCACAAAATTTACTCATGATTTATAAAGAAAACTTTATAGAGAAGCTTTGGTGTACCCATGTACACCATTTTACCACATATGGGTAGACTGTTCTCCTAATTATTGCTTGAGACCATTTTACCAGAAGTCCTAAGTCAATGTTTGTGGAAGCATTTTTTTTTAATTTATACAACAAAATAGAAGATATTGCAATTATTTACAATACAAAAAATAAATGGCAAACTGAAAAACACTTTGTCTATTCATTCATTTATTTATTTGATCATTTCTTTCTTTCTTTGTTTATTGCTCCAAGCCATGCAGAGAAGTGTGCAAAATTTCGATGTGCTGATGTGAGACGTGAATAAATCTCTGAAATTAATAAATCCAAGCTTCATCTTCCCCAAATTCTACGTGTCCTCCGGCAGTGCTAATGAGCATGAAAATGGTCAAAAGAGAGATCTGTGTGATCCATTTCACTTCACTCCCTTTTTGATTTGTCATATTCAGCTTCTTTAAGAAATGAATCTTGTCTCTTCTACACAAATTCCTTTATACACAAGGACCTCCTTTTTGTCTGCTACTTATTATGCCACTTAGAAATGTTTACATTAGTCAAAGAATAGTCTGAGAGTCAAAGCGGTGGATAGAGAGCTCTCCTTGAATTGAGGAACACCTGGATTTAAAGTCTTCCTCTGACTTTTACTGTCTATGTGACCTCTAACAAGTCAACTAACAGCTTAATGCTTCCAGGCCAATTTTTAAGATTATAAATTGTGGAAAATTCTCATTTTCAATGAGAGCTTTAACTAGTGTGGCGAGAGTTTGCTGAATAAAATGGGGAAAAATATGAGAAATATTTCATTCATTCCCTGCCTAGCTTATCAACAGATCCTCCTCTGTGACATTGCTAAATATTTCTGCTAAGTGTATATCTATCTCCGTTTCATACCTTGCTTAATATTCTGTATCACTGAAAAGAAGAAGTTTCTCTATGATTGCCTCTTTCATGGATTCCTTGAATTTTGGAGGGCTTTTTAAAGGAAAGTTTTTAAAACTGTATTTTGTCCCACTCAATCAAGTGCCTTCTTAAAGTCAACTGACTCTTATTATAGTTGGATTTTTTATATTACCTATATATCTTGATCAGTTGTATGAATGTTAAGCCATCTAAAATAGAAAGATATTTTTGACAGTCTTATTGTTATATTCTGCTGATTCTCAGAAAGATTAAAAACATTATTTTTAAAATTTCAAGCATTTTTTTTCTCCTTCCCTTGTCTTCCACCTACTGGGGAAAAGAAAAAGACAAGCAAAAATTCTCAGAAAGTTTTAATGGGAAGGCATAGTGGTGCATGCTTGTCCTTAGTTCTTGAAGAGGACAATGACATCAGGAGAGTAAGGCTGGGCATTTGCAAGTGAAGTGAATGTGAGGGAGGACTGCACAAGGTCACCAGCCTCATTTTCTCCTCCTGAGCTGAGTCCAGTGGTAAGATATGGATTAGGAAGACTGGGGATGATGGCCTCAGATGCAGTAGGAGACCTTGGCCTTTTTAAGCTTTTAAGTTCTTTGACTGAGGCAACACCCATTCAGTGATTAAGGCTAGGTAAGAAATGAATCAAGGAATGGCCACTTTTCCCTAATTAAAAAATAATAATAATCCAGGAGGGGAAAACCCTCAGGGTTTCTGGGCAAAAAAGAAACAATTACTAATTACATTCATTCTGAGCCAAGATCGGTGTGTGGTGGTGGGGAGGAGGGTAAACAATGACCACTAAGTGGAACTTGGGTTGGGACTAATCAACAAAAGCCTGATGTAGCCAATATCCCCTAAGATATCTTTACTAGGTCTCAGGCATCAAAATTTACATGCCTGTGGGAGGGAAGGGGAGGGGAGGGGAGGGGAGGGAAGGGAAGGGAAGGGAAGGGAAAGGAAGGGAAGGGAAGGGATTTTAGAGTTCATCTAATCCAACACATCATTTGACAGATAAGGAGACTGAGGCAGGGGTGGAGATATGAAGTCACTTGCTAAAGACCACACAGGTAGAAAGTGACAGGTTCTGAACTCAGGTCCTCTGACTTAAAATTAAATGTATTTTTTTCTGCTGTTCCAAGTCCCCTCTCATTCTAAATACACATAGCAGCTCTGTGACCCATCTTTCCTACGTCTGAATTCTTCAACAAATTAACTTGTCACTTGAGGTACTGTTGAAATATATTTACTTATGGTGAGACTTTGAACTCCTAGGATGGGGGTGGGGGGAGCTATCAAGCCATCTGTTGGAGAAATCGTGTTTTTTGATATTAAAAGGGCTTTCTTTTCCCTGACTCTTGGTGTTTGTCTCCCACCTCTCATATGCTGCTCAGATAATGACAGCTGCCATGAGTGTTTCAAGCCCTCACCTGCGATCTCTTGAAATGCCACATGGTTAGTGTAATGTGATATACATAGCAGTACAAAGATATGGCCAGGCCTGACTAGATGGGTGTGTTGGAAGCAAAAACTGTCAAAACAGGGCCATGGGAGCCACAATGTGGGCCCTTCTGTCCAATTAGACTCTGGGCTTGGCTGGTGATTTAAATTTCTGTAAGAAGCGTGTTTTTATTTTTAATCAAGCCAAGAGCCTTGCAGCTTTTAATTTTGCTCCTTTCTCTCATCTCATCTCTTTCATCTCTTATCAGAACTAGTTTTTTTATATTCTTTCTTTTTTTTTTGGCCTGAGTTTGAACATTGTACTCAGTTCCAGGCAACAGATTTTATTTCAACTAAAAGAAACCGAGTGTGCAAGTCAGAATTAATTTAACAGATCCCTGCTTGAATTTCTGATATCAAAAACTACCCTAAGGTAAGGCTGAGTAAATGCAAATTTCCTATTTGTTTCTTTATATTTCCATACATAACACTCCAACATTATTTAGGAGGAAAAAAAGGTTATCTATCTATAACATATACATGAAAACCCCATCAATCATTTTTTTTGCATAGGATCAATTCAATTTAGCCAACATTTGTCAATGATACGTATGTGCCAGGCACTGTGCCATGAGTTGGGATCCAGATAAAGAGGAAAACAAAGTGTTCTTGCCTTTAAGTAACATACATTCTACTGGGGGAATTAGAATAACAGTGGCGACAACAAAAGTGTAAATAAATAGCACTTATATAGCACCTACTATGTGCCAAAGCACTGTGCTTAACACGTTACAAATATTATTTCATATGATGCTCACAACAACCTTGGCAAGTAGGAGCTATGGTTATCCTCATTCTGAAGTTGAAAAAAAAATGAACAATAGTAATTAGGGTCACGTATCTAGTAAGTCTTTTAAGTTGGAATTGAATTCAGATCTTTCTGATTCTACGTCCAGTGCTTTATCTGCGGTACCACCACAGGTACATGAATACAGCATATATAAAAATGACCTTCTTGGGGTAAAGGGATAGCACTATTAATTCAGTTTCAGGCAGGAAAAGCTTGTCACAGGGTCATGAGACTTAGACCTGAAGGGATTCTTAAAGATAATCTGATTCAACTCCCTTGTTTGAGAGTTAAAGGAACTGAAGAGCAAGGATGGTAATGACTTGTCCATGCTGTCAAAACTAGCGAACTAGGTCCTATATTCTCCTTAATGGGAAAAGAATCCTGTGAAGTGATCATAGGTATTCAAATTTACAATATTTGAGGTTAAAATTATGTAAAATATGGTAATTGAATCCAGTCCAAAGGAACTATGCAGAGTGAATTCAAGTAACGCAACCATTTCCAAAGGATTTGTTATTTGCACTAATAAGGACCTAGATGGAATGAGGCAAGCTGAGTGTTGAATTCACTTCCTGTGACACTAAGCCCTGCTCTTTCCTCACTACCATCCTGCCAAATAAGAAACATAAATAAATATTTTTTAATAAGGACTCTTTGAATCTTAATCTACTTAAAAGTATCTTTACAGAATCACAGAATTTTCAATTAGAATATAAGCCCAGGGAGTCATCCTATCTAACCTATGTCTAAAAGGATTGCAGTTTGTCCTGTGTTCTCAGAAAAGATCAATGACATTAGGAGAGTGATGTCTTGACTTGAAATGGATCACACACACACACACACACACACACACACATGCACACACACATACACACACCACTACAACATACCCAATAAGATGGTATCCAACATTTGTTTAAAGACTTCCGAGAAGAAAGCTACTGACATCTCATATAGCCCATTCCACTTTTGAACAATTCTAATGTTTAGAAGGTAGTTGGTTTTCATTTTGTTATTTTTTCTGACATCAAGCCTAAATTCATAACTCCCCCTTTTTTCTGCCTTATGGGTTTAAACCAAAGAATCTAATCCCTCTTGCAAAAGTCAGCCCTTGAATATTTTAACATAGTTATCATGTCTTCCCTGAATGTTTTCTTCTCTAGATTAAATGTTCTTACTGGAAGGGCCCTGATAGATCATCAAATATAATTCCCTCACTTCACAATTAGGAAATTGAAGCCTATATAGATAAGGCACTTGCCCAGGATTATATATCCGAGATGAGAATTAGACCTAGGTCAACCCAGCCCTAAATCCAATTCTGCCTACTATGCTATGTTACCTCTCTGGAGTCATCTGTAAATGACATGGACTCAAGTCCTTCACTCATCATTATTTGCCTGCTCTGGGTACTTTCTGGTTTAGCAATGACCCTACCAAACAGTAATACCTAGAACTGATGAAGTTTGATGAGGGTAGTGCATATAGAGACCCTCTAGACCTCAAAACCATGCCACTTTTAATACAGTCCAAACTACCTTTTTTTGGACGCCACATCACATTGATGACTCACATTGAGCTGACTATTGACTAGAATCAGTAGATTTTTTTCAGACATGCTACAGTCTAACTAGTCTCCTCTCCCTACATTTTTATGTTCATATTTATATTTTTATGTTCATGAAGTTGATTTTTTTGGAACTCAAGTGTGAGACTTCAGGTTTTTCACTATTGACATCAAATCCTGTACCTTGTCAAGAGTTTGGTATCTTAACTGTCATTCAGTACTTTAACTATCCCTCCCAACTATAGTCTATAAATTTGAAGAATGTGCCATCTATACATCTATCCATTTCACTTATAAAATGCTAAACTGCTTAGGACCAAACACAGGGCCCTGAGATACTCTTCTGGGGATTCCCAACACATTCACATTGAATTTTTAATAACTACTCTTTGCATTCAGCAATCAAACCAGTTCTGAATCCAACTAATTGTATCATAGTCTGGTCCATATGTCTCCATCTTCTTTGTAAGAGCAGTATAAAAAAATCTGGGCCATCTATATTTATAAAGATCTCATTTAACTAGTTTAGTAACCTTGCAAAAAAGGAAACAGGGTTTGTCTGACATTTTCTTAATGAAACCATATTGACTTTGTGTAATCCTTTCTAGATGTTCAGTAAATTTCCCTTTAATGATACAATCTAGAGTTTTTATAGGAGTCAGAATCAAGATCATTGGGCTATAGTTTTCAGGTTGTTGTCTTTCCTTTGTTGAAAACTGGCACATTTGTTTTTCTTCAGTCTTTTGGCATCTCTCCTATTTTCCATGACTTTTCAAAAATTATTGACTATGGCTTGACAGTCACACTTTCTCCCTAGCCTCCCCCACATCAGGGATATAGTACATCTGACCCAGGTGACTTGAGTTCATTTAAGTCAGCTAAGTTTCTTTTCATTATTTCTGATATCACTTGCCTGTTCTGTAATTTCCAGGACAAAGTTCATTGTCTTTAGCACAGAAAGCAAAAGCAAAATAAAAATTGAGTAGCTCTTCCTTCTCTTGGCTATCAGTTATTGTTGCCCCATCTACCTCAAGCAATAATACTATCTCTTTCTAAATCCTTCTTCTTCCTCCCAATAGTTATTTGGAAATTCAGCAGAATGAGCTAAGGCTAGTAAGGATAGTTAAGGGCAACAAATTTTTAATAATTTTTAACTGTATTTGTTTTGAATAAATTGTCCACAATACCATTCGGCAATTTAAGGAATTATTTTTCAACCTGTTTCTAAACTGTCATTGACCCATTTGTATACTCAAAGTTGAAGAACTTGAAGAATCGTTATAAGCTGTAATCAGAAAAACAATTCTCAAAGGGCAAGAATTTTGTTATTTATTTTTCAAGGAAGCAAGATGAAATAAGTTGTGTATAGAAAAAGATCCTCCTAGTCAGAGGCACTCCTAGTACAAGGCAAGGTTTGCCAATGGCTTTCTGCCTGGAGTGAGTGCCTTCAATTGTCTGCTTTAGCAGTTACTAGACAATTTTTCAAAGTGGGTATGGTGAGGAGGTAGAAGGCTTTCCTCTCACCTGAAGCTAGAAGTTGCTAGAGGTTCATTAATCACTCAATCAACAAGCATTTATTAAGCAACAACCACCACAACATTAAAGTCATTAGATTGTTAGGCCCCCTGAGAGCAAGAACTGTCTTTTGCCACCTCTTGTATCCCCAGCGCTTAGCAAAGTGCCTGACTCATAGTAGGCACTTAATAGGTACTTATTGATTGAAAAATGTCATCTTCTTTCAGATACTGTAGTAGGTACTGAGGAAAAAAAGACAGAAATAGCTTCTGCTATAGTCCTCAGTCACCTTATTGCTGAGGCTAAAGGGGCAGTTATGCTACTTTCCAGTCCTTCATACATTATCCAATTTAGATGATACTTTAAAATTTTATTTTCTCAATAAAGTATTTCTTTGAGATTCAATTTAATTTTGTGTCACCTGTGAAATAATGCAGAATAGTGTATGTATGGAAGTTTGTCCTTACCCCTACAACTCCCTGCCTCCTCTCTACATCCAGGGATGGCTCTGTGCCCAATGGTACTTCTCCAGAGCTACCTTCTTATATGCCAAGTGCCTGAGGAAGCTGAATTAACTTCCTTAAGTGCAGGATTATTATGAAAGAAGCACTTTTCAGATTCATTAGGCCAAATATCTTGAAAGACTTAATGTAGCTTCAAAAAGTGCCAGGAAAAATGAAATAATTTTGGAACTGGAAGCAAACAATACCCAATCAGATTTTGATTTGTTTTCCATAGTTTCAGAAGGACCAATTTTTAGAAAGTCTTTATTCCTATTGTATTTTGAACTATACTATATGGTTATGAATCATGGAATACACATCCCAAAGAATAGTTGTTGATCACCCAAAGGGTGGAATTGCATACTAGGTGTTAGCAACACTTAGTATGTAAATACTTCCTGTCATACACTATGAATGAGGACTTGTACTGAATTGGGATAAAGATTGCCATCAGAAAAATTCATACCTAGAAAATTTTTTAAAAAGTTTGGACCAGCCATAAAGAGGGAAGGATAACTACTTGATAGTCCATGGCTATTCATAAAATATCAAGGGATCTATAGAAAGGCTCTTATTTTGCTAGCTGGTCCCCCTGTAGAAGATTTATGGGAAGATGTGAAAAGAATGACACAGCATGAGATGTCATCGTTGGGTTGTTATGCATATTATTGGAGGGACTGATTATATTCATGGCGTCACAGATGAAATCATGATCAAAGACCTCTTCCGCTTCTTGCAAATAAGTAGAAGTCAAGAAAATTAAGAAGAATGCAACAGAAATAGCAAATTCTTTCTTTCACATCTACTATAATACCCTAAACAACCCTCACTTTGCTAAATATAACTAATGCTATTGGAAATACCTAATTTGTTACCAGGATTTTATTTCAGCAACTAAGGGGAAATTGACTTTCCACAGGATTAGATGTAGGATTTAGTTGTCTGTTGTCTGGTTAATTTAAGAGTTGGTCTACACATGCACGCGCACACACACATGCACACACACAACACACACACATATATAAAGAACAGAGAAATAATAGAAGCATGTATAGATAGATGATAGATAGATATATGGATGATAGACAGATAGACGGATAGATGGATGGATAGATATTCCTGATTACTGGCTTTTCATATGCCTTAAGTTAATCAGATAAAGAGTGGATAGTTCACTTGGGCCTTAGTTTTCTCATCTTCTAAAATGGAGAAGTGGAACTAGATGACCTCCAAGTTCATCCCTGTTTTGCCTATGAACCTCTGACTATGCTTTATTTTTATCTTATTTTTTCCATATTATTTAATATCACTCTTACATGTTTTTTGCTCCAATCAAACTGAGCTACTTGCTATCCCCAGAATATAGCCTAAGCTTTCTCAACTTGAGGATTTTGATCTTTTTTACTGGAAAATCTTCCTGCTTTGACCTAACCTTAGGTGATTTGAATTCCTGTTTCTCTATTAAAGGTCAACTCAAATGGTGTCTCTTCCATTAAGCCTTCAAGGTCACAAAGGTAGTAAGAAGTAATCAGCATATGAGCCCAGCATCCCTGACCCCAAATCCAGCATTCCTATTATATCAAATGAAATCTTCATAGATCATTTAAGAGAATATCTTAGTTTTAAATCATTTTCAAATAATATAGCTAGATAATTCTTCAATCACTCCACTAACATTTATTAACATCTCACTATGTAGAAGGTACTGGATTGAGCTATGAAGATATAAATACAAGCAAAATCATACTTACTGTCCTCAAAGGATCTCAGTAAGAAAGTATTAGGAACTGTAGCAGTGCAGAAAGACCTGAAGAAGATGAGATTTGAGGTTCCTTGAAAGTCAATAGATAGAGGGGTATAGGGAGTGAATTTTAGGCATGAAGGACAGTCATTCAAAAGTCACATAGTTGGGAGATGAAGTATCATATACTAAGGGACAAGAAGAAGGCAATTGTTGCTAAATCATTGAGTGCGTGCAGGTGAGTAAACTGTTAAGATGCCTATAAAGTCAGAAGCAGCAAGATTGCGACAGGATTTATATGTCAAACATAACATTTTCTGTGTTATTCTGGAAGTTACAGAACTAGAGTTGATGAAGTAGGGGAGTGGTATTGTTAGACTTTCATTTTAGGGAAAGGAGAAAAAAAACACTTTGACAGATAAGTAGAAAATGGATGGAAATTGCTAAAGACTTAAAGCAGAGAGATGAACCAGAAGGTTGTTACAGTACAGGCATGGTATGATGAGGGCCTTCAACATGATGGTGACTTTCACTTTAAGTGAAAGATATTAAGACAGCAGAAAAGGCAATACCTGGTGCCAGGTGGCAGGAACTGGGTTTGACACTGAAGGATGGCTCTAAGCCACAGTCTGGTCCCTTTAATAGTAATAGGGAAGTTTAAAAGAGGGGAGTATGGGTAAAGGATAAAGAGTTCTGTTTCAGAGTTACTGAGTTCAAGATGCCTAAGGAAAATACAATTCAAAATGTCCAAGGGTCACATGGTGAAAGGAGACTGGAACTTTGGAGAAAAGCAAGGGTAAGAAAAATGTGAGGAGATGTATACAGAGAGACAAAAAGAGGAACAGAGAAAGCAGAGACACAGAGAAAAGAGAGACAGAAAGAGAGATAAAGAGAGACAGACATGGAGACAGGATGAGAGGAAAAGAGAAAGAGACATATGGGAGGACAGAGCAAAAGAGAAAGGGAGAAAGAGACAGACACATACCCAGAGGGTAGGGATCAACATGCAAGACTTTCATTATTTTGAAAATTACATTTAAATTTTTTATTTCTTGGTGATGGTAATCTATAAAAATTTTCATATGTTAACTTATTTATCTAGCCTTGGGAAGATGGAGATGATAACATGTGCATGTTTTGTTTTGTTTTTTTCTTAATTCAAGTAGCTTTTATAAGACAAATAGCTAAATACAAATGCTTGTCATCTTTTTTAAAATGCCCTTTAAATCTTACTTTCCATGTAGAAAATTAGCAAGAAATATTTCTGTATTAAATACTTAATGTATTTCCTAGTGTAAGTCAATGGATCTAATTTTTTTTTAAATGAAATAAGTTTATAAAGTTTTAGCTCTATTACAAAGTACTGGCCATGCAAAACATACATTATCAAAGTCATTTATACATTGCAGAAAATATGCCTTAGCCTAATTTGGAATGCCTCATAAAGTGGTATTCTATATAAAATTAAAAGTGCTGAAATATGTGATACAAACAAGGAGAATAGTGAGAATTCAAAGAAAGAGATCACTGTGGGCTTGAAACATCAGTAGGGAAGATGACAAGAAGGAGGTGGAACTGGAATTAGGCTTTGAAGGATGGATAAATGGAGAGGAGGGCAAAAGACATTCCTGGTAGAAATGACATGGACAGAAGCAAAGGAGTGTGCTGTGGGAGGATGGGGGGTGGTGTTGTAGATGGGAAAGGGTGAGCCACAGAAAAACTGGCTTTACTGGAGAAGAGGCTATATGTTTGAGAGTAAATGGGGATGAGTTTGGGTCAGTAAATTGAAATCTTGAAATGGAAAGTCTTTACTAACAGATTAAAATAAGAATAAATTTGGAGTTTAAATCCCATCAACACTAAAGCAATTTTCCAAGTTAATGGGAATTAATGCATTTGTTGAGCTGAACACCTTTTAAGATCTAGGTAGGTTTAAGGTTCCATGTTTTGAAAATTATTCTGAAAAATGGTTGTGTGTGTCTGTGCGTGAACGTGTGCACACGCATATCTGTATTTATCTACATATAGATAAGTTGACCTAAAAGTCTTTTAAATTTCAAAACTGCACTAAATCTTTAGGAACACCCTGGATATTTTAGGTCTATAGACCAAAGTTTAACTAAAAGCTATCATGCCTCCTTTACCAAATGTGAGTAGCATGAAAAGTCTTCTGACTGATCAATTTATGAAACTGTTGAGGAAGTGGAATAAAAAAAAAGTATCACATTTAATGACATGTGTGTGTCAGGCAGGACCAAGGAGCTTGGGTAGACAGCCCCTCCAGTGCTACACTCCATCCACATCTTCTCATGACTTATCCAAGACAAAAAAAAAGATGTTTGCTTTCATATCATAACATTTAGGAAATTATATTGATTAGACCTTAATCCCTATTTGTAAAAAGGGTGTACATGAGAGCTTGTGAGGAAAAAATATATTACAAGTCTCTTGACAAGAATACCCCTACCCTGCATAGTGCAGGTGTATTCAGAGAGGTCCTGCTTTGAAAGGCAGATATATCTTTGACCTATGTGGTACAGTGGAAAGAATATTAACTGAGTCTTTTAAAGGATCTGTACTCAAGTCCTACCTATGATGTTTACTACTTATAACACCCCGGAGAGGTGACTTAGTTCCCCTGGGCCTTAGTTTTTGCGTGAATTCATATCCAGTTGTCTTTCAAAGTAAACTTTAAATGGAACTCATTATTGGAAGATTTGTTTTTACATTTCCTCCTTTGTTAAATTATTTTGGATGGCTAGTGCTTGATGATATACCTCTCAATTGGCTAAAGCCTCAGCTTTATATATATATATATGTGTGTGTGTGTGTGTGTGTGTGTGTGTGTGTGTATGTATATATTATATATATATATATACAAACTATACATATTCTAACACTTAGTGAATGATATCCATCAGCCACATTGCTGTTGCTCTCCTAGAAAGACACATTCTCTTTTTTTTCAGGATGACATAGAGCAAGAATACAGTTCTAGAATAAGTCTATGCAGTCCTTTCATTGGCTACCAAAGCTTGAGCTATACTTTTATGAAGAAAAGTATCATTTCATTAGGTTCCTCTGCCCTTCTTCTGCTTCATCATTGGTCCAAAATGGCTGTATACCTGGGAATATTGTAGACAGCCAGCTATGCATACCCATTCCCTCACCCATTAATAAGGACATTCCATCACCATCAATCCAGTGCATTCAAATCATTCCTCACCTTTCCTAAGTGTTCTTGGAGTTTCAGTTCCTTGTACAGAAAAAAATCAGAAAATAATTGTAGTGGCCTATCCTGATCTCTCAAAGAAAAGGAGATATATACCTCTCTCCTTTCATTAGAAAGGTAGGTGACCATGGATGCAAAATGTTACATATGCTATCAGATGTGATTGTTGCGTAGATTGATTTTTGCTGAAATGACTTTTTAAAACAGAAGTTGGCTCACTGCTAGTAGAGGTACTGTCTATCTTGGAAAAGAATAGATATCAAGAAAACTTAAAGAAAAAAATTCCCTCTGTGTAGGAAATGAGAGTTTATAATCCTGGGTTTCATATAGATTTCCTACTGTTCTGAAGATGTGACCTCTTTAAAATAATTCAAAGGGTTTCTGAGATGAGGATAGAGATGCTGTGGTAACATAGCCAAATATGCCCTGGGGGACTAGGGTTTCCTGATATCATGAAACCCTTGAACTATTTGATTCAAGGCAGCAAACATCTCATGTGAAGTCTTTGTCAGCACAGACTCCCTAACTCAGTTTCCAGACTTTGAGTTTCACTTCTGAATGGTTCCTGACTTGCTAACCCTTCAGGATATCTAATAGTGTCTGCTCCTCTCCTTGTCCTATTAGTCTACCCATTTTGCTGAGCTTCTTAGGCCCTCCTACCCCTGTTCTAGGCAGGTTCCAACTCGCACCAGTTCAATTCACCAAACATTCATTGAGCTAGCTACATCAACCTAGTGAGTCTACATGGTGTAGTCGATACTGGGCCAGTCTCTGGAAAAGCAGAAATTATGGCTTCTGGTCCTTCTTCTGACACAAGTAACTTAACCTTTAATTACACCCAGTCTCCCCAGGGAAGGAATTCTCAAGATCTGTAAATTTTAGGTGAGCTGTGAAAATGCATTGGAGCATGGAAGTTGAGCAACTGAACTTCCACATACTAATGAAATCTCGTATACATTCTACACATGTGGATAAAGTGAAAAAAATTGTATTTCTTCTCTCCCCATCAACAAGGAGTTTATTTTCTAATTCAGGATACAACATGCATACAAATCAGTAAACACAAAAAAAACCGGAGGAAAAAGTGTCCATTAATGATTGAGGGTGAGTGCAAAGGCTGCACATCAACATAGGAGTCAATGGCTCAGGCTTCCTAGTGTCAGCCTTCATCAGGACACTGAGGAAGTCTCAACCTCCAGCTCTGAATTCAGGCCTTTTACCCCACCTAGAACCTTCTCAGTAGTTTTGCTGTTTCTTTGACCCCTGCATCAGAATGCAAGGCTCTGGGACCGATTGCATTTGAACCTAGATAATCACTCTCATTCCAGAAGTATATTAAAAGAAGGAAAAATGTTTTCTTTTATTTATAGTTTTTTTTGAGATGTGTGTCATTTTTCTTGGTGTACTAAATCTGCTTCTGAAAACATACTTCAGAATAATATAACCCCATGTTCTGTTTTTAAAAAGAGAAAGGAGAATTGCTTGTGTAGTTAGTCTATTTTTTTCACTTTTCTTGTAGACTAGTATAAAACAAATGCTACTTTTGTTGTCTATTATTATGAATCATAGAAGTCATGAAGCTTCAAAGGGAAACCTGGAAAAATTGAAGATGCAGGCACAGTTTCTTCATCTGAAAAATGGGGATAAAATATCACATATCACACAGAACTGTTTTGAAGATCAATTTTGCTTTGGAAGATACTCTAGCCCTCAGCCTGAGAAGATAATATGTAAGACAAGTAATTTTCAACAAATGGAAAAATTGAGCAGCATGGTCTTTCACTGAGGTAAAGGCAACCCTCCATGTCCCACTAAGGTTCATTGTTGCTACATTCAAGACACCAAGGCACCAAGAAAGATCTTCAAATTCCCAAAAGTATGGAAAGAGATTGCTCTATTTTTAAAGACATCTACAGAAGGAAAGATTCTATGAATTTCTAGTTTAATTTCTTTTGCTGTTTCATTCCTTTGGCCATTAGTTCTCTAGCCTATGAAATGAAGGAATTTTGCTAGAATAATTCTAAGTTTGCTTCCAGTTTCAAAATGACCCTTATATAGTTATGTGAAAATGATTTATTCTCCTTGGGAATGACAATCAATCTAAATGTTCATAATTTTACTTTTGCAAATGACCTTTGTAATAACTTACTTTAGGGACAACTAAAAAAAAATCCATTTGGTGTTTACTCATTTCTACCTGTCATTCCATGGAAACAAAGAAATCAAAACTGAGCACCCATTCACACCCTTGCTTTGCTAATAAAGTAGAGGATAGGCTCAAAACCAATGATCTTTAGGAGAATGAGCCCCAGCCAATTTAAGAGTGTGGAAAGGGTCAGGAGCAAAAGGTGATCAGTGTTTGAAGAAAAAAGCCTTCAAAGCCAGGAATGTATAAGAATCATTCAATAAACAAGAATTTATTAAAGGGTCCAATATATGCCTTACACTGTAATAGATGCTACCTATCTATCTACCTATCTATGCTAACAATGAAAGAATGCCCATTTACAAGGTCTACTTTCCCTCTTAATAGTATTTTTTTCCAATTACAAGTAAAGATAGTTTTCACTATTACTTTTGTAAGATTTTGTGTTCCAATTTTTTTTTCTCCTTCCCTATCTCTTTTCTCTCCCCCTTCCGTAAGACAGCAAGCAATCTGATAGGGGTTGTACCTGTACAATCATATTAAACATTTCTACCTTAGTCATATTTGAAAGAAGAATCAGAACAAAATGCAAAAACGACAAGAAAAAGAGCAAAAACAGTAGACTGCAATCTGCATTCAGATTCCATAGTTTTGGATCACACAAGCATGGCACAGATAGGACTGGAGCAGTCTTCAGGACATGGAATCATGGGTAATAGCTGTACTTCTCAGATTTCTGAACCCATAAATGCCAAAGACAACTTCAAAGGTAAATAAGAAAGCTCTTTTACCTTGGTGAGAGGGGAACCTGGTCCAGCCCCAGTCCTGGCCCCAGGGTGACAGCAGTATCCACTTTTGGAGCCCTTGACCTAAAGAGCTTGGGGGAATTTAGCAGCTAATCTGGATCTCAGTTCTGAGTGGTGGTCCTGGGGTAAGGAGGAGTGCTAGTGTGGTGGAACTGGTGGTGGCTGTGGAGATGGAATCCTACTCACAGATCCAGGGCAGAAAAGAATGCTTGTGACTGATCACAGACCAGGAGAGGAGTAAACTCCTCTCCCATGATTGTGCCACCTTGGAGGAAATGAGAGCTTACAGGTCCCTAGGGTATACCCTCCACTTGACAAAGGACTCCAAAATCAAGTAACTGGATGGGATAATGCCCAAAATTGGGAGAAAAAAATAAGACCATATAATGTGACTTTCTTGGTGAAAAGGTATTTTCTTCCATCAATTCAGATGAGGAAGAACAAAGCCTACCATCAGAGGAAGATATAAAAGTCAAGGCACCTACATCTAAAAATCTCCAAAAAGAAAATGCAATGGTCTGAGGACATGGAAGAGTTCAAAATCAATTTTGAAAATTAAGGAAAAGAGGTGAAGAAAAAATTGGGAAGAGAAATCAGAGCTATGCAAGAAAATCATGAAAAGTGAGTCAAAATCTTGCTATAGGAGATTCAAAATATGTAAAGAAAATAACAGCTTTAAAAATAGACTAACCCAAATGACAAAAGAAGTCCAAAAAGCCAATGAGGAGAAGAATGCTTTAAAAAGCAGAATTACCCAAATGATAAAGGAATTTCAAAGGCTCATTGAAGAAAATAGATCTTTAAAAATTAGAACAGATCAGATGAAAACGAATGAATTTATGAGAAACCAAGAAATTGTAAAATAGTGTTGAATAAGTGAAAAAAATGAAAAAAGAATGAAAAAAAAAACAGAAGACAATGTGAAATATCTCATTGGAAAAACAGCTGATCTAGAAAATAGATCCAGGAGAGATAATAAAAAAATTATTGGTCTATCTGAAAACCATGATGAAAAAAGAGCCTACACATGATCTTCCAAGAAATAATTAAGGAAAACTGCCCTGATATTCTAGACCCAGAGGGAAAAAAATGGAAAGAATTCACCTATCATTTCCTGAAAGAAATCCCCAAAAGAAAACTCCTAGGAATATTGTAGCCAAATTCCAGAATTCCCAAGTAAAGGAGTTAATAGTACAAGAAGACAGAAAAAAAACAATTCAAGTATTGTGGATCAGGATAAGACAAGATTTACTAACTTCTACACTAAGGAATAGAAGGGCTTGGAATATGATATTCCAGAGGTCAAAGGAGATAAGGTTAAAATCAAGAATCACCTACCCAAGCAAAACAGTATAATACTTCAAAGGGAAAAAGGAATTTCAATGAAATAAAGGACTTCCAATCATTCTTGTTGAAAAGACCAGAGCTGAATATAAAATTTGACTTTCAAACATAAGAATCAAGAGAAACATGAAAAGGTAAACAGGAAAGAGAAGTCTTAAGGAACTCATCAAAATTGAACTGTTTACCTTCCTACATAGAGTTATTTGTAACTCATGAGACCTTTTTCAATATTAGGGTAGTTAGAGGAATATATATATATATATATATATATATATATATGTACATATGTAGGTGTGCATAGTTATGTATTATGTGTATATTATATATGTGTGGATATGTATATGTACATGGGTGTATTGTGTGTGTATATATACATATATATGTATAAGTAAAATTTACTATTGAATGGAATGTACTAGGAGGAAGAGAAAGGGCGAGGTCAAATATAGCTAATCATCTTGCATAAAAGAAGGAAGAAAAAGCTTTCACAAAGAGAGGAGAGATGAAAGGAAATAATTGAGCCTTACTCTCATAGGATTTTGTTTAAGGAGGGAATAACACACTCAATTGGATATGGAAATCTAGTTTACCCTGCAGGAGGGCAAGGGGGAAGGGGAGAGAGAGGGAAGGTAATGGAAGGGACAACCAACTGAGGAAAGAGACAATCAGAAGCAAATACTGTTGTAGAGGGACAGGTCAAGGGAGAGAATGGAATAAATGAAGGGCAGGACAGGACAAAGGGAAATGCGGTTAGTCTTTTACAACATAACTACTATGGAAGTGCTTTGCATTTTTACACATGTATGACCTATATTGAATTGCTTGTCTTCTCAATAAGGGTTGGAGGGGAAGGAAGAAAGGAGAGAATGTGGAATTCAAAACTTCAAGAAGGACTATTAAAAATCATTTTAGCATGCAGCTGGAAATTAAACTATACAGGCAATGGAGTATAGAAATCTATTTTGCCCTACAAGAAAATAGAGAAAGAGGATGGAAGAAGAATGGGTAATAGAAGGGAGGTCAGACTGGAGGAAGGGATGGATGGGCGCATGCTCTCTTGGGCTGGAAGTGGGGAGAGATGAGGAGGAAATTTTAATTTCTAATTCTTGTAAAAGTGAATGTTGAGATCTGAAAAATAAATAAATTATATATATTTTTGAAACTCTAGATTTTTTAGTACATGGGAGATAGAAGCAGGAATGCACAAAGAACAAGTGTTTGATTTGTCTCTTATCCAGCATTTGAATGGCCATGTTCTAAGTTGGGCCATTTACCATCCAGGACTGTCATGTTGATGAGTTGACTCTGCCTTATTCATCTTTTGCCTCTATTAAACTCCATGAAATATACAGAGGACCTGACATCTAAGTGGGTCAGATGTCATTGTTCCCATTTCACTGGTTAGAAAACTCAGACTTGAAGAAGAAATATGACCTATCAATGGTTGGAAAGTTAGCAAATACAAAGCCAGCATTAACACCTGCACTTTCTAATTCATTTTTCTGCCAAACTCTATTGTATTGGAGATATAGCCTTTTCCTGAATATGAAGAACAGCCTAGGTTTCCCTATTTGTGTATCTTGTGATTGTTTTTGATTTGTGAAATATTTATTAATCATGCATTCTTTCCAATTCAAAGAAAAATGTATCCTGTTTTGCAAAGTCATAGATCTGATTACATAAGAAACTTGAAGATGATTTTAAATTTAAGACTTTTTTCAATTTTGCTACAGATGGAAAATATAAAAGTGTCCCTATAATAGATGAAGCTGGTAGATACTGCCTCTACTGAAGATACAGATTGACAATATGCCTCATATTATTCACAAAAATGTACAAATATAATTTCTTCTTCTTGTTACTTAACCAAAGTTTTCTAAATTAGTTTTTTTTAAGAGTTGTCAGAAAAGGCAAAAATAGGATTGGGAAATTGGCATGCAAATTAACCTTGTAGTGAATAAATGTACAATAGGATTGTAAGATTGGTACTATGTTCCTCTTAGAAAAATGTGAGAATGGTATTACTCAACAATGCAGATAAACAGATTAAATCATCCTGGGCCTACACAAGGAAGAATCTTGATATAAAGCATTCTAAACAAAGAGATGGAATTGAGCTCCCTGAATCAATGGAGTCTAAATTATACACAACTCAACTGAAGTTCAACAAATAACTATGAAGCGTACATCATATTCAACATGCTACTCTAGCATTTTGGATATACCTGAACTTGGACTTTGGCAAGAGATGGGTTCAGATACTTACTCATGTCCCTGTCATTTCCATAATTATAGAAAAATCACAAATGCTCAAACTCAGTCGTCTTAACTGTAAAATGTATATAATAATCCTAGTACCTGTAGTATTGTTGTAGAGATCAAATGTGATTATTTTGTAAAGCCTTTTAAAAATGTTAGCTATCATTGTTATTAAAAGCTTATTGATTAATTAGTCACACTCCTCAATCACCCTCCCCATTTCATAACATGGATCTGAGATTTCATCGGTTTAGAGAACTGCCAGCTGGGGAATTCTCTCTGAGTATAGATTTGCATCTGTTCTGCAAAGGACAGTATTAAACAGTTGCCTAGGGGGTGGGGGGCACATTTACAGGTTCAGTGGGTTTGCTCAGGTCACCCACAATCAGTGTGCATCAGAAGCAGGACGAATGAAACATTATCATTTAATATAAAATAGAATAATTGTTGTTAAGATACACACATCAAATAATAAAATAATGAACACTATTGTGAAACAAATAGGTGATAGTGTAATACAGATTGAATATAATGACACATTATTATATTATATTATAATAATAAGATTCCAACATAATTCTCTCCTTCAAGGAGTTTGTGCTGTTATAGTATTGATTTGTAAACACATTTAATGCTAAAGTGAGTGTGACACACATGAAGGAGGCACCAAAAAAATCTGTGGAAGCTAAAAGAGAGTAAAATCACCATTGTGGATGGAACAGTAAAAAGAGAGAGGATGGTGGCATAGTGGAAAGAGCATGTGCATTTGGAACTTGAAAATCCTGGATTCAAATCTTATCTCTGTAGCTTTGTGGCCAGAGATCTCAAACAAATTGCTTAACTTCATATACACAATGAGGGGCTTGGACTAGATCATTTCTAACAACTCTTTTCCAGCTATAAAGTCTAAGATCTGGAAAATTTCATAGAGGATGTGCCATCTTAACCAATTGGGACGTTAAAGATGGGTGTAAACATTCCATAATTAACTTTGATCATAGATTTGCCCTACTTGTAAAAATATGATCAGTCTGTAACGTGACTAGAACCAAAATGTCCTGATCTCCTTTTCCTCCAGCTGAACAATAATCTTAAAATATTTTCCAATAATAATAAGACGTGCATGTGATCCTCATTCTCCTGATTTCAACATTTTATATATTGACATATGGTAGTACCTTAAAATACTGCTCTGTGAGAACTCAACACCTGTTTCTTAAGCTGTTTCATATTGCCCTTGTGAGAGCTTGATTTGTTCTAATATATCTGAATTAGTAAAATAGCAGTAATGTTAATAATATGTTCTATATTGGAGTATTACTATGTTTTATTTAATACAGTCTTGTTTTATTTCTTATAATTCAAACATTTAAACATTTCTGTAAAGTTAATAACTATATTTTATTCCCGGCACTTACTACTTTTGTAAGTTTAGGCAAGTAACTTTGCCTAGCCAGGGCTCAGTTTCCTTATCTATTGAATGAATGAATTTGCACTAAGTGAGATCTAAGATTCCTTGAAGATCTAGACCTATGATGCCTATGAACCTGTAATGACACACATACATGCACACACACACACAAAAACTCAGCTCAAGTGCTACTTACTGTTTACATTTTGCACCTGAAACATGAGTATTTAATAACTGCTTATTGATTAATTAAGAAAAATCAGTTAAGAACATGTTATGCACTTCCTACATCCTAGGCACTTTTCAAACCCTGCAATACAAATATAAGCAAAAAGAAAGCAGTGCCTTCACTCAAAGAGTTTACATTTTAATAGGAGAATACAATGCATCAAAGGAGCTGAAAAGTTGGGGTGAGGGAGAGAGGAAGAGGGTTAGAAAAAGTGATCCAGAGAATCATGAACTGACCCTGGTTAGAGGTAAACAGAACTGGAGAGAATGCTTCCTCAAATGAAAATACCATGGGGGTACTTATGAGAGGAAGAGACCCCAGGAGTGGTAGGATCTTCAGAACGATTGTTGCATGCAACACTCATCTACCCATCTGTCTATCTGTGTCTCTCTCTATTTACTTATCTTCTTATCTCTCCATCTATCTACTCTTATCGATTTGCCAGATAAAATAGGTCAGAATTCTCAAAAGCTTTCCTAGAGCATTGACCACTTGCAATTTCTTCAGGTCCTGTGGCATCCTTTGTGGCCAAAGTAGCAAAATAACGTAAGAGTAAATGACATTTGATAGTTAGGAAGACTGTCATTGACAATTATACTCTGGAAAGGCATTGGGTCTCACAAGTCATTTGTTTTCATAAGGGAGTCATATATAAGATAGATGTTCAAATATACCAGAAAATAAGTAAATGTTGTTCCTGAGTTAGGAAGTCTTTCATTTATCTGATGAACATTTGACTGCTGTAGATGGTACTCAAGGGTTAGGGGGTTAGGTGTAGAGAGCGATTATTTCAATAAGATTATTTTTTCTTGACTGGTGATGGAGCTAAAGAACAGTACTAGATAAAGAAGAAAAAAGGCAAACTTTCTGAACAGCTAATCAGCATACTTAATTAAATGTTTCTTTTTGAACGTTATTTGATCTGTGACTCATCACTTATGAGCAGTGAGCAGACTTATGAGTAGTATTCCCATATACCTTCTTCTCCTGGGGCCAAGGGTTACAGCTATAATAGAGGGATTCCAGGGCAGAAATTGTTGACATTTCAATTAAATCAACACAAAAATTCATCAAAAGAAATATTTGCAGCATAAAGAGATGATATTGCAAAGAAGTGAATGATCTTCATAGATGACTTAGGAAAGGTAAGAAGGACCAATCAATTTTCATTCAAAAATTGGAGAGCTATATAATATTATTATATCAATATGATTTCACATTTTTTTTAGTATTTCATCCAGTAATGTGACCTACAGCTAGTTTATGACCTAGAATCTTAGACATTTACCTGAAAATCTGAAATGTTAAATCACTAGGCTGTGATCCTTATAAATGGCAGAGGCAGAATTTGAACCTGGGTCTCCCTGACTCTTAGTAGTCTCTATTATACCATGTTTTCTCCCTGATATATATTAAGGGCTATGTGAACATTATTATATTTAGTTATGAATGACATAGTTACTTCTATATTCTCCTTGAGCACATATATTCTCCTTTAGTTACAGGATGAAGGACAATATTTTCCGTCTGAATTTCTTCTGAAATTTGCTTTCTAGCAAATTTTTCACCTTCCCACTGGAAGTCAGTTACCAGTCCATCAGTCTAGTATCATTTGAGAGGAGAGAAGAGAAGACAGGAGAGGTGAGGAAAGGAAAGGACAGGAGAGGAGAGGAAAGGAGCTGCTACTCACTCAGGCCTTGTTTACCCTTCATTATCAAAGAGGACTATGACATCAAGATGATGATTGACTTGCAGTTGACTATGATTTCCATGAGGGAGGGCTGTGTAAGTTCACCCGCCTCACTTTCTCCTCCTGAGCCATCTGAGTCCAGCGGTCTGATATTCATCAGGATGACTAGAGATGGTCCAGGATGCAATGAGACACCCTGGCCCCTTTAGATTCAGATCTTATCAGATTCTCACTTTGAGTGAGATACACTTATTCAATGAATAGGACTCTTTGAGTATTTACTTAAGGAATAATCCCTTTAATCTCATTTCCTCTCCTCCTCTCCCTTCTCCCTCTCTTCTCCTCTCCCTCCTTGCCTGGGTGCTCTGCTCAGAGGAAGGTACACTTTGATGGCCAAAAGCTGCCTTTTTTTCTTTGGGTTTACTGGTTAGATTTCTTGCTGAAAGATCAAGTCTTAAATGACTGGAGTTCATAGATTGGACAATAGGTCCCCACTTTACTAGCAGAGCATGAATATAAATATTAAATTGTAATGTTTCTCTTCTACCCATGAACCCTGAGTGTCTTACCCTCCCAGTTTGTTTTTTTCCGGGAGTTTGTGTTTCTTGGTTTTTGGTTTCCTTTTTGGATTAAAGGGGCCATTCTTTGAGTAACTACTTAGAAAAGCCCATTCATTGAATGAGTGTTTCTCATTCAAGGTGAGAATATGATAAGAACTTAGCCTAAAATGGCCAGGGTATCCCATTACATCCTGGGCCATCTCCAGTCATCCTGATGAATATCTAGCCACTGGACCCAGGTGGCTCAGGCGGAGAAAGTGAGGCTGGTGACCTTGCACAGCCCTCCCTCACACAAATCAAAGTTAACTGCAAGTCATGTCATTATCCTTATGTCGTGGTTTTCTTCAAGAATGAAGTATAAACACAACAATCATTTATTAACCTCCTACATATCAGGCACTGTGAAAAGCACTGGGAATACAAAGAAAAGCAAAAACTAAACCAAACAAGCAAAAATAAATAGTTTCTATTCTCCAAGAGCCAACAAGCCAATAATTATTTATGAATAAGATGTCTACAGGATAAATTGCACATAATTTCAAAGGGAAAGCGCTAGGTTAAAAGAAGAGTGAGGTGCAGAAGAGGAAACTTTAGCTGAGATTTGAAGGATGCCAGGAAATCTAGGAGTCAGAGATAAGGAAAGAGAGTGTTTCAAATAAAGGACTGGAGACAGTGAAGAAAATGTTTGAAACTGGGAGATGGAGTGTCTTCTCCAAGGAATACTCAGGTGACCAGTGTCTGTCACTGGATTGCAGAGTGCATTGAGTTCTAAGCAGAGAGTGGTCTGCTTAATCCGTCACAATAATTTTATTGCCGACAGAGATTCAGTGAGTCTCTGCTACTCATGAATTGTCTCTCAACTGTGATCCAACTCCTGACATGATATGAGAGATGCCCTTGCTGCCATCTCTCCAGATCTGATCTTGTTTCTGCATCACAGGGATGCTAAAAGAGCCACTAGATGGTGGAAATTTTCCCCCTGAGCACAAGATTCCTTTCTCATGCCTTGCTTATTATACAAATTTGTAATAAGTTCATTTCTCAAGTTAAGCACTGGAAAGATGGTCTATCTCCCCAAATACTGATTCATTCAGGTAAGCTATAAAATGAATC
>CM053772.1:170814299-170838058 GCA_028658325.1 Potorous gilbertii | reverse complement strand
AAATTATAACACAAAGTTGGACGGAGAGCTATTTGAGTTAGTCTATATCTCTACCTAGCTAGCTAGGTAGATAACTGTCTTGATCAGGGCTACTAACGATCCACAAGCTAGTTCCAGAATTAAACATGAGAGAGCAAGGCTGGATTACATTTGGGAAAGTCTACAAAGTACTTTCAATAATCCCAACCTACTGCTGTAAAATCATATTTTGAAATCTATTATCCTTCCTGGAATATGCACAGACAAATAAAAATTATGAAAAGCCATGATTTCAAAATAATCAATTAGTGCAAATGACTCAAAGAAGAAGAGAGTCATGATAGGTGGCAATAAAGTGTAGCCCATTGCTAATCATGATTTACACGCAAGAAGAGGTATGAGAAATATCAATAAATAATAAAAAGGAAGTAGATTTGTCACATGACAAGAATGTGGTATGGAAAAGTACCCTCTAAGTTCTGCACTGGTTTCCATAAACTATTAAATGATTCAAAAAAAAGAATGCTCCTAGAATATCAGATAAATTGTCAACAGGATATTTGGACAAGAACCATATAAGATGAGAAAGCAGGGGTTGGTTTTGATCTGGGTCAGTGGAGGAAATATTTGTGCTTTTAGATTAACATATCCATCAGAATATCAAAGTGTTATTCCAGGTTTCCGAGATTCATAGCATTTTAGATAGCCTGGGTCTGAATACTGTCTTTATCACTTCCTAGCTTTGTGGCCCTACACGAATCATTTATCCTCCCTGAGTTTCAGTTCCTTCATTTCCTTCATTTTTGCAATGAAGACTTTCAATAGAATGTCTCTGAGATCGCTTCAGCAGTTCTATGAAGCTTTAGAAGTTATCTAGTCCAAATCATTTCATTACACAGAATGGTATATAGAGGTTTGGGAGAAAGAATAATTTGCTTCTGGTCATGCAGGAAGCAAATTATAGATCTAAGTATTAGATACCCTTCTGGAAATCAGTTCTATTTGATCTGTGTGTATAATTTTTGGATGTTTTATTTTAAAATACACATTAGGGATATAATAATTATCAGTGTCCTGCATCTATGTGGCACCATTGTGCATGGAAAGATGGGTTTGGAGTCTGGAAGGCGCCTCTTCGTGAGTTCAAATCTGGCCTCAGACACTTAGTAGCTGTGTGACCCTGGGCAAGTCCCTTAACCTTGTTTACTTCATTTTCTTCATTTGTAGAATGAGCTGGAGAAGGGCATACAAACTACTCCAGTATTTTTGACAAGAAAACCTCAAAATGGAATCATGAAGACTTAGATATGTCTGAAAAATGTGTCAGTGGAGTATAGTGAACCTAGAATTATAGACTTGAGGTCAGAAAGACTTAGAGGCAAATTTTCACCTTGAACTGTTGCTAAATTAATTACTTTGGATGGAACTCCTTAGTACTTAGCTAAATTTATGTCATACATGTATTACATCTCTGTCAATGGAGAGAATTGGGACACTGGGAGTTCCCAATACTTCTAAAGTTATGGATCTTTCCTATATTTGGGTTGTGGAAGAAAACCAAAAATAATCTATTTCTAAGAAGTTATCAGTAACGACAGCAATACAGAATATGAAAAAGTGTAATGCTTTCTAAATTTCTCAAAATATTCTGCTGACATTTCTCCACTGCTACCAACATGTACCATTTCCATTACAACGAACTTAACAGCAGAGCAACAGCATAGCACTAGGATCTCTTACGTTCCTTTATTTTGGGCAATTTCCATGATCTATTGACTGGGGGAAAAGCCCTCTCTCACAAAAGGAGCATGCACGAATGTATGTGTGCATGTACATACCTGTATGTGTATGCATGCACAGACACAAACAGTGGGTATAGAGGAGCTTCTGAATTCCACTGCACAGTTGCACATTGTGACAAGAGCAGCAGGAGCTCTGGGCAGCAGGTGCAGCTGACTAGAAAGTAGGAAGGACATGCTGTGCCATTTGCAAAGAGAAAAGTTCAGTCTGTCCACCTACCCATGGTGGAGACAAACTGGATTCATTGTGAATTGGTAGGAAAAACAGTAAATAGCTTTGATAAGAACCAGATAGAGGAAATGGGAATACACATTCAAACTAGATGGAAATCCCAGCAGGGTTACTTAAGAATTACAGTCAATAGTTATGTGTTAATAGCACATCATTGCCCATTTGGCAATGGGCTCTACCATAGTCCCCAGTCTAGCATTTATTCTATGATTGCAAAAAGAAGGGAACGGTAGTCATCTGCTTTGTGTTTAGATTTAAAGCAAAACTGGATATAAGTAGCATTAATAGGGGATAAGAAGAAAGAAGAGGACAAGAAAAAGAAATGAGAAAGATTTCACCTCTCAAATAGTCTATGGAAGATACTCTTAATTCCTTATGAAATGGCAACAGAAACAAACTGCGCCTCCCCCACCTTGTTTATACATTTTTAGTTTGAAGTGAATAGTTTCTTATTGGTAGTGAAGGCTAATGTTGTTTTATGGGTTGTTGAGTTTTTTTGTTTTCCACATTTTGGATCAGGCCTACAAGAGCCCTTGCTTGGACTCTTTTCTCATCTAGTTTCAGATTAGAGAATAAAATGAATATTAGGCTTTAATGCAATTGATGCTATATATGCTATCTAATTGTTTTCCTCTGGACTGACTGGTCCACTACTGATTCTATTTTTTTTTTTTTTGGCCCAGAGTCTTGTGGGCATTTTTATGGCTGCCCAATACCTTTGTAGGGCCAGGACAGGGGAAGGGGATTCTGTTTGGAATAGTTAGCTAACTGATTTTTTTTAATTACTTAATTCCTTATTATGACAAATTTATGGAAGCTAGGGATTCTAAGAAATAGAAATAAGAGGGAGTACATTCCAGTTAGGAAGAAAATGGTTTTTAAGGGATTACTTTTCCTATTAAATACATTATTTATTTAGAAAGTCTTTAATTCTGAAAACTTTCCACAACAGAATGTCAATTGTTTTCCTTTGAGTCTAGTATATAGAGTTTAAGACTTTATTTGAATGAAAATTTACTTAAAAATAGAATAACTACAATTTATCAACCTGTGATTGTGTGTGTGTGTGTATACATCCCCTCTGTCACTGTAGATCACAACACTTCTATAACATAGAATGTTGTTGGGCATTGCCCATGTTTAGACAATAGTATGTCACAGAGGATGGATTGTATAGTAGAAAAAACAATGAATGGAATGAAAGGACTTGAGAGC
This sequence comes from Potorous gilbertii, assembly GCA_028658325.1. NCBI lineage: Eukaryota > Metazoa > Chordata > Mammalia > Diprotodontia > Potoroidae > Potorous > Potorous gilbertii. Next base: position 170,834,833 of record CM053772.1, on the reverse strand, counting down.
CAAATCATTCTCTGCTACTTCACTATATTGTGTCTTAGGCAAACCCGTTAGCCAATCTGAGCCCCAGGTTCTCAACAGTAATGAGAGAATTGGGCTCTAATGTCTATTCTAGATCTACGATCCTCATCCCCACATAATTAAACCACCTTTTTATCCTCTATCATACATTTCTAAATATCTTCTATCTCAATTTTGTACATTCATTATTATGAGAAATATCATGAAACTTAGTATGTTTTTGCCCAGGGCATAGTGCCTTTTATGTAGGAAGTTATCAGTGATATTTGTGAAATCTGAACCCAATTTGGGGTTAAATTTTCAAGCTAAATTATCTGCCAGTTATCATAAAACATATTTTGTTAACTTAAAAATGCTCTATAACATATTGAAGTATGCTGTAGATTTTAAGCTTCAATATATACTGGATTTTTCAAAAGCTTAAAACTATAACTAAGACTTTGAAACACTCAAAAGAAGAAAATTGCACCTGTGATTTTATCAGATCGGAAACTCCTAGATGTGGAATTACCTCCACCAATGTAGGTTAGTATGTTCTCTACAACTTAGACTTTCAGAAAGTTGCTTGGGAAGGGAGAAAAGATTGAAATTTTTCAGTGACTTACCCAGGTTCATACAACCAGCATGTTCGAGGCAGGATTAGAACTCAGATTTTCCTGGGCAACTCTTTACCACCTACACTGTACTATACTCCTTATTATATTATCCACACCTATAAACATATAATTCATGTACACATAATATATACCCAGGTACAAAAAAATATGGTACATAAGTTCTCACAACCTACTAAGTAGGTAATAGAGTGATAGGAAGAATTTTTCACTAATCATTAAGTTTTTACACTGAGAAAAGATTATTATAGCTTTCAAATATTTATCATTTTAATATCTTGTAGATTTTATTTTGTCTCATAAAGTAATTTCTTAATGAATATTACATATATAACATTGAATATCTTTGATATGATATAAAAACATGGTTAATATATGTAGAGAGATGGACACAGAGAGAGACAGATATAGATATACATGTATATTTAAGAGTATCTTTCCTTTCTTTTCTTTTTTCTTTCTTTTTAATGTTGTTAACAGAGTCAGTTTAGAATCAGGAAAACATAGTCTCAATTTTTTGGCAATTGGGCTAAAGTGTCCTGCCCAGGGTCACACAGATAGTAAATGTCTGATCCCAAGTTTGAGTTCAGGTCCTCCTGACTCCAGAGCCAGTGCTTTATCCACTGTACCCTCTAGTTGTCCCTCTGGGTATATATCTTAACTATAATATTTAGCAGTTCTGTGACCATGAGAAAATCAACCTCTCTGAGCTTCAAGTAACTCTTCGAATTATCTGCTAAATTATAGCAGAAACATATACAAAAGATTTCCCTTTCCTCTCTGAAGTTAAAAGCACTATATTCCTGTCCTGTCCTCACCAGATCCTTGCAAACTTGTTTTAATTCATCTAGAGAAAATACAGAAATTTAATTTTTAAATGTACAGCAATTAAGCTTACCCTTCTCAGTTGAATGGACCAAAAAATGAAATTTTTTACTTTGTGCAATAGGTTAGTAAACTAACCCAAATATGTAATTGAAACATAATTAGAAAGGGGCTTTGTATATTTTATAATTTAATAATGCATAATAATTTGTATAGATTTATCCTATGTTTTTTTTCCCAGCACATCATCATTCCAAACACAAAGGCTGTTCAAGATTTCCATTGAATGTAAAAACTCATTCTTCATGGAATATACACTTATCCTACACAATAGCAATCCTTAGAAATATTGAAAAGGATGAGATACAGAGATACTAGCTCCCTTTCACACAAATGCTAATGCCTTATTTCCATTTCCTCCAAACTGAACTAGGTATCAGTCTCTTTTATCCAGTGAATATGTTTTGATTGGTATCTTTGAAACACTAGAGATGATTTTTTTGTCGATATTTGTAGAACATCTCAAATAGCAGTAAAGATCTTGCAGTGTGATATTTAATGATGGATTTATATTGATTCTTGGAACACTGATTACAGCCATCAGCTTAAAATTTATCTACTTTTTTTCTGGAATTAAGCCATTTAACCACAAACAGTGCATGCCATCTGAATGGAGCATCTTGAAGAATACGCTGTTTCGTGACACAGCCAATCTTAGGAAGTTGGAGAGGCAACAGAGAAACTTTAATGAAGTTCCAGGATACGTCTTACATTTTTTACTCCAACTGATCATGGTCTCTAAGTATATTTTTTATTGTATTATCACAAATGTAGAGAGGTTTATTGCTTTTTATTTCAGAGTGTATCTAAAAATCCCTGGGCCTAGAAGGAAAATATTTGCTTTCACTATTCTTTCAGGTCTAACAATCTTTGGTCTCCTTCCAAAATGCATCTGACTTCCAAGACCTTCCCTGGATTTATAAAATTGGACGGAAGGAAAGTAAGACAGAACAACCCTTCTTAAGGAGAACCTATGAGGAAACCTGTGGTGAGACCTAAATTATTTAGGGAAGCCAGGCTTGGGCACAGTTTTGTTCTGGAGCCAAGTCAGAAACTCTATCCTTCCAAGACAGAGAAACTGCTTTGTGTTCATTGAAAGCAAAATTTATACTCTGTCATGGGAGAAACACAGGAATGAATACAAGAGGATACACCATTCTTGCTGTGACTGAAGACTGCTGGGAGAATCTTTACCTGGATGAATAGCAGCTCTCAAACTCATTGTTGCCAATGAGAGTCAGAGAAATGCAACCATGATGTAGAAGAAAGGCAGCCTGGCATCCCAGAACTTGGAAAAAGAGGAAAAAAGAAAACAAAAACAAACAAAAACAACCAATTAAAGCTGCAAATCAGAGGATTTCAGGGGGTCAGGGAAACCCAAGAGTCATCTAGACTAACTCATGATAAAAATCCCTCTACAGCATAACAGAGTAGTGGACATCCAATCATTTCTTAAAGGTTATCATTTATTTGTCCATTCATTAGATAAACATTTTAAAGGACCTATTAAATGTGTCAGACATTGAGGCTACAAAAAAAAATCCTGACCTCAAGTGACTTATCTTCTACTAGAGAACAGGAAAACAGATAAATATAAAATATTTATATTATATGTTATATTATATAATACAAAATCAATGTAACTCTAGAACATAAAAGACATGAAGGAAATGATGTAGAAATAAGCCTCTAAAACCAGACTGGATGCAGATTGGAAAGGACTTTAAATATCCAACAGAAAAATTTTTATTTTATTTCTGAGATAACTGGAAGCACTTAGAGCTTCTTGAGTAGAAGAATAATAAGCTTATTTATACTAAAAAAAAACTCAGTTTTGCAGATATATGGAAGATGATTTCGAGAGGGGAGAGAAAATAAGTATGAGGCTACGGCAACAGTCCCTGCAAATGGAGATGAGAGCCTGAACTTAGGTGACAGCTATGTATGAAGAAAGAAGGGGTTATGTCACAGAGGAAGAGTAGATGAGACTTGGCAAGTGATTAGAAAGAAATGGAACAGAAAAAGACTATCCAAGGATGATTCTGTGGCTGTAACTAGACGGATATTGTTGGGTTAAAGAAATAGGGAACATTTGGGGGGGAAAATGAGTTGTTTTGTGGAGAGATTGAATTTGTCTATGAGGCATCGTATTGGAATCATTCAATAGAGAGTGAGTCCTAGGACTGGATATATAGATTCTGAAGTTATTCTCATAGATATGATGCTCCCATAGGAGCTGATGTAATCAAGACAGTGAAGAAAAGAGATCTGAGTACGGAGTCTTGGGATATACCGACTCAATGGCTTTGACCATGGATACCGAAGAAGGGTGACCAGATAGTGGGTAGAAAATAATGCCATGAAAATCCAGTGAGCAGAAAATATCCAAAAGGAGGCAGTGATCACTCATTCCAAATGCTGAAGAGAGGCCAACTCTGTGACTTCATAGATGAGAAAATGGAGGCCTTGGAAAATTAAAGTGATTTGCTAGAAATCACATGGATAGTAATCATTGGAAGGAGGCTGCAAACCCAGGTCCTCATGCTCCAGAACCAATAAGTTTCTATTGTGCTCCACTGTCTCCTTAACTTAAATGAATTTATTTCTTTTTAGAATATGATCAGGACTCAAAGAAAATTACTGCTCTCACACAGTTGATTCTTCTTTTTTTTTCCTTCCCATTCTCAACACTATAGTCCCATTGAATTCCTAGCAAACTATTCTAATACTGTATGCTGTCTATACAGTGATTTAAGGTTTCTTAAATGCTTCAAATACCCCTAAGCAACCTTGCTTTCCTGGATATTGATACTCTCTCCTCAGGAATAATCACAGTGTATCTGAAGCTTGTCCATCCTGTGCTATTTTTTTCAAGGTTCTCCCACAGTTTTGCCATGGGGAGTCTAATATAGAGAGAGATGTCTTCCTTCAGTCCACTCTGTTTCATGATGAAGTAAATGAGATCCAGAGAATTAAATGATTTGTTCAAAGGCACAGAAGTGGTGTGCAGCATTTAAACTCAGTTTAAACTCATTCCTTCTGATTCCCCGTCTGTTGTTCTTTCTCCTAAAATATACTGATTTGATATTTCAGCACCTATTTGAAAATACTTTTCAAAGTTACATTTTATCTTTTATTTTGCTGAAGAGAAAATTACAGTTTATGAATGCATGAATTGTTTTTTGTCTATAAAACCAAAACTTGATAAATATTTCCTTTCTTCTCTTTGCTTAGTTAAAAGGATTTAATTTCTGGAAAACAACAACGCCTTTACAATAAGGTTGTTTGTTATAATGAGATCTATTTTCTGTTAAACAAGTTAAATTAAGAAAGCAAATCTTAGGATTGTTGAGATGGGGTTGGACCTGTTGGTCACAGAGGGGAATTTCACTGGGAAGTATAACAAATGTAATAGATAAGATAATACAACATTACAATAATTGGATGAGAATGCATTAATTGGATGAGAAATGCTTGCTTGCAAGGAAGAACGAGCAGAAGGACAGCTTAGGGAGGAGGTAACCTAGACAAGATTCTGCTAGGATAAAAGGGACATGAATCAGGAAGTGGGTACCACTATGCCTAAAGAGGAGGGACAAAAGGTTGAAAGACGTTTTAAAGTGGATAATTTTTAACTCCCTAAAGCATGTGTACGTGTTAACAGAAATTTAGAAAGATACAGAAAGGGATAGATACATAAAAGGTATATAAATGTAAAAGAGGGTACTATGTGCAAAAGAAAGGATGTTAGTCATTGTATGTTCTTATGAGAGGCAGAGACGGGTATCATGTAACTTAATTTTTTTTTCTTTTCTTTCCCTAATCCCCACCCTAGAGATGATACCACTGGACACAAATGTATGTATGTGTTTGTGAAATCACTCTATCTATGAAATACTTCTTTTTATCAGTTGTTTCTCTGGATGCAGATAGCATCTTCATAGGTCCTTTGTAGAGAATATAGGTACATCTTGGACCATCTCTAGTTGTCCTGTTCTCTATCTGACCACTGGGCCCAGATGTCTGCAGAAGTGAAAGTGAGGCTGGTCACTTTGCACAGTCCTCCCTCACTTAAATCCAATTTGCTTCATGTCATGGCATCACCTTCATGATACCACAGTCCTCTTCAAGGACAAAGAACAAACAGTAAGCAAGCAAGAAAGGGCATTTATAATAGTTACAATGACTTAATCACTCAAAGTTATCATTAAAACAATATTGTTTTTACTGTATGTAGCCTTCTCTTGGTTCTGCTTATATCACTTTTCATTATTTCATGATAGCCTATGAATGTTTTTCTAAGATCATCATGCATATCATTTCTTATAGCACAACAATATTCCATTACATTCATAAACCACAACTTATTTAACCATTCCCCAACTGATGGGTTTCCTCACAATTTCCAGCTCTTTGCCACCACAAAAAGAAATGCTATAAATATTTTGGAACATAAATTCTTTGGCTTTTTCCCTAAATCATCTTTGGAGACAGACACAGTAGCAGCATTGCTGGGTCCAAAGGGTATAGGCAATATAAGAATTCTTTAGGCATAATATAATTTTCAAGTAACCTTGTTCCTGGATATATGCATGCGTATTTGTGAGTGTTTGTATCTATATGTAGTTAGGGAAGGGCAAGGTATTGGCTACCAGAAAGGAGTTTAGGGAAGAGAAGTTCAAATTCATAAGATGTATTTCTAATATAAGTGATCCTTCAGCAAAGAAATACTTTATTCATGACTTATAGTAATGAAAATTTTGTTGTCATCTGATGAAATACTTCAAAGAAAGATCTTTATTTTCTCCAAAGTGACTCAAATATACCTGCCTTTGATTTAATACATATGATTTTGAAAAAAAAATGCTGCTTCTCATTCCCTTTCTATTGATTAGAGTCATTCTCTGTTGAATTCCAATGACAGTTTTTCCTGCTGTTTTTACTGCTGAAAGATGTCACTCTGCTTCCTCTTTGTGGTCTCCAGCCCAGGGAGCAGAATGGCAGGCAGATCTGCTCTCCCAACATCTGACAAGTGAAGCAGGACATGGACCAGTGCCCAGAATCTAGAAAGAATCTACCGAAGGTCACAGAAAAGAACAAGTTGAGTGGAGCCTAGGATGAGCCTAAAAAAGGTTCTCGTTTGGCTTTTTAAATGCCAGGGAAACAACACTTCCAACCCATCATAAATGAAGAAAAGTTATTCACTAAAAAACAATTAATCTTTAATGACTTGGTAACTAACTTTAAAACTGGGCAGGACCATAGTCCTCATATCATACAAAAATGACATCATTGATAAGATGCTAAGAAATAAATTCAACTTTACATGTGCTGGAAAATATCAGGTTGCTAAAAACAGCAACAAACAATTTTCATTAAACTCCACCATATAATATTAGATAATGATTTCAACGCATCTGGTATATTTCAATCAATGATTTTATCATTACACATAATCAATAAAATGACTGAAATTCTACCTGAAGCACAGTCATCATTGAAGGCTTTGCATAACATTTTGCATGCTCTACCTTATTTGGATTGCACAGCAATCCTATAAGGGGGGGACCAGAAGCTTTATGATAGATGAGGAGCATGGAGTGCACAGTAGTTCGGGAACACTCCTATGTTCGCGTAGGTAGCAGATGTAAAGACAAGATTTGAAATGTTCACCAGTTTCCAGGTTTGGCATTCTAATCACACAGTGACTCTTGCTATAAGTAGGACTGTTTTGTTTCTTTTGTTAGGAGGGGAGCACATTTTATGAAATGGAAGGTTAACTTTTCTATCCCAGTTAGTAGGAAGAAACGAGGCCAGGTAATGCCAATGCCATAATTATTTCTCCCTTTCTCCCTCCCTTCTTTCCTTCCTCTTGCTCTCTCTTTCTTACTCTCTTTCTCTCCCCCGCATCCTCCTCTCTTTATATATAAACAGGTATATATATGTATACATATGTGTGTTTGTATACATATGTGTGTTTGTATACATATGTATATACATATATTGTTGTTCAGTTATTTTCAGTTGTGTCTGACTGTTCAGGATGCCATTTGGATTTTTCTTGGTAAATATAATGGAGTGGTTTACCATTTTCTTTTTCAGCTTATGAGAGAGAGAGAGAGAGAGAGAGAGACAGAGACAGAGACAGAGAGAGACAGAGGAGAGAGAGAGAGGAGAGGGGAGGAGAGGAGAGGAGAGAGACAGAGGAGAGAGAGAGAGAGGAGAGAGAGAGAGGAGAGAGGAGAGGGGAGGGGAAGAGAGGAGAGAGAGAGAGAGAGGAGGGAGAGAGAGAGAGAGAGAGAGAGAGAGAAAGAATTAACATGGCCTGTCAATGCTACTCTCATGAAGAAGACAGTATTGCAAATAACCCTCAGGACAGTCATCCCTCACTCTTACCTTCTGAAGTTGCCTGCAGCTATTCTAAAGATTTTGAGGTAGCTCAGGATTCTGGGCCAGTGTTTCTATCCTGATCCAGATCCTGAAGAAGGGACTATGCCATTAGTACGGAGAGAAATAGGGTTCCCTATGTCTTCTATGGACAATGAAGCAGAACTCCTAGGATCTTTGTGAGCCAGCTTTATGATCTATCTTTAAAATTCCATGTTTTCTGAGTGTACCCATTCAAGGGTCTTGTGAACTATACTGTGAGCTGTGGGAGACCAATCTTAGGTCCCTAGCTATAACCAAGAACTTTGGTCAATGCCTTTTGGTGCCACAGCATTAGTGATTACGATATCCTTGAGGATAACTTCTGAGTCCTTCCCAGTTCTTTTAGGTGTACTTGGGCCAGAATTCACAAGATCCTGGTAGCCATAAAGTTTGAGTTCTAATATGTGGCATGGCTTTATCCCTTAGATCCCTAAAACAGGCACCTGCCATGTGCATCCTCATTGCTGTCTAAGGAATACTCAGATTTGATTCTTTGGAGACCATAATGTTCCATACCTTGTAACCACACAACTACAGTGATAGAATCTTTCTTTAATCAGATGTATCTGATTTTTCATGCCCCAGCACTTAACACAGTGCTTGGCCCATAGTGGGTGCTTAGTAAGTGTTTATCGATTGATTAAATAAGATGTGATTTTAGAGCTTCCAGGAAGAAATTCCCTCTACTAGCAGATCTGCTCTTTATCTGCAATTTACACCCTTGTAGAGTTGCCTGGGGCAATGGAATGTTATGTGTCACAAAGCTATTATATGTCAGAGATCTAGTTTGATTCTGATTTTCCCATGCTCTAAAAAGCATGTGTCTAACGATAATTGCCAAAAAAATCTCTCACTGTCCTAAAAAGTTGACCCTTTGTTTCCAGAAGAATCCAATCTGCTTTTATTTTTCTTTTAACTCTGGGTCCAACTTGGAGTTCATTTTTTTTTTTTACTACAAATGATTATGTACATACATACACACAGGGGAAGAGTATACAATTTGACATTCATAGACGAAAATGCTTCTCTCCATATTATTTCATTCTAGTGACTATCCTATAAAATGTATAGGGGTTCTTGTTTCATTTACTTTTCAACCTCAGACATGCTTATTAAATTGCTTTATGCATAGTAGGTCTCCATAAACATCTATCATTTGAGATATTAATTGAGTCACGCTTAACAAAACCTTAATCTCCCTTCATCACAGGTAAGCCTCAGACTTGACTACCAAGTCAGAGAAAGTTGAATAAATAAAAAGAGTACTCACACAAAAGTGTAGCTAGATGGTTCAGGAAGTAGAGCACTTGGCCTGGAGTCAAGAAAACTCAAGTTCAAATCTGGCCTCAGCAAACCACTGGCTGTGTGACCCTGGGCAAGTCACTTAACTCTGCCTCAGTTTCCTCATCTGTAAAATAAGCTGAAGAAGGAAATGACAAACTGCTACAGTACCTGTGCCAAGGCACGATGGTCCAGGGGTCATGAAGAATCAGGCATGACGGAACTACTAGACAGCAGCAATAACTCCACACAAGGACAAAAAGTACAGCTCCTTGACACATGTGAACATCAGTCACAGTGAAGAACTAGGAGGAAAACTGGCTATCATTTATTTTACAGCATTCTAATGCTTTGGAGACCTCATTTTAAAATTCTCAGGGATTGTGCCAGGTTTGTAAATAAACTCCAATGAGCCAATCCCTTGAGGTAGTCATCCTTGGAAAAGGACTGATTCAATGGAAATACAGTCAATAACTTGAAAATTATGGAACTTTTAGAAGCTTGTTTTGAGAACACCAAACAAAATCTAACAAGAGTGTCTTCCTGTGATACAGAACAAAAATCTACTTTAAAGGGCAACCCAATCTGTGTAGAAAACTCTTCCATTCAGAACTGAGATCACCCATTATGCAGAAAACATTTTTAAAAGGTACAAAGAAAGGAAGAAAAATTGGATTGTTCCCATTTTTGTCTAGCTAAAGTGACAACCACCAGTACTTTTGAAGTTCGGTCATTTTCAACAGCCATCTTAAGAGGGTGGAGGTTCTCTCTTCAGACTTTCAGGAAGTGTCAGATCCAAATGAGAGAGCAGTTAGGAAAAGAGGGATCTTGGTTTGGCTTCTTTCCTCCAACTGCTTCTTTGAGCTCCTTTTTTTTTTTGAGCTGTCATCTCAACCTCAGGCTCCAAGGATGGCATCTGATGTTTCATTTCATGCTGCTGTGTCTCAACTAGAAACTCAAAAGCAGGAGGAGAAACCAGACCTCTAGACAGCAAAATTTGCAAGGGAAAATATTGAAAGTACTTATAAGACTATGTTCATATTGTGCATAGGATTTTTTTAAACTTACAGTTCAGATGGTGAATATCTCTTAGAAAAGAGTCCTGTATTTGGAATCAGAGGAAATAGGGTCACATCCTAACTCTACCAAATACTTGTTTTTGTTCAGTGATTTGAATTGTGTCTGACTGTTCATGACCCCATTTGAGATTTCCTTGGCAAAGATACTAGAGTGGTTTACCATTTCCTTCTGTAGCTCATTTTACAGATGAGGAAACTGAGGTAAACAGGGTTAAATAACTTGCCCAGGGTCATATAGTAAGTACTTGTGTTAGGCCAGATTTGAACTTAGGTCTTCCTGATTCCAGGTCTGGCATTCTGTCCACTGTGTCACTTAGCTTCCCCCTGTATAATACTTGTACATTATTGGTCAAGACACTTAACTGGGTCTCAGTTACTTCACCTATAAATTATAAAGGTTAGGTTTAAATGATCTATAAGTTCTTTTATAGGTATAAATTTATGATTCTGAGACAAATTTAAATATTTTTTAATTCTAAAGGGTCCCATAAAGTGAGGCATAAAGTGGAAAGATGCATGTCTACAAATGGCATGTAAGATGATTATTAACACAGCATTCACATGGAAGAAGAATTCCCTACAAATGGGGCATCCCTCCCTATGTTTTTCTTTGCAGATGACATTGTGCTGACTGTGTCAAATCTTGGAACATCATAGAGGGTCCTAAATGAGATCTGTAATCATTCAAAACAGTTTGACCTAATTATCCACACATGAGAAAAAGTGTCTCTGAGGGGGAAGGAGGATGAAGAATATTTATGTTCTACTATACTATGATATGCAGTTGGATGGAAACATAAAAATATGGCTCAGCACTGAACAAACACTGCCCATGATGAGTTAGGTTCAGAATTAGACAGAAGTCAAGTGGAATATGGTGACTTTAAGAAATTGTGTAATTGTTTCTGTGAATTCAAGCTTTTCCCTAAAATAACGATTCATCTTTTTTTAAACACTATTATTTTTCCCATGATGTACAGTGGCATATACTTAAATTTAGTTGAAGATCATCCAAAGGTCAATGGAGTTCAAGGTAGGCATGAGCAGGCTGCAACACATGGCAAAGAAAGAATTGAACAAGAGAAGGGAAAGGTGTGAGCAGAAAAAAAAAGTATGTCATGAAGCAAGAGAGACTGATAGACACAGAAACAGAAATTAAAAACAATGCACTGATGGAAAAGTTTTGTGTTTCCTTGAGTAGAATGTCTCCAGTGGATTTGTAGGGAAGCAATGAGCACGTCACATGAGAGAGTCATCCCAGAGATGTTGCAATTGGCATTACCAAAGACAATGTCCCCCTCAATGTAATCAAAGCAAAAGGCTTAATATTGATGCATTTGTAGCCCTTTGAGGCTATCTGATGTGTTCTTGGAGTCTGAAATAAGCCAATCAACCTATTACATTTGAAATATTTTAAATAAGAGGGACTATGGCACAGTGGAAAGAGAAAGCAAGCTTCAGGAAGACTTGGGGTCATGTGTAGGTCTGTAGAAAAGTAGTTGGAGAAGGTTGGGCCTTAATTTATTAGTGGTACCAAGCAACTTACTAAGACTATAAGTGGAAAAACAGTTGGAAATGTACATTGGTAGAGGGAAGATCCTTGCCCAAAAAAACCTCATAATTTTGGACCTTCCCCCCAGCAAAAAGGAGAAAAAAGAGAAAATAATGTCTAACATTTGATGACTATTTTTAGACCACAGGTGGTTTTTTTAATTAGGTTTTTTTCTCTATTATGAAAAACTCAAAAAGATAACTTCATAGCTTTGGATGAGGACTTGGTAGTAATCAAAGCTAATACTCCAAGTAATCCAATAAAGCTCATTAATGTAAGCTCTTGCTCCAGTGATACAGATTATGATCCATTCATGTCTTCCTATTCTGTCTATATGACTTTCGCCCAGAGATTCCCACAAGTTCTCCCTAGTGATGTCCCACCAACATCGTAGAGGGAACCTTCTTTGAATTCTCCTTATACTGTGAGGATAGATCTAGAGTACATGGGCTATTCAGTAATTATCTTTCACTCTCATCACTGGACCAAGCCATGTTCTTTTTTTTAATCATGCATCTTTTTGATATATTTTATTTCTGTCTTTTCCTAGTAATTCTTTGATTTCAACCCACTATTCATCTCTCCATTGTCCTCTGGATGACACCCATTGACAAAGATAATAGAGAAGAAAAAATGTGTAAATTAAAGTTTAACAAGAAAATATATTCGGAGATGGAAATATTTGTAAATCTGCCTTGAGATCCTGAGAGTAGTGACAAAGAGAGAATTTCAGTGTTCTCACGTAGTCAGAACCTCAAATCCAAGCTAGTTAGAGTTTTAAGTACTTGGGGGGTGTGATTCATCACTTTTGATGGCTACTGACAATTAGATTTTGTCTCATTTTTAGTAAAAAAAAAATCACCTCATTCAAGCTACTTGAATTTTGCTAATCTGTAATTTTAATACCATAGATGACATAAATGAATATACAGTCTCCAGCTTCCAGATCAAATTTAATGGTCATGTTTTATCATGTGAAAGAGAAATCTAGAAAATCTTTGTGTAAAGTTTTGTTCTAAGGAAGAATTCCCAGAAGTAGGAATGAACTGATTCTTAAGTGAAAATTATGAAAAAAAAAGAATTTTCCCTAGAGAAAAATGACTTTCAAAATTAATTATACCAATTGTCATGAACATGAAAAAGTAAAATAAGTAGAATCGGGAGAATAATATTGAAATGATTAAAATAATATAAAATAAAACAATACCAAAGGGGAGCTGATTTCCGATTTTTCCAATAACCAATATCTAGTGGAAGTATCTAGTGGATACCTCCCTCTTAGTAATAAGGAGAGAGATAAAGGATTGAAAATATTGTATACATTGTCATGTGAAAAAATATGTTGATTAGTTTTGTTTTACTGTTTGTCTTTGTATTTTGGTTCTAGGCTTCAAGGACATCCATGTGCAGCACAAGGAAGCATCCTGAAGCTTGGTTTTTTAATTTAAGTCTTTTTGACTAATATACGGAATTATTTATTATTAATTAAATTTCTCTATTCAAAGCAACTTTCACAAGGTCCTTTCTCTCCCCATCACATTCTGACCAGTCCAGAAAACGGAGAATTCTATAGATAACAGCAGTCAGTTGGGATGCCTGTTGGAACCTACAGACCTACTATGCATTCTTACTCTATAACGCCACCACACACACATCTGAGATCACAGGATAACAGCATTTAAACTAGAAAGGATAGTAAAGGTCTTTGGCTCCAACACATTCATTTTATAGATTAGGAAACTGAATCAGAGAGAGGTACCTTGCCCCAGGATTCAGACATCTATGTCTTTCTGAATCAAAGTCTATTGCTCTATTCTCCAGACAAGGGATAACATTCATAGGAAAAATTAATTCCAGCTCAGTCTAGCCTATGCAGTGTTCACTTCATAATGTTTTTGACACCCTGAGGTCAAATACTTAGCATTTCCCAGAGCCTGTATAGTACACATAGACTCATCCATTAAGCAACATTAGATCGTGATTCACAAGTGAACCTCATCTGGCTTATGCTAAGAACATACATGATGCAAAGTAGTGCGTCATTTCCAATACACTAAGAAGCAAATGGAACTGAGGGGAGATCTCCCTATGACCAAGTTGCTTCTGTAAGAAGCAGAAGTGATGAAGCAGCCGTATTTTAATTGTGCTAATTTCTAGTTTAAATTAATATGTTTTTAATTACTGACACTAACCTAATTAATAGAACCATGTTCTCTTTTGGTAATTTTGCAAGATTTTAAACAAAAACTAACCCCAAAGAATAGTCCTTTCTAATGTAGATTTTAATTCTTCTCAGTTATTCTCCCAATTATTTGAACAAGTACTTCTGAAGCTCCCTTATTAATATAGCTAATGAAAAACTTCAGCACGGTTTAGGATAAACTCCCAGTAGTAGTTCATCTTATATGGGAAAAAAAGAATGATATTAAGCCAAAAATGATAGACGGTGCTTTGATCTTCTTATAAATCTCAAATATGCACATTAAAAGGAACTGTGTAATCTTTTTGTTTTCATTTCCCCATATTTATATGCCCATAGCCAATCTCAAGCTGTTACCCTGCCTTCTCCTATCCATTTCTGTCAGAAGCATCTGAGATTGTTTTTTAAGGATACTATAATCCAGTCTGAGTCAGTTGACTGACAAAACTAATTAACTGCTTCAAGACATTCTTTTGAGTCTAAAATGAAGCTTGGAAAGAGTGGAAAATAGAAAAGTAAGGGAAAAAACCCCCACCAGCACTCTTCTGAATAACACAGCATACCACAAATATTTGTCAGATATGTTTATCTCTTTTACACATTCATCATCTTTCAAGTAATTTCAAATATTTCCAGATAGATTTGTATTACATTTCTTCTCTATCATATAGCACATCCAGATTGAGGAGTTTGGAGTTCAAATGCGGGTCTTTGGTGATTGAAAAGTTCCTTGTCAGGGCAGGGCTTGTTTTGTTTTGGTCTTTGAATAGCTAATACTTATGAATATGCCTGGGCACACAGTTGGTGCTTTATAAATGCTTATTAAACTGATTTCAATTGAATTGATGATGGAAACAAATTAAGAGAAATGTTGCCACATCTGTTTCATTTGTTCCAAATAAGACTGCTGCCAGTTTTAGCTATAAATGCTCTGAGGATTATATGGATTAGTTAAATCACATGACAAGACCTCTTTAGGCCTTTAAACAATATGTTGGGTCAGAGCCTACCTTTAAGAATGCATTACACACATAAAGCGTGTGACAGTTGTATATAATTCTGGCACATTCAAGGTAAAAAGGCTACTGCTAAATACCCCTGATCCCAGGATCCTTTACTCTGGACTACATACATGCTTTGAATGTGCATGTATATGTGCATGTGTATGTGTATATACCTATATACATATACACACACATATGGAGGGAAAGAGATCAGAGTGCACTTATGTGCAACGTTTCAATAGATTTGTGATCTCAGTGTATTCCTTCCAATCATAATTCATGCATGCCTACATATTCTGTGTAATGTGTCCATCCACACCCAAAAATTGGTCTCTGGAGTCCATGTTGGAGGCCTTCCTCTTGGTCTCTAGAAATTGGATGAATACCAAGGGAGTATAGAATTCTGGGTTCCTTTATTCCCTCATTGTCCCTTTGTGACTGGCCCCTTTGTAATATCCTTAACATCATTTCTTCTGCATTATCTCTCATTCATTATATGTTGTACCCTGCCCACCCCAATGGCATGTTCTATTGCTGCTCTTTGGATAATCCACAAACTCCCTTTGTACACTTGGTATGTCATGATGTGTATTCAGAGCTATCTAATGTTGCCTATAGTACACTGATAATATTCCCCCATTCCAGAGAAGAACCCTTTTTATATGAATAAAGCATAGATAGGGTACAGCACCATTATAGGGCACATAAGGAGTTAACTCTTATAGTGGTCTCATAGCCAACATTACTGAGGGAAGGAAACAATCACCATCATTACAACCCTCATGACCCTTCAGGCCCTAGAAGAGATGGTCACCCAGGAGCAGGTGCCTATGAACTCATGAGCGGCAGGGTACTTCCTCTCCCTTGGATTGCGCTTTACCTGTTCTCTGATCTCAATGCCATCACACATGTAAATAAATCCAGTGGAGATGGCCCAACAACTTCAGGCAGTGCTGTAGACAATACCTGCTTAGCAGCTACAGTCACCAGGAACCTGGAAAATTCCTTCTACTAAAGTACTTCACATTATCAAGTGCTTCTACATAAAGATGGCTATGATTTTTGCAATTAAAATTACACTTGTTCATGCTCCGCATCCTTACTCATCCTTCTACTCCACTCAAAGAGCTATTTCCCCTCCTTTCTACCAGGCTTTAGCATTTACTTTACTGTACTCTAAGGATGGCTAGAGCTTAATCATCTAACATGCTGCTGGGCCCTCCAGATCCCCAGACATTGCCATCTGCTCTACCTTTGTACCATCCAGATTCTTAGGCCTCATCATCTCCTCTGCCACCGTGCCCTCTGGGTCCAGGGGCCATACTCTTTATCCTACAGTACCCTAAGGATCATTGAGTCTTTCCATACATTCTTCATCTGAACCCTTTTTTTAGAAGTGCTGTACAACAACAACAACCTTGATAGAAGGATCATCTCGCTTTTTTAATTATATTTCTTACATAAGCACAATACTTTGTACATAGCAAATATGATAAGTGATTTTTAATCCATCAATTCATTTTTCATTCAATCATTCTCAGAAGATTCCATATTTGCAAGGCAATAGAAAAATAGGTATTTTTGAGCTCATTTCTCTTTTCCTTCATGCGGAGGGTAGAAATGGACTAAGACCTTGAGTAGTTTCATAACATTACCTTCTCCTCATTATCAATTAAGAAGGGATCATCCAAAAGTAGATCCTAGAAGTAAATTTATTTATCAGTTGATGAAACGCTCAATATGAACTAACAATACCAGTGTGAACATGTCTGCTATAATATAGAGGATGATATGATGCCCAAACAGCTGTTGTACAGCAATTCAAAACTGATCAACTACAAATACAAAGCAGAAAAAAAATATTTTCAGGATAGGTCAGAGCAGCTGCACATAAAATGGCACAAATGAGAACTTTAGAAAACAACAGTCAAAAAAACCTGGATTTTTACTGTAAGAAGCATTTTTTGAAAACATTCTCCCAATATTTGTAACTAAAAGGTAGGGTGGAATTCCGTAATATACCCTGAGAATCAAAGCTATGTTATACATCAAAAGACAATCTTGGTGTGGTCACTAGGGGAAAGAGAACCACTCCTGGTCTTTTCTAATACACTAATAGACACAGATCATCATCACCATCCCCATCCCCACATGAAACATGAACATTCACATAATACATGTATGACTCTAGGACTCAACACAAACACACACACAGATACACACAAAGCCATTGACAGCAAGATCTGATACTTTCATTCATGGATTGCTATGTAACAAATCTTCTGGATAGTTAGTTACACTTTCCTCTTTCTACATTCTAAATGACATACTAGACAATGAAAATTACTCAGTTAAAAACAACAACAGTTACCCATAATGAAAGGATATGGAATTTGGACACCACATTTTTCACAGCTTTATTTCCTGCAAGAACTCATTTGAAGTTCTGTGTGAAGGGAGCTGATATGAAATATTACACTCCTATCTCTGGGAAGACTGTGTCTGTGTGACTATCTTTATGTTATAGCAATAAAGAGCATGCCGTGTCTCTTGTTTATTGCGGAAGGTAACACAAATGGCGAAGAAAACCAAATTGATTTCTTTTAGACGATAAACCATAAGCAGTAAATAAGTGTACATGTACAGAAGGGAATAAGTCTCATTCCTCGGAATTGCCTTTCAAGTACAGATCTTTCTTCCATGTAGTAATAGCAAGTTGGCTGAAACTAGTCAATCAGCTACAAGGTTTCTGTTTCTCCTCTCTCTAAGATTATATCTGTGTCTGAATCAGAAAAGAAAGAAAAGAAAATTCCAAAGCATTTGGTCCTATTCATTAGTTCATAGCATAATTGATTCAGAGATGAAAAGGGCTTTAATCAACTAGTCTAGCCCCCTTATTTTACAGATGAAGAAAATGAGGGCCAGAGAAGGGAGCAGTCAAAGTTGAATGGGTAGCCAGTAACAGACCCAGACTTTGAGTTCCGGTGACTACAGGCTTGAAATATTAATAATCTTTAAAGTGAAGTGCTACCACATATACTCATGAGCTTATTTCAGATATTTATTCACTATCATCTTGCAGAAAAGCACTTATCTACAAACATTATACAATGCCTTAGTATAGCATAGATTCAGTTATACCATGAGTGAAATGAATATGCTCTATCTTGTGATGTGTAATTTTTATTTCAGTCTAATATATAAGATTTATTTTATAGACTTTATTTGTATCCTTTAACATTAAAATTCTCTGTTGGGTCAGTAAAAGAGGACAATATCAAAAATTCTGCTCACAAGCATTTCTTAAGTAAACAGTTTATGCCACATTTGGTTCACACAAATTCATCTCACAGAAACTATGTCTACACATAGATAGGGGAAATCAGATAAACAGGAAAAAAGCATAACAAGATGGAAAACTTTTGGGAAGCTTTCCAGTGGAATGTCATGTTCATACATCTCTGAGCTCTAAAGACAATTACCTCATAGGAAGCTTCTTCAGCTATTTAGTTTCTTCCATGCTTCATTGAGCATTGAGTGGAAAAGTAAGGAGCAGCAGCCATGATGACTCTGGAGCAATCTACCAGTAAAATCTACACACAATGAAACTGGGTTGGAGGAAAGGACAATGGCTCCCTACAGGATGCTCCAAAATCTCTTATCTGGCAAGCTGATACAGGGCAGTGACAAGTAGAAAGGACAGATCAAACACTCAAAGAAGGCACTGGAGCATAGCTCCAAACATTGGATTTAGCAGTGGACTCTGGGGGCAAAATAACAGCATGCCTACCAGTCTGGGATGTCACAATTAAAAAGAGAAACTCTCCTGAGGCAAACAACTTCTGGCAAGCCAGGACTTTAAGAATCAGATTCTCAGGGACACATTCTGCAAGAGCAGGAAAAACTCCTAATCAAAGAATTATCTCCCCACATCCACTGAGTGGAAATGACCATTAACAGGGCCTTCATCTTTTCAAGCACACTAACATGCCCCATCAGCTCAGCAGCTGAGATCATTTTTGGACATTAAGGTGAGCAGTGTGTATTTCAATGAAAATATTTCTTGGATAATATTTCTCTGGATAATTTGACTCAGTGGGCAGTCAGGGACAAGTCCACAAAAAGAAACCAGTGACTAAATCTATCTATGCAATGCAGTTCAGCCAAACTCAAATTGGGGATTTATATTGTTAGGACTTATTACACAGAAAGTCCAGAGCTTATATTCATTCATACTTATTAGAAGGGCAGTTCATTTAACCTCTGCATAACTTGGACAGCTAGCCCTATACCTAACATTTATCTATAAAATCATGGACATAGTTGTAATCTGTTTTAGTGGAGGTTTTTCCCAAACTGGGAACTCTCCACCTGAAAGTAATTTACTTCCCTATGGATTTACAAACTAAGAAAAAAATAGGAATTTAAGATGTATTAAGGAAAAAAAATTCTTATCTCAAATGCTGAGTGTTAATATAGTAGCTAGATTTGAATTTTTTTCTGAAAGAATATCTGATAAGCATGGTTATTTGAGTAAGAGTCAATTATTTCATTCAGCCTAGAGCTGCATTCATTCTTCTATAAGCAGTGAACTTGATTATCTTCCAGATGCCTAATCTTCCTTTTTGTACCATTTTAAATCTTTCTCCATTTAATGTGTTTATCATTCAATGGTAGTTCATCTTATTGGACAGGGTGCTGAAATGAAAGGATTTCTTCTTCCAATTTCTTGACATGCAAACATGCAGAATGCTATGCATTTGTTTATTTGCTTTTTTAACATTAGATTTGGAATCAGAGCTCAAAGGATCAAGATGTTATACATATAGGAATTAACCTATTTCTTATGCTTATATCATAGAACTTTGGGACTCAGAGGTTATTTAGTTCAAAACCCTCTTGAAGAATGTTTCATCTCTATAATATTTCTGATTAGTAGTAATCTAATTTCTTCTTGGAGATTTCTAGTGATAGTTAACTCATTTCCTCAATCCTTTTAAATTTGGGAATGATGTTATTGATCAGAACCTTTCCCCTCCTTTCCCCCCTTTCCCACTCCCCTTAGAAATCTTTTGCCTTCTAATATCCTTCTGCTGGTGTACTTCTGGCAAGGAGGAATGAACGTATCTTTCACATGACAACCATTCAACATGCTTGACAATGCCTGCATTTCTTTTCTTTCTTCAAATAATCCCCCTCCATTTCTTCAACTGATGTTTATACAACAAGACTCGTGAAAAAGTCCACTGTAATTTGTAAATGCCTGCTTTAAAAGGTGACTTCTGGAGCTTAGCACATTCCTATGGATGTTATCTGGAGGTGGGGATTAGAGTGTTGATATAAGTTGTCTTATTCTGAAACACACTTTTCTTAACATAGCCTAAGGCTGGTCACTTTGGCTTCTACAGATGTCATGTTGTGATATTGACTTATATTACACTTTTAGTCTTATAAAGTTAGTCTTGATCTTTT
>CM053772.1:170780093-170813799 GCA_028658325.1 Potorous gilbertii | reverse complement strand
ATCACATTTGACTCAAGGAAGGAATAACATGCACACTCAATTTGGTATGAAAATCTATCTTACACTACAGGAAAGGGGAGAAGGGAATAAGCAGGGTGGGGAGGAGATGATGGAAGGGAGGGCAAATGGGAAGAAGGAGCAATTAGAAGCATGAATTCTTGGGGAGGGACAAGGTCAAAAGAGAGAATAAAAGAAATAGGGGGCAAGATAGGATGGAGGGAAATATAGTTAGTCCTACACAATATGACTATTATGGAAGTCATTTGCAAAACTACACAGATATGGCTTATATTGAATTTCTTGCCTTCTCAGTGGGGATGGATGGGGAGGGAGAAAGGAAGAGAAGTTGGATCTCGAAGTTTTAGGAACAAATGTTGAGAATTGTTTTTGTGTACAACTGAGAAATGAGAAATACAGGTAATGGGGTACAGAAAGTTCTCACCCCACAGGACAAGAGAGAAGATGGGGATAAGGGAAGGGAGGGATGTTAGAAGGCAGGACACATTAGTCAAAGGGGCAATTAGAATGCATGGTGTTTTGGTGGGGAGGGGAGAGATGGGAAGAAAATTTGGAACTCAAAATTTTGTGGAAATGGATGTTGAAAACTTAAAATAAATAAATTTTTTAAAAGAGAAAGTTCTTTCAGTGAAAGATTAACCACACAAATAAGGCAAAATACAGATATTCACCATTATTAAGCAGACTTAATATCTGGTCATATTTTTGCCAAGTTCCTGCCTTCCACTCTTGTTACCATATTCATTGAATCCATGGATCAAAGCATTATTTAACATAGCCAATGTCATTACTGAAAAGATTTCATAAGTGAGTTGATCAATCATGCTGGCACACTAAAGAGCCTTCTATTTCAATTTAACATAAAAGATAAAATATTTAGTGATGCTGGTGCTTGGAATTCTGTTTAAAGATATAGGGAGCTTGGGGGGGGGGAACTTGTAGCTTTTCTCAAAAGATAACTTAAATATTTCCAAAAAAACTTCACAAAGCACATACTAGTCATTCATTCTTAAAATGACAAATTTGATTCTACTCTCACAAGTAAACAACAAAAATGAGAATAAGCTTAAAAAAAATTTTATGTGGTATTTAACACTAGTAAACCTAGGAGGATTTAACTATGTGTCTATCCTGCTTTGGTGTCCATTTAGAAGGTGGTATTTTAAGCTCCTGAAATCAAGATAATTTGGTAACTCTTGTAAATGATTAGAACTTCTTCAATTAACAGAAGTCATTCTGCTAATACTTTAAGAAAAGATGTGTCTAAGCAATACATTACCACCAATGATACTCATTTTGGGGTTTATCATCATTATTTTTCAACTGGAAATTAATCCTCTAATTGTTAAAAATATTTTTTAAAAAGCCCTGGTCTCAATAATTTTCCATTCTCGACTTGTTTTAATTTTAAGAGCTAATTTAAACAATATTCATGTGATTTATTTAGGTCCTAATTCATAAAAGGTATAACCAAATATACAGATTAGAATGGTATAACCAATAGTAAATATATCCATTGTCATCTGTTTAGGTCTTTTGTCCATGATCACTCCAAGAAAAAGGTCTATATTTACATCTATCTTGGTAGGTTATGAAACAAGCTATCCCTTTGTGCTATTTATTAAGTAACTCCATTTAATTGTACAGTGAAATAGTCATATTTACTAATCTGAACATTTTAGATATGATGAATCAATGAGATGCTTCTCTTGTCCAGGTTAATTTTTGCTTTTTTTTTTTCAAAACACACATAACTATAAAAAAAAAAGGTAATAAGCAATATTCAAGGTAACTGCTACTTGAATACAGTCCTTTCTATAGATATGAGAAATGCAAAGAAGGTGCCATGGTAGAAACAATATCTTAATTCTTACTCACATGAAGGTCAGATTTAGATAGACAATAAAGAGATGGATGGATAGATAGATAGATAGATAGAGATAGGGATATATAGATATCTATCTAGATATAGATATGCATGCATATATATATATATACATGTGTGTATGTAAATGTGTATATGTGTATGTCTGGCTACACACATATAAATGTGTACATGTGTATATATGTATGCATCTATGCATATGTGTATATATGTGTGTGTGTGTGTGCTAGTGTGTCTTCCCCTTAAAAGCTATTAAGAAATTCCTTGAGAATTAGTTGACTCAGGAGATTCTACAGGCTAAGATCTTCGGTTCCTCATCCTTATCCCTAAGTTCAAAGCTGCCATGAGACCATGGCAGAAGGGGGAGCTGTTGGAGGTTTAGCTGGTTGATCATGAGGAGTAAACAAAGGCAGGGGAGCTTTGTTCAGACTAATGAGCTCAGTGTCCTTAGTACCTATTCTTATTGAATACCCTCCTGCTGTGGCTCAGTAAATGTCTTCCTGTTAACTATAGAATGGCTTGCAAGTCCTATCTTGCATCAATTTTAGTTCAGAACAGATGCCTATTGGGTTTGCAAATAATGTAGATGCCGTTGAATGATTTCAGTTGTTTGTTTAAATAGAGTTGCTGAAAATACAATAAAAATCAGCATTTGATGAAGAAAAAAAAGAGTGTATCTGAATAATCTGCATTGTGGATATATATGGGAAAATAGATTGTAGTTTTCCTATGACCAATATATTCAGAATTTATGTGGATAGTTATAAAAAAAAATGAACACATTATTCTACTTGACCTGTGTCCCCTTTACACATACATATTTGTCTACATATTTTTTTTAAGTATGAA
This sequence comes from Potorous gilbertii, assembly GCA_028658325.1. Classification (NCBI taxonomy): domain Eukaryota; kingdom Metazoa; phylum Chordata; class Mammalia; order Diprotodontia; family Potoroidae; genus Potorous; species Potorous gilbertii. Next base: position 170,811,047 of record CM053772.1, on the reverse strand, counting down.
AGCAAACATTTTAGTATACTACATGAGAAAAAAGACTTGTATTTGTTCACAATAAATATACTGAATCAGTTTGGCAATCATCAGGTACCATGAGCTCACTCGGAGGTTGGGTTCTTTTTGTTTTAATTTCATTGTTTGATTGGGCATCACAGCTGCATTCATTAGCCTAGACCATTTGTAGTCAGGGTCGTGCAATGAAAACAGCCTAGGGATTGAAGTCATAGGACTTGGATTCAGATCCTGACTCTCCCCACATTACCCTTGTGACTATGGGTAAGTTAGCTAATTTCACTGGACCTCATTCTGTTTCTACATCTGTTAAAATGAGGCTGATAGAAGAGATTACATCAAAGGTTGCTTCCAGTCTTAGATCTATATCTCCATAATTTAATACTTACCACTGCCAAAGAAAATGAATATTTTGCTGCTGCAGACTCCATGCTGTACTTGATGAGAATGTTTATTAGAATGAATCAAATAATCTCCTTAATGGAGCTAAAAGGGACTTTAGAGATCATCTATTCTTAAAGGAAAAAAACACATAAAAAAAAATCCTTAGCAATTATATCTCTATATTAATAGAAAGTCTACTCCTTGAATATAAGGACTGTTTCATTTTTATTTTTTTTATCTTTCAGAACCAAGCACATAGTAGGTCTTTAATAAATATCTGTTGAACCGAATTTAATCAAATTAGTTAACTTAAAAGAACATGTATATGTTAATTATAAATAATGAACATGACCTGAATAAGTGGATGGTAAAATAGTTCATTTGGTCACAATTTTCCGCACCACTAAAGCAGACCATTGATTGCATAATCAATTACTTAATGCACAGCCATGGGTTCAATAACCAAATATATCTACAACATTAGACACCATATCCAAGACAACCCCAGGCTAGGGTTAACCTTCATTTTAGTGAGTAAAACACTGCTAACTCTGTGCTAAATAAAGTTCAAGGATACTGACCAGAGAAATTATCTTACTGTTTTGACTATCTTACGGAAAAAATCTTTCTAGCCTTTCTAAAGGTCTGGGATTGAACTGCATGATTTCCAGAGATCCCCCCAATTCCAGGATTTCTGATTCTTTGAGTATGCTTTCTCCATGTTTATAAAGTCTGGGATTTACAAGGGAGACATTTTTACTTCACACCTGAGAAAGCACTTCTATATTATACTACTTGGCATTTGGGAATTATCAGGGTCCAGGTTGCCACATTTTTGGTCATCTCCATAAATAATAATCACAGCTCATCTCTATACTCTGCTTGCAAGTTTAGAACTTTTCATATGTTATATCCTTTGATCATCCTAATAGGCCTATTAGGTAAATCCTTTCGCAGTCCCATTTAAAGGATGAAGATATTGTGATTGAAAGCCACATAGGCAAGAGTCTAGGACAAGATTCAAACTTAGCTCTTCCTAACTTGGGATCTGATGTCTTAACTATGCCAAGACACTGCACTGTTGCTTTTAGCTTAATTTTCAAATGTTAACTTTGAATTGCAGCTATTATTAATTCAATATAGGTATTTGACTACTGAAATCATTCTTTTACCTATGAAATAGTAATGTCACTTTATGCAGAATGATAAGCCTGTGATTAGAAGTATAGATGGTATATACATTCATAAAGTTATTTAAATAAACACAAAAATAAGAAACCTTCCAGTAAGCCATTGTATTTTGTGTAATAGTTTGGAGTTTTGCTAACTTCATAGTGAAATGTAACATGGAAAAAGTCACATATAATAAAGTATTGATTTTGAACATATATTATCTTTTATCTTTGCATTATCTATGCATTTTAACATACAGGAAAATTAGTATTTCTTCAATGTGAGATTAAAAAGTATAGTCTAACCTAAAATGTATTCTATAGAATGTAGACTCCTTTAGGTGGCACTTATGATTCCAAATTTAACAGTTGTTTGCTTCAGAGTAAGAATTCAAAGCCAAACTTATCATAACACAGACAGGATGCAAATAAAATTTGATACTCGAGCAGATGCGGAGCAAACCTGCCCTCTCCTAAAATACACACACCAGCAAACAAACACATGCTTTCTCTCTGTCTCTATCTCCCTCCATTCTCTCTCTCTGTCTCTCGCTCTCTCACACACACATACAGACACACAGACACACAGACACACACACACACACACACACACACACACACCAGCAGAGGGAACGGAAACAGGCTTAGCATTTGATTTATCTTTTAGAATACAAATATTGACTGTTTTTCTTAATGTGATTTAAGGCTATCCTCACAGGACCTTCCTTTGCTTCATCTCCTATCATGTAGACCTCATATCCAGGTAAAGTGCTTGGAGCGAGGAGATTATGCATTGTGAACGCAGGCTTTGGGAAGTACAAGCCCCATGGGATTTGATGGGCTTGGCAATGTCTCTGCATACATTCCACAGCTTTTGAGTGCACAAGATGCAAAAATAAAACCTTTAATGATTCATGCCTTAAATTCCAAAGCTTTCCTTATAGTTCTCAAGGCAATCAGACACATACAGCATTTCAAATCTAGTTTTGCATTTTTGATATCATGAAAAGCTGTAGGCAGCTGGAAATGAAAAGCACAGAAGGCCCGATTGGCAATAACAATGCAGGTTGTTAATATGCAGATTCAATTCAGAATAGCAAATAATTTTAATTATTTTTTACCCAAATAGGAGACTTTCTACTTCTAGAAAATTAATTTCCCATATTATGGTACCAGAGTCCTCTTTATGGTATGATAAAGGGTGGTAGGAAGCAGTATTCTATCAAATGGTAGTACTAGAGGGCACAAAAAGTAAATTATGGAAGGAATTTTAACAGCATTCAGGCAAAGTATGGTTGTACTATCATAGATTCCAAATGATTTGGACATCATTTTAGTTTGAGATGAATAGGTCTGAGTAGAGTTCACCACCAAATCACTGAATTAAAGGGCTGGTAGCACTGTTTTTGGTCTCTGTTTATATTCCTAAAACCCTCCGAGGTCATGTTGTTCAACACACCCCTGAGGCAGGAATTGTCTCTAAAACAAGTAGTCATTCTAATACAATTATTTTTTTAGAACTTTTATTCACTACTCTCTGATTCATACTTTTTGTTTTTCAGATCCGAGTTCTTCAGTGTGCATTCAGATCTATGTCCTTATAGAATATCTTTCTTGAAAAAAATATAGTCTCTCATTATAACAATGTCAGAGTCATAGGGTTCTTAAAATCCTACAGTACTATTCTCTGTGAGACAATTTTCCTTTTAGATTGTGAGGTCATGGAACTTTATACATACATATGTGCATATATGTAATATGTATTTACATATATGTACATAGTCAGAATACTTTAAAAGTGACTTTGTAAATTTTAGAGTATCTCCTAGACTTTGCCCAGCATCTTTCCCATTATTAAAGCAACACCAACCAATTACCACAGCCACCACTACCACTACCACCAACATATTTCCTATATAATACTCTTCACTTTTCTTTCACAACTATTTCTTCCCATTGATGGGAATCAGATTCAGAGTAATGGTACCAGTCTCCTTTCTTCTACCTTCCAATTGATATTACCATCCTGGCAAGTCAAAGATAAATCCAATCATCTGAATTTAGCAGAGAAAATACCTTCAGAAGAAGATCATGTCATTGAAATTCCCTATTGCAACAATATTGTATTTCTTTATCATTTTCTTAGGTACTAAATCATCAACTATTTTCTCCATCTGGTTAGACAGTACATGATATATTGTCACAGAGATATTTTTTTCCTTCCTTTTTTGTTACTGTTCAGTCATTTTTCAGTCATGCCCAACTCTTCGGGACCCCATCTGGGGTTTTCTTGATGAAGGTACTAGAGTGGATTGCCAATTCCTTTTCTAGCTCATTTTTCAAATGAGGAAACTGAAGTAAACTCTGTTAAGTGACTTGCTCATGGTCACATAGCTAGTGAGTGTCTGAGGCCAGATTTGAACTCAGAAAAATGAGTCTTATTGACTCTAGGCCCAGCACTGTATCTACTGTGCCATAGATTTTCCATTTCTATTTGTTTGCACTAATGGTATAGGCTTCTCTTGCCATGCTCTAGTCACGAATCATGTGCCACCAAGTCCCAGTGATATTTCTGAGGTCATATTTACCTCCCTGTGTGAAAAGAAATCAAATTTTAAAATATTGTTGCTGAACCAAGTGCTCTAAACAACTTGCTACTATCACCTAAATTTCTTTCCTATTTCATGAGCAATGATCAAAGAGAGGAAGTCTGATATATACAGATAATTCAGTGCCAGCCATCGGGAAAATGTTAACTCACCCCAATAAAATGAGTCTCTGGTTCCCCATAGGTTTTCTTTCTCCTGAATTTTTAAGTTACATGACTCCAGTGTAGTTCCAATTTTATTTTCCTCCTCCAATTATTACGCTGGCTGTCTTTTTGCAATATATTCAAATGGAAATGCTTGTTTATTTTTGTAGGAAATAAACAAAACTAAACGACTGCACTGACATATTTGTTTATACTTCAGAAGTAACAGAAAAGAGAATTTTATCTATCCTTTGGGATATATTCTCATGCAAGATGTACTCTTCTCATTCCATAGGAGATTTATCACAAAGGCTAAATTAAATAAATAAATAAAAGAATAAATTAAATAAATAAAAAAGAACCATTAGAATGATGATAAACCTTACCTAAAAGGAGCAAATATAGCACTATTAGTAAACAAATACTTCAAGCAGTGATCAACTATTAATCTCATGCAACTATATAGAAAATGTATTTTCTTATCCCCACCATTAATTTTTCTAATAGCTTATCTTGCTTCTCTAACATTCTTCTTCAGCACAGATGCTTTATCTGGTATTTGTGACTTTATATAATCTTCTCCCTCAAAATATCTGCCCCACATTTATTGGAAAATGTAATACAAGCATTTGTAAAAGTCAGATTGACTAATTACTTAACATGTGCTAGACCAAGGAGAGGATGAAATAGAAACCAATATGTTTTGGACTTTCTTGAATAATCTCGATATTTCTTTTCTTACTATAACAGGATGCTTTTAATTTTTTTTAATTCCTTATAAACAAAAGAAAAGAGATAACATCGAAGACCTACCTTGAAGTAAGAAAAACTTGAGTTTAAATCCTACCTTTTACATGACTCATTAATTTTCCCCAGGCAAGTCATTTAACATCTCAGTGTCTCAGGCTACTCTCTAAGTTTATAAATTACAGGAGAATCTCTACTCTGAAATGGTGGAAGGAATTTGCCAACTGAAAATTTCCAACATTGATAAAATTATAGGTACAGAGAAAGAGGGAAAAATTGTCACAATGAAGGACTTAGTCAGTAATTATAGTTCTTCCCCATTTAATTTTCAGCTTGTAATAATTGCTTATCTGGAGAAATCAGATGTCACCTTAAACAGCACTTGCAGTTGTAATTATTTCCATTATCCTTTGCTCTAGTGATTTGTACTAAATGGAGCGCTTGACTTGGTGTCAGGACACTCGAAGTTGGAATTCTGTCTTGGGTATTTATTAGCTGTATGACTATGGTCAAGCCCCCTAACTTTTCTGTGTATTAATCTCATCTTTAAAGTGAGGGAATTGGACTTGACCTCTAAGATCCCTGCTAGCTCTAAATTTGGATATTTGGTAATAAACCCAAAGCTAGAGCTCACTTCTTTGATTTTATCTGATGTTTTCAAGGAATAAAATAGTTTCAAACCTTTTCTTTTTTTGAGTTCAGGTAAAGAATGTTACAACTTGTTGGAATGCTAATTAAATCTAATAATAATTTGGATAACCTGCTGAGATGCTAAAGTGGCTAATAGCAATCACTCGGTCTTCCCAAGTTAAAAATTTTGTTTTATGCACATGCCTAATTTAAGAAGTTCACTATTTTGTCTGTCTGCATAATATTAACATTAACATGGAATAATCAGAGAAATTGTTTTATCTGATTATTACTAAAGTGTCCTACTTTACAATGAGATATACGCCCATCACATACAGCTGGGGTCCACAGCAAGAAATGTAAAGAGCTTTATGGAGCAAAGAGGACCTCAGTTAGCCTATCACCATACCAAGAAACCAATCATTGTATCTCATAGTCCAGTCAGTTGGGCACTGGAGATAGAAAGGTGGGAGTTGCTCCCAGTCCTAATGAGGGTAGCAGTTATCTATTCCCATTCTCAGGGTACTTGTAGACCTAAATTAAAATTTGAATATCCTAAATCTCTGGTCCAGTGATTTAAACTGACATATTACACTTTAGCTTGTGGAAGTGACTGTTCTTTCAAGAGTGAAAAAGAGACAGAGAGAGCCAGGCAGGACCTCCTAGTGTAGAACAGAATAAATATGAAGGTTTGATTTTCTAGCACGGTTTTTCCTCTTCTTTTTTCATTTGTGTTGAATGTGCTTGGGGAGTTCTTATATGCTGTGAATGGCCCTTGGTCTTATCCACAGGAAACACTTCAGAAACATTTATTGATGATCTGTTCTTCTAGGTAAAGGCTAAGTTCTGAGCTATTCTCACTCTTGTTTAGTTGTTTATTTTAGAGGTAACAGGGCCATAATACTCATAACTCATAGAACACTTGCATCTTGTTTACTTGGTTGGGGATTGTCAACATGTGGGATCAGTTTGGACCTGTAGGGGAAGGAGGTGATCCTAGAATATTATGCAGCCCCCAAAATGTTCTATATTTTCCCCTTAAGAAAGAAGACAGCTGCTCAGAAAAAATGTAAAGAGATGCCAGTTTCACTGGAAACATGGGAGCCTGATGTTTTCCTATCCCAATATGGTTTCTATCGTGATGGAGTTATAAAATCGTCTATATATTAGAGAAGGCACACTATTTGTTAATAGAAACCGACACAACTTGAACAAATTGAACAAATATTCTTTTCTCAGGAATTAATTAAAATGTGCTCATTTAGCAAGATATCCATGCTAGTCTGAGATGCATTTAGTTGTTCTGAAAGAACCTAATGTCAAAGACAATCAGTAAGATTCCTCTTAGAATGCAAAGGGGATCTTGACACAAGAATGTTATTCAATTTTATGAAGAGTTATTGTGATCTTCCTTTGCCCATAAAAGTAGAATGTGTTTGCTGAATTAATGCTGAAAACTGCCTCATTATCCATACACTTTAGTAATCAGAGAAGAAGGATGTCTTTTCACCATTACTCACAGAGTGTTATGTAAATAGCTTGAGTACCATTATTCTGAATCAAAACTTGATTTTCATTGAGAATATGAGGCCTCTTTTACAGGAATGTTTATAATTAGGTTCATGAAGATGTGTTTATTGTTAGAGTGTCAGAGCCACAAAGGACTTCAGAGATCCTCTAATTTAAGTTTTCTTATTTTTTTTTTATTATTCATGATGGATTCCTTTGGCAATCAGTCTGGTGAACCCTATAGATACTTTTTCAAATAATTTATTTTAATGCATAAAATAAAAAACATAGGATTACAAAGGAAACCAATACTATTGACATACAATTAACAATTTAAAAGCAACAGCAAGTTCATAGACCTCAGGTTAAGAACATTGGCTTGAGCTCAAGCCCCAGGGAGTTGGTTAACAGATGGGAAACAGATTTGTCAGACAAATCAAAGTACTACCACCACAATATGGACCACCATGTTCTCTCAAATTCTAATAAAGAGAGGCCAGGATTCTGAACCCCAAAGTCTTGGAAATAGTAGCACCCTCCAAACCACTCATCTTGCCTTCAGAGCAGTTGTCATATCCATTTTTGATGGGAAAAATCAGTGTGGAAAAGGGGTCTATGTTCTTCATCACCAATAACAGCAATCACCGACCAACTGCCACACGTTGGTGGATAGACTCAGGAATTGTGGGGGTGGTAGTACCATACCTTCACTACTTACAGCCCAGCCTGTAAAGTTATCATTCAGAGAGATAATTTCTATAGAAAAGAGGCCATTCACCTCCACCAAATTCCACAGGGTAGGAAATCCAACCTAACTGAAGGCAAGACTCCCGATTAAAGAGGCAAGAGGCAGCTAAGCTAAACTATTACAATGACCTTGACCACTATCTGTCTTCAGATCCTAATGAAGATAGCCCAGGACCCTGAATATAAGAGCCTTTAGAGTAGTAATGTTCTTAACTGACTTTCTGTTGTCATCATCCTGGGAAATAACCCATGTGGAAATTCAGCCTGGCTATTGCTTTTGCATATGCTACAACCACATCTATTGAAGACCTCAAAAAGAAAATTCTCATTTCTTCAATCCTTGGCACTTTCAAATGGCTAAACACTAGAATCTTCCACCCGTACCTCTTACCATGGAGCCTGGAAAGAAGCAACTAGATCAAGTAGTAACTAGATCACCTAGATCAAAGAACAAAGTAGATAAAGACATCAGAAAGTGATGCTGATTGTGGTTCATTTCCAAAGTCTAGGAGACAGATGGAATTGCCAGGCAATTGGCAGAAGCTGACAACAATTAGTGGAAATTAGATCAAGAGGAGGGACAGAGCCAAGATGGCAGAATAGAAGGATGAACCTGTGGAAGCTCTCCCCGCCATAGCCCACAAAATCCCTGTAAAAATGGTGCTATATAAATTCTATAACTACAGAAGCCAAAAAACAGCAGAGAAAAGATTTCTAGCCCAGGACAGCCTGGAAGGTTGACAGGAAAGGTCTGTCACACTGGGCTCAGAGCAGAGTACAGCCCAGCCTGACCCATTCAGCATGGCACGGACAAGATGGAAGAATGCTTCAGGTCATGGAATCATAGGTAGCAGCTGTGGTTCCCAGACTTTTCAACACACAAATGCCAAAGTCAGCTTCAAAAGTCAGTAAGAAAACTCTTTCATTCGGGTGAGAAGGGAACACTGTCCAGCCCCAGCCCCAGTCCCAGGATGGCAGTAGCCACCACAGCAGCAGTATCCACTTTTGGAGCCATTGATTTAAAGACCCTGGGGGAATTGAGCAGTGGATCTGAATCTCAGTCATGAGTGGCAATCCTGGGGTAAGGAGGAGCACTGGTGCGGTGGAGTGGGTGGAGGCTCTGAAGAGGAAATCCTACTCACAAATCCTGGGCAGAAGAGTGCCTGTGGTTGCTGCCAGACCAGAACACAGACCAGGAGAGGAGTAAAGCTTGGAGGAACTGAGAACTTACAGGCCCCAAGAGTATACCCTCCACTTGACAAAAGACTCAAAAGTCAAGTAACTAGTAGAGGAAATGACCCAAAAAGGGGGAAAAAAAGACTATAGGTTGCTTTCTTGGTGAACAGTGTGTTTTTTCCATCCTCTCAGATGAGGAAGAACAATCAGAGGAAGATATAAAAGTCAAAGCTTCTACATCCAAAATCTACCAAAAAATATGCAAGGGTCTCTGGTCATGGAAGAACTCAAAAAATATTTTGAAATTCAAGTAAGAAAGGTGGAAGAAAAATTGGAAAGAGAAATGAGAGCAATCCAGGAAAATCATGAAAAGCGAGTCAACAGCTTGCTAAAGGAGACCCAAAAAGTGCTGAAGAAAATAACACCTTTAAAAATAGACTAACCCAAATAGCAAAAGAGGTCCAAAACGCCAATGAGAAAAATAGTTTAAAAAGCTGAACTAACCGAATAGAAGGGGAAGTTCAAAAGTTTACTGAAGAAAATAGTTCTTTAAAAGTTAGACTGGAGTATATGGAAGCTAATGACTTTATGAGAAACCAAGAAATTACAAAACAAAACCAAAAGAATGAAAAAATAGAAGATAATGTGAAATGTTAAAAATTGTTTTAGCATGTAACTGGAAATTAAGATATACAGGCAATAGAGTATAGAAATCTATTTTTGCCTACAGGAAAATAGAGGGGAAGGTGGATGGAAGAAAGGTGGCTAACAGAAGGGAGGACAGATTGGAGAAAGGGTTGGATGGGGTGTATGTTGTCCTGTGGTGGGGTTGCAAAGAGATGGGGAGAAAATTTAGAATTAAGATTCTTATGGAAGTGAATGCTAATTGAAAAATAAATAAATTATATATTTAAAAAATGATCAAGAGACAGTGATATAGCAGTAATGTGTAGAACAGTTCAGCAACACCTAAACCCAACCAGATAGTCCAGAGTTCAAAACGGAGCTCTCCATTCAGCAACAAATTACACATTGTTTAACCTACTTGAGCTAGTTTAAGACACAATGAAATAAAAAGAATAAAGTTGCTTAGTGTTGGGATCTGACCTAAGTGAATTCTGATAAATTAATGCATGTAGTGTTCTGATAGCATTTCCCAGAGTTGTGATTGTCTGGATTTTCCCTTTTGGTCTCCTTTGCCTAGTCATCATTCAAGTCTGGCCCACTTTGAGTGGCTATATTCCAATGATGGGTCCTATGCCCTCTTCTCTTTTCTTCTCTCTACTTTCTGACAATGTTCTCATCATATTCCATGGGTTCAATTACCTCTTTTCTAAATATTTCCAATACCTTTAGTCCTTATCTCTCCTGATACTGAATCCCACATCACAAAACACTTATTGAACATCTCCACTTGTATGTCCCATGGGCACTTCCATCTTTACATGCTCAAAAAAAAAACCCCAACAACTTATCTTTATTCCATCTCCAAAATTTTCTGTTTACATAAAAGCCAATATCCTTTAAGTCATCCAGGTTCTCAGATTCAGTTCTCTGTTCTTACTCTTTTCTCCATCACTCCTGTAAGCAGTTACTCTTTTCTCTCCTAAAAGTACGAGCTCTTTGAAGTCAATGACTATTTTCATTTTTGTCTTTTTTTAAATCCTCTGTTTATCATGGTGTTTTTGCACATGTTTTAGACTCCATACTTACTAAATTGAATTAGAAAGAGCTCCCCCAGCGTTGACATGGGTAAGCTTTGTCTTCAAGGACTGCTGTCTTCTCTGGGGCCTTAAAAATCAGTCAAAATTTCTTCTCATCATTTTATTCCAAACAACTTCTGATTTCCAATGTAGGAGAATTTATTTGGGACATGTAGTCTCTCCTGCTATATCACTCTCTCTTTGTTTTCCAGGCTTTTGTTATCAAATTCACTGTCCAGCTAGGGACATTGATGAGCTGAGTTCCTGACTTCCTTCTTCCTCTTACCCTGACCAGTACCTCAATGCTAACCATGGCAGCATACCTGCGGACTGCTGCTGTGAATGACTTCAAGGGCCTAATTACATAGTATCATAGACCCTCTATTCAGTAAGAAACTACACATATTTTAATAAAGTAAAGCCTAACATTCGTCCAACATCCTTAGGTAAAACTTATCTCTCTCTCTCTCTATATATATATATATATGTATATATATATATATATATAATATATACATATATATATGCATATATATATACATGTATGTGTATATATATATATATATATATATATATATATATACATCATAACAATAGAAACATTCTTAATCCATATCAAGTGTTCAAGTAAAGCCCTCTTTCATCTTAACTTGAAGTTGAATTCCAAGCCTCATGACTCTTCCTATGTGGGCTGACCATTCTCAACTCTCATCTGGATTCATATTTAGACAGCTCTCTGATCCTGCTCCATGTCTCAGTTAATGGGGACTACTGCTCCACTCCACAGTTTTTGCCTCTTGGAAAACAAAGCTTAGCAGGACAACAACAATACTAACACACATGACCAGCACCATCATCTCAATTCACTCCTAAAGACCAACAGACAGGGTTTCTGCCTGAAAAATTAACACAGGTTCAACAGACAGGGCTTCCTCTCAGATCTCAGAGGTCTTCCTCTCCATTCTGAGAGGTCTTTCTCTCAGCTCCCTTCTTCTCAACATTAGCTCTCTTCACATCCACTTCTTTATAGCTCTGGCTCTCTCTATATACAGTTCTACTTTGCATCTGATTGGCTAGAGCCCATATATATCTGATTGATTAGAGCTCACTTGTACATGTCTGATTGGTTAAAACTCTCTATGATATATGTAATGCTTCTGGTCAAAGACTCTTGATTGATTCAATCAAAGGCAAGGTTCACTCAGAGGCACTTGGTTGTCTAAAACAAAAACAGCAAAATATTCTATTTTGCTTGCCATTACAGCTCCCTATTGTATTGTGTGGAGTCCTGGTTTAGTCAAGTATCTACCTTAGAACACTTAAACTATTTTATGTTTGTGTCTGAGTTCAGTGCCAGTTCCTCTGCTAATGTGTAATTTCCACATGTTCTCATTCTGATATATTGAATTTGAAATCAGAAGATCAATGATCAAGGCTTGTATTTGTTATTTGCAGTGATCCTGAGAAATTCATCTAATCTTTATAAATCCTCAGCTTTATTATCTGAAGAAAGGGTACAATAATACCTGTCTTTACTCTCACAGGAAAACTGTGAGAATCATATTATATAATATGAATGGACAAAATTTACAGACTACAAAATACTACATAAATGTCAACTTCTTTATTATTTTATTTACTATTTTCATTGTAAGACAGTAATATTTTTTACCCAGTCAAGGGCAGCATAAAACGTTTTACTTGAATCAAAATTATTGATGTACTTTAAGCCAGCATGCCCTAGTGGGGGGACAAAAGCCCTGTATTTGTTTGGATCAGAAGACCTAGAGTGGGATCCCAGTTCTATAGCCTTAAGCAACTTACAAATATAAAACAAAGATGTTGGATTAAATGACCTCTAAGGTCACTTCCCACACTAAATTGATCATCCTAAATCCAGATTTGGGACAAAGGAAGCTTGCATTTTCCCAACTGAAAACAATTTGCTTGATATGGCATTTCCATTCAAAATAACTGTCCTTTCTGAACTAAGAGAATTCCAGAATGTTAATAATAAGACCCATGTGTGAATTCAGGGCACCTAATCTTTGCAAAGTATATGTCAGTGATACAAAGAAATCATTTTATTGGATCCTAAAATATGCAGACTTTTAGAGGCAAACTTAATGCAACCCTCTGACTTGTAAGACCTGACATGAGTGTAAATATGAAGTCTCATATCTGAATGGCTACAAAATCCAGGAAACCAAAAATAAAACAAAACATGATTTAAAAAAAAATAGTTGAAATGGTCATATACCAGAGATATGTATGAATGTGGGAGGGAGGGGAAATATGGACCCATCAGTTGAGAGTGGACAGACCGTATACTCTCTTGGTATATGCACATAATCCAATGATAGAATGTAAGATCCCCTAGTATTTTCATTAGGCTCCCTACATACTTTGTTGTTGGAGGCTATGGACAAGAGTTGCTCAGGATGGGCTATGGTATGCCATTGTTAGAGGTATAGATCATATCAGTAAGATTATGAATCTATCAAGACATTGATGAGATGAACCAAGGTCAGATTGCATCAGATAAGCACAATTAAATATATTATGCTAAAAATTAACAGAAATAATAAGCATCTAATAAAAGCTCAATTATCTTTACATATTTTTCCTGTATATTCTAAATCATAAGCCACTCCAATTGAGCCTCATCACACTCCACAGAAGCAACAGGGAAACATTTTTAAAATAAAAAATGGACTCAAAAAATTGAATGCTAATTATCAATCATAGTTAAGTATAAATATCCAGATATATTTAATGTGTAAGCCTCAATAATAGAAAATGGAAATAGTGCGGAGCTCAAATGTGTTAATTAGCCAAGTGTCAAAAACCTTCGAACAGTGTTCTAAGATGAAGATTCAAGTGGGAAAATTGACAGAGCATTAGTAGAAAGAAAAGTAAACTTAGAATTATTTGCTGTTTCTATAGTTTTGTGACCAGTGCCATTTTATCTAACAATGATTAATTTAAACACTTATGTTTAAATTACTACACAGAACATGATTAAGTCAGTTCTTGGAATTATCCTTTGTGGAAGTACTACCCAATACTTCAAAAACGTACTGACTTGCCCCCGGAGTCTCAAAGGCAATACAAAATAACTGCACATTATATCAGAATCTTCCAAATGCAAAAGCTTTGAGTATTGTCAATCCATCAATGAACAGGCATTTGTTAAGCGGCTACTGTGTGATAATCAACTGCCCTAGGTAGATGAAAAGGCAGACATAGGGATAGATAGTCACTGTCCTCTAGGAACTTATGTGCTAGTAGGGGAACAACATGATGCATATAAATATGAATATTAAAAAGCAAATACAGGATAATTTGTGAAGGTAGGGAAGGCCTGGCAGCTGAGGGGAATCAACTAAAGGTAAAGATTTTCTGTAGGAGGCAGTACTTAAGCATAGGTGAGATTTAAGTTATTCCAGGCATGACGGATTGCTTGGACAAAGTCATAGAGCTGAATGATAGAATGTCCCAGTCAAGACTGTCTCTGCTACCATCTATACACAAAGAGGCTCATTATCAAAAGGTTGCCACTAGGTAATGATGTTTTCCACTATGGCGAACCATGAAGTATATAGACATCTAAAATATACATCCAATACAACCCTTTTCCAATTTCACAGAAATGGTGATACCAAGATGGTACAAAAGGTAACAGGGGAAGGTGAGAATTACAGGGTTTTTTTCTATTTACAATAATTGAACTATTGACAGTTTAAATGAGAGTTCTTTGTTCATTGACTAATACATTGCTATACTATTAGAAGAACTGAAACATGTCAGTAATAACATCATGGCTTTAAGCAAAATTAAAAAAAAAAGGCATAAGGATATTGCAGCTAAATAGAACGGCCTATATTGACATTCTTGAATTGGCAACTAGAGGAAGTGATTTTTATTATGTGTTCAAAGGTACTAAGAAATACTTCATAAAAAACTGAATCATTAGTTCTCCTCAGCCTTGTTATTGACAGCAGTTTATTAACTTATTTAGATTTCTTATGTCAATAAGGAACTTACCTAAGTAACCTCAAATCTCAATAAAATTTATTAGGGACTTGAAAAACTGTTCATATGTATTAATATTGTTCATATGACAATGGAAATTCATTACAAGTCAATCACTCAAATGACTGTAATATCTTACTTTTGTCTGAGAAGATGTTTTTTCTAATGGTTGCCAGTTGGGAATTTCTGTGAAACCATCCCTCAACTCTGGTTTTCCTGTCTTGAGATAGAGTCAGTTGGTGGGACCAAGTACTTCTTTAAAAGTCCTCCTGGAGATCATGGCAACATCTTACTAGTCCTTTCAAATACTGACTTTTATTTGTTTGTTGACACACTTCAAATTCTGGATGATAGGACCCAAATAATCAAGAAAAAAAGGATTATATCTTAGTGAGATTCCCCTACTGGCCAATTAGAAATACAGAAATGACAAACTAAACAGATAAACATAGAGTATCATCAATAATCTTACCCCTCCGATATAGTTAAGGGATATCTCCCATGTAGATTTTTGCACACTGTAGAGCAGTATCTGTCATATAGAGGATGAAGGAATAGAGAAGTTCTAAATATAATTTGAAAAGAACCTTTAAATCAAGTCAATGTAAGCACCGTGATATTCAGCTTTCGATCAGAAGATAACAATAAAGAAAATGGTAATTTCCTCCTCAGATTACCTTCTATTGAGAGTATATATTTCTTGTATGTACATAGTTATTTTCAAGTTGTTCCCTCCATTAGAATGTGAGCCTTTTGAGGACAGGAATTATTTTTTGTTGGTTGTTGTTTTCTCTGTTTTTTGCTTTTGTTTGTATCCCCAGAGTTTAACACAATGCCTGGTACATAGTAAGGTCTTAATAAATGTTTATTGATTAATGATGAAATGACTAGTTACTGATAGGATATTTATTTTAAATTTTACTATTTATTTTGTCAGATCACTAATGATTTAAAACAAAACTCAGAAGATGAGTAGATACTATATTAAGTTATAACAGCTCCATCCAGGGACATTCAAACAAGGAATTGCTGCTGAAGATGGGGAAGAAAGAAATTGAATAAAAGTAAATATATTGACTTTTATTTTCAACATGTTGGCTCAAATTACGTAGTTACTATAATGAGGCCAAAATAATAAAAACTGCCATATGCAGTAAAGACTCAGTCTTCTTGTCAAACAGAAGGATGTGACAGTCAAGGGCAACATAGGTCAATTTAAAATGGAAACTAATTTAAAATATATCTTGGAGGAGCATAATGGAAAATTACGAATAATATCATAAGGCATTGAAGAGTAAGTAACACAGGGAAAAAAATAAATTAATATTATGTATGGTATGAGACTCACCTAACCCAGATTATGGGGGAAAACATATATCAACGAAATTGGAAGAAGGGAAATAGGCAAAAATTGGGTTGATTCACCAGATTTTCTATAAGTGCTAGTCATCATTAGTGACAATGAAACCACATTTAGTCTCTATAATATTTGATAGACTATATGAAGAAGAAATGGCAAGTAGGAAGATTAATTTGGGAAGACTGTAGCTTGATGAGACGAAATACACACAGACATTTGGAAACAATGATTTCCATTCAATCTAAAAGAAGGAGGAAAGACCAGAAAGACCAAGGAGAGAGAAAAGCTAGGATGATTATGAAAAACTCAACTGGGGAAATACCATGTCTTTAAGAATTTTATGAAAATGATCCATATCATTATTAAAAGTATCTCTGATGAAAATATGAAATGTGAAGAAGCAGTTTTTTGCAAGTGACTCTTTGTAGGAAGCCACATTTCCTAAATTTGCAATTAAGAGAAAATTGTAGAGAATGTAACATTTTTCCTGGGTCCATTTTTTAGTTGACTGCAATCATCATCATCATCTTCATCTTCATCCTCCTCCTCATCATGATTGCAATAATAATTTAGTTTAGTAGCACCAAGGACAGCCTCATAGGCTGTCCAACAAGTTGTTTCCTATGTGTATATTAAAACTTAGCAATATTCAAAAAAGTGGTAACTTCAATCACTATTTCGTTTAACAGTCTTAATCATCAAAGACAGCTAAGCAGCACAGTGGAACTTAAGAGTCAGGAAGATGAGTTTAAAAAAAAAAGTAGTTAAGCTTTAATCATCAAATAAGAATCGTAGACGTGCCACACACATCTTCATATCTTCTAGAGTAAGAACGAGAAGTCCTATGCCTTTTCTATATCCGGGGTTTTTAAACTTTTTGGTATAGTGGCCCCTTTGGCAGTCTGCTTTCAAATGTGTAAAATCAAATACAAAGTATTACAAAGAGAATGAATGGGACACCCCATATATTGAAATATAACTGTCAAATTAGTTAATAAATTGGTTTCCAAATCCCAGTAAAGAGCTATTTATTTGTTTTCCCTTCTGTAGGGTGAAAACTGTTCTCCTTGGTTCTGTAGAGTATCTCTTTTATTGTCTTACCTCCTAGAAGTTCCTATTAGCTACAGTCAGAAAAATTAATAAACAGATAACAGTATAATGTGTTAAGGGCTATCATGTGCTTTACACATTATCTCATTTAATTTAATTCTGAAATGAAGTATTCAGGAGAGAAAACACTCATATACTCAGTATTTCTGTTCTTATTGATAAATTTGAATGACAGAGTGGCTCCTTAAAGGCTGAAGAAAGAAGTCAATTCAATTTAACAAACATGAATAAACACCTACTCTGTCCAGAGCACTTTACTAGGTTCTAGAGATACTAAGAAAATCAAAATAACTCTTGAGTTCCAGAAACTTATGACTTATTGACAAGAGTTCAAGGAGGGGATGCAAAAATGTACAGAGATAAATAAATGAAAGATAATATAAAAATTGAAGAACACAGACAGCTAGGGATATTAGGAAAGGCTTCCTGAAAGAGGAAACATTTCTACTATATATTGAAAGAAGCAAACAGGGGCCAGAAGGAAATGAATGTAATCTTGATAAATAGAAGGACAGGCTATGCAAAGATGTAAACTCAGTAGATAGGAGACTGTGTTGTAAGAACAACAAGGAATATAAATTATCTGGAAAGGCTAGTTAGAGTTCATGGACCTTAAATAATTTGGAAAAAAATGGGGTGTGGTCATAGGTGAGGGGCAGAACGGATAAATATATTCAAATGACTAGATCAGTTTCACACTTTCATTTCTATATCTAACAATGATCTAGAAATTGTTCTTAGGAGTTTATGACAGAACCATAAAAATCTGTTAATTTTCTAAGAAAGTGAAAATCAGAGCAAAATCTCAAGAAAGGTCTTTATAATACTTGTTACATCTTGCTTTTAGGGAATTTTATGTACAAAATATGTATCTTTATAAACTCAAAAAAAATATATTGTCTTACTTTGAATTGAGTTAGAAATGTTTTTTGTGGGGGAGGGAAAGATAGGGTGATATACACAAATAGCAATCATTGGCACCTCTCTCCCCACATGCATACACCAGAGTCTCTTCTTTCCATTTTTGCTCTATGAAAATTAAAAGAAGACAATGACTGTCATTTTCCTCTTTGAGAAGCTCTAGAAATGTGATCCACTCATCAGGGAGCATATACAATTTAATCTTCAAATGATCTCAGAATGAATTACTCAAGTATCTAGGAGTTCTGGGAGTATGGGGGACAGAGTGTAATAAATCATAAGAATTATAGATACAAATATTAAATCACAGAATGAAATATTAAAATTGAAATGCTCTAAGTGTATCTCTCTACTAGCAAAACACATACAGGATCTGACGTTTTGGGTTCTTTATCCAGATACATCTTATTTCCCTTAAGGCATGAAGAAGCCTTTCACTACTTGACTACATGTGTGTATGTGTGTGTATGCATTTTTTCTGACCTTGCTTCTTTAATTTTTTGAGGTGGTTGGGAAGTTGGTATTAATTTCATCCATTAGTCTGCCTTCTGTAACAGAGTTGCTGCACCTCTTTTATATTTTCCTACTTCAGAGATGTAAAATTAGCTATATGCCTTCGATTACCTCAAATCTGTTTTAATCACCCACCCTATTAAAGGCACTATGCTCCTGCTAGGAATTCAGAGACAGAAGTAAAATGGTGCTTGAATGGAGTTTACAGTCTAGTCGTTATTAATAATCATAGATTTCAAAGTTATTTGGATCACTTCCCTCATTTTGTAAATTAGAAAAGTAAGGCTCAGAGAGAAGTGACTTACTTATTCAGGTCATGTAGGTATGGTAGCAGAGCAGACACTTGACTTCTGAGTCCAAATAAAGTGACCTTTCCATTTACATCACAGGCTACTTAGTTAAGCAAGTGGTATAGGAATCATTGTATAACTCAGTTTCAGGTTATAACTCAGTTCTCAACAATGGTGTTCTTTCAATTTTATTGTTTTCATCCATAACTGCAAATATGCAACTTAATTGGAGTAACAGCCCCCTTGTTTTACAGTTGAAGGAATTGAGACAATACACATCTCACAAAAGATATGATTGACATATATTGTTATGAAATGGAATTTCTGAAGTATGAAATACTGGAAAAGTGAAAGATTGATTGGTGACACTTGAATAATTAATTTGTTTTCAGTTTTCAACAATCACTTCCATAAGTTTTAGATTTTTTCCCCCCTTTTTCCCCTCTTTCTCTCCAAGATGGCATGAAATCTTATATGGGTTCTGCACAAACATTCTTATTAAACGCATTTTCACATTAGTCATGTTACATGAAGAATTAAAACAAATGGGAGAAACCATGAGAAAAAACAAAACAAGACAAGACACAGCAAAAGAGAAAATAGTCTATTTCATTCTGTATTCCAACTCTATAGTTCTTTCTCTGGATGTGGAAGGTATTTTGCTTCATGAGTCCTTTGGAAGTGTTTTATGTCCTTGCATTGCTGTGAAGGGCTACATCAGAAACATTCCTAGAACACTGTGGCTTTTACTATGTATAATATTCTCTTGGTCTGCTCACTTCACACAGCATCAATTCATATAAGTCTTTCCAGATTTTTCTGAAATCTCTCTGTTCATCATTTTTTAAAGCACAATAGTATTCCATTACATTCATACACCAAACTTGTTCAGTCATTCCCCAATTGATGGGCATCCCCTTCCGATTTCTAGTTCTTGACCGCCACAAAAAATAGCTGCTCTAAATATTTTTGTACATGTGGGTCTTTCCTCATTTTTATGATCCCTTTGGGACACAGCCTTAGAAGCAGTATTGCTAAGTCAAAGGGTATGCACATTTTTGTAGCCCTTGGGACATAGTTCCAAATTGTTCTCCAGAATGGTTGGATCAGCTCACAGTTCCACCAACAATGAATTAGTGCTCCAACCATCTCACTTCTTCTCCAACACTTATCATTTTCATGTTCTGTCATGTTAATCAATCTGATAACTGTTATGAGATACCTCAGAATTATTTTTATTTGCATCTCTGTAATCAATACTGATCCAGAGCATTTTTTCATATGAATAAAGACAGGTTTAATTTCTTCCTCTGAAAATTTTGCCTGTTCATATCCTTTGACCATTTATCAATTGGGAAATGAGTTGTATTCTTGTAAATTTGACTCAGTTCTATATATATATTTTAGACATGAGACCTTTATTACATACGCTAGTTGCAAAAATTCTTTCCCAGTTTTCTGCTTCCCTTCTAAACTTGGTTGAATTGGGTTTGATCAAAAAATTTTTCAATTTAATGTAATCAAAATTATCCTTTCTTGCATTTCATGTTCTCTGTCTTTTGTCTGGTCGTAAATTCCTCCATTCTCCTTACATCTGACAAGTACACTATTTCTTACTCCGTTACTTCCATTTATCAATGTACTTCTATAATCATTGACTACTGTGTCTTGTGTACTTAACGTATTCCACTATCTACTCCTCTATTTCTTAAGCTAGTTCCAAATGATTTTGATAATTGATGCTTTATAATACAATTTAAAATCTGGTATGGGTAGGCCACCTTCCCTAGCATTATTCCTTTTTTATTATTTCCTTTGATATTCTGGACTTCTTGCTCTTCCAGTTGAATTTTGATTTTTTTTTTCTAGCTCTATAAAATATTCTTGTATGTTCATTAGCATGGCACTGAATAAGTAAATTAATTTAGGTAGAATTATCATTTTACTTATATTAGCTTGGTCTACCAATGAGCAACCTATTTTTTTTCAATTACACAGATCTGATTTTATATGTGTGAATAGTGTTTGTTTTGTTATTGTGTTCAGTCCCTGGATTTGCTTGGGAGGCAGACTCCCAAATATTTTATAGTGTCTACAGAAACTTTAAATGGTATTTCTCTTTATATCTCTTGCTGTCAGGCTTTGTTAGTAATATATAGAAATGCAGACGATTTATGTGGGTTTATTTTGTATCCTGCAGATTTGCCAAACTTATTTATTATTTGAAGTAGTTTTTTACTCTAGGATTCTCTAAATATATCATCATATCATTTGCAAAGAGGGATAACTTAGTTTCTTCTTTGCCTATTCTAATTCTTTCAATTTCATTTTCTTCTCTTATTGCTAAAGCAAAAACTTCTACTAGCATATTGGATAACAGTGGTGATAATGGACATCCTTGTTTTACCCCTGATCTTACTGGAAATGCATCTAGCTTATTCTCATTGCATTATATGCTTGCTAAAGCTTTTAGGTAAATACTACTTAGATATTACTTAGATACTACTTAGATATTACTTAGATACTACTTAGATATTAGGTAGATAAGTAGATACTACTTAGATATTAGGTAGATAAGTAGATACTACTTAGATATTAGGTAGATATTACTTATTATTTTAAGGAACACTCCATTTATTCCTAGGGTCTCCAGTGTTTTTGATAGGAAGGGTGTTATATTTTGTCAAAAGCATTTTCTTTATCTGTTGAGATAATCATGTGTTTCTGTTAGTATATTTTTGTTGATATGATCAATTATGGTGATAGTTTTCCTAATATTGAACTAATCTTGCATTCCTGGTATTAATCTTACCTAATTAAAGTTGTTCTCATGATAAAGTATGGTAATATTTTGCAAATATCTTACCTAAAATTTTTGCATCTATATTCATTAAGGAAATTGGCCTATAGTTTTATTTCTCTGTTTTGGCTTTTTCTGGTTTAGGTATCAGAACCATATTGTATCATAAAAAGAATTTTGCTGGACCCCTTCTTTGCCCCTTTTGCTAAATTGTCCATATCATATTTGAATAAACTCTTCTTGAAATGTTTGATAGAATTTGTGCATAAATTCATTTGGCCTTAAGTATTTTTTTCTCTAGGGAGTACACTGATGACTTGTCAATTTCTTTTTCTGAAATGAGGTTATGTCTTTTACTTCCTCTTCTGTTAGTCCAGGTAATTTATATTGTTTGTAAATATTTATCCATTTCACTAAGATTGTCAAATTTGTGGGCATACAGTTGGGCAAAATAATTTCTAATTATTGTTTTAATTTCCTCTTCATTGGAGGTGGAGTTACCTTTTACATTTTTGAAGCTGCTAATTTGATATTATTCTTTCTTTTTTAAAATCAAATTGACCAAAGGTATATCAATTTTATTGTTTTTTTTTTTTCAAAAAATCAGCTCTTAGTTTTATTTATTAGTTGAATAGTTTTCTTAATTTCAATTTTCTTAATCTCTCTTTTGGATTTCAGTATTTCTAATTTGGTATTTACTTGGGGATTTTCAATTTGTCCTTTTTTTTAGCTTTTTCAGCTGCATGCCCAATTCACTGATCTCCTCTTTCTCTATTTTATTCATGTAGGCATTTAATGGTATAAAAATTCCCCTAACAACTGCTTTTGCAGTATTCCATAAGTTTTGGTAGATTGTGTCATTATTGTCATTCCCTTGAATGAAGTTATTGATTGTTTTAATGATTTGTTGTTTGATCCACTTATCTTTAGGAATAGATTATTTCGCTTCCAATTAAATTTTGGTCCATCTAATCCATGGCCATTTATCACACATAAATTTTATTGCATAATGATCTTAAAAGAATACTTTGATTCTCTCTCCCTTTCTGCACTGGGTTGTGAGGTTTTTATGCCCTAGTACATGGCCTATTTTTGTGTTTATGTCATGTACTGCAGAGAAAAAGGTATATTTCTTTCTATCCCCATTCACTTTGCTCCACAAATCTACCATATATACCTTTTCCAGAATTCTATTCACTTCCTTAACTTCTTTCTTGTTTATTTTGAGTTTAGATTTATCACATTCAGAAGGGGAGGTTGAGGTCCTTCACTAGTATAGTTTTGTTGTCTATTTCTTCCTGTAACTATCTTAACTTCTCCAAAAATTTGGATGCTGCCATTTGGTGCATATTTGTTTAGTAATGGTATTATGTCATTGTCTATAGTGCCTTTTAGCAGGTTATAGTTTCCTTCCTCATCTCTTTTCATTAGATGAGTTTTGCTTTTGCTTTGTGTGAGATTAGCGTTGCTACCCCTGCTATTTTACATCAGCTGAAGCATAATGTATTTTACTCCAATCTTTTACCTTTACCCTGTGGGACCCCCTGCTCCCCATTTCAAATGTGTTTCTTGTGAACAACATATTGCAGGATTATAGATTTTAATCCATTCTGATACTGGCTTCAGTTTTATGGGAGAGTTCATCCCATTCACATTCACAATTAGGATTACTAATTGCGTGTTTCTCTCCATCCTGTTGCAGCTCCTGCCTATGCTTTTATTTCTCCCTTTCCCTCCTCAAAAAAATTTTGATTTTGACCACAGTCTCCCTGAGTCTTTTCTCTTTAGTCCCCTTCCCCTTTTCCCTTGCTACTTCTTCTCTCCCTTCTAACCACACCCTCCCTTTTCTTTCACCTTTCCTTTCCTACTGCGTGCAAGGCAAGTTAGATTTCTATATTTAGTTAAGTATATTGCTCCCTCCTTGAAAGAAATCCGGTGAGAGTAAAGCTCAAACAATGCTCATCTCCCTCCTTTCTTTTCCTATACTATAATATGTTTTTGTGCCTCATCATATGATGTAATTTACCCTTTTATGCTTCCTCCTTTCCTCTTCTCCTATTACAATCTTTTCACAGACTTTATGTTTTTATCATCATATCAGTTAATTTATACCCATTCCCTCTAAGTATATCCCTTTTAAGTGTCATAATAAATATACGATTCTCAAGATTAACAAGTATCACTCTCCTATATAAGGATTAAATAGTTTGTCCATATTGAATAATGTTTCTTTTTTTTCCCTGGTTTATCTTTTTATGCCTTTCTTGAATCGTGTATTTGAAGATTGAACTTTTTATTCAGCTCTGGCCTTTTCATCAAGAATGTCTGGAAATCCCTTATTTTATTAAATGTCCACCTCCTTTTTCTGGGTAAGTGATCCTTGGTTGGATTCCATGCTCCTTTGCCTTCCAAAATATCATGTTCCAATCTCTCTAATCTTTTAATGTAGACTCTGCAAGGTCCTGTGTGATCCTGACTGAGGCTTCTCAATATGTGAATTGTTTCTTTCTGGCTGCTTGCCGTAGTTTCTTCTTGATCTGATGGAGCTCTGGAATTTGACAACAATATTCCTTGGCATTTTCAATTAGGGATATTTTTCATAAGGTGATTGGTGGATTCTTTTGATGACTTTTTGCCCTCTGAATCTAGGACATCAGGACAGTTTTCCTTGATGATTCCTTGGGAGATATTGTCTAGCCTCTTTTTTATCATCGTGACTTTCGGGTAGACCAATAATTCTTAGATTTTTCTCTCCTGGATCTATTTTTATTGGCTTCGTGTGTTATGGCCTCTGGTTTTTTCAGCTGGAAGCTATATAATGCTTCAGCTTACCTGGTGTTGAGCTGGCTAATGTGTGCCAAGACCAAGACCATGTGAGATCTTTCTGAGTTTCCCCAGGTTACACTGAAGCTCAAGGAGTGAGGTGTGGAGGAGGGGTGGTCTGGCTGCAGGAGGTCTCCTCCTCTCCTATGTCTGAGTTAGAGTACAGGTAGTCTCAGACACTAGTGAACCCCCATCTGTGCTGGCTATATTAGTGCACACCTGGTATCCTGGTGTTGGTGCTTACCAGGTTTACCCCACTCACCCTCCTCACTCAGTATCTCCCACTGGTCTTCTGAGATGGGGCTTGCTGGGACACTTCTGGTTCTGAACTGGTTTCCTTCAGTTATAGCAAGTGACATTTCCCCTCAATCTCTCAAGCCTCCTGAGATGAGAAACTGCTGTACCCCTTCTTCTGACTTCACTATCACAAGATTTTTTTTCCTGAGGCAATATCCTCTGAGTTTTTCAAGATCAACAAAGGAAGAATGAGAGCACTTGCAGTTTACTCTACCATCTTGTTCCCAGAAGTTCAAGTAGGTGACTTTCAAACATTTAGTCTGTGAGTTGATAGCCCTAGGAGTGGCTGCTGCTCCTACAGTGAACCCTGAGTTTCTCTCTCACTCTCTTCCACTGGCTTCCCATCCTATCCTGAAAGGTTTGAGAATCTGCACTGCTGCTTCTGATTCAGTCTAGTCGGTGCCAGTCCCACTCTGCTATGGCTATGACTGAGTCTGCACTGGGGCAGCCTGCATGCTCTGGGCTCCCCTATCCCCATGAAACTGATTCTTCCCATTGACTTTCCAGGCTGTCCTGGGCTGGAAGTCTGCCACACTTTGTCTCCTAATGGATTCTGCCACTATAAGATTTGTTGAGATTTACTTTTAAAGGTATCTGAAGGAGTTTGTGGAAGAGCTCAGGCGCTTTGACTCTGACTTCTTGGTTCCATGCCCCTTAGTATATCTTTAAAGTGTTTTCTTTTGATTCTTGGTTCTCCCATTTGTTCATTTAACTTATCTGTATAATTTCCAGTCAGGGTTAGGTGGTGCGATGTCAGCCCTGGAGACAGGATGACTCTTGCTCCTGAGTTCAAACCTGGCAGACAGTTACTAGCTATGTGACCCTGGGAAAGTCACTTAACCTTGTTTCAATATTCTCATCGGTAAAATGAGCTGGAGAAAGAAATGGCAAACCACGTCAACACCTTTGCCAAGAAAACCCCAAATGAGTCATGAAAAGTGGGTCACAACTAAAATGACTGAACAACATCTTCCTTTTTTTTGACCATTTATCAAATTCACATCTTTGTATAGATCATTAAACTGTTGTCTCATCTACAATACAAATTAAGCAAAGATGTATTAGACTTACGGAGAAGGAAATGGCAAAGCATCTTTGCCAACATGAGGTCACAAAGAGTAGGACACAATTGAAATGACTGAACAATCTGTGATCTGTGACTCTCTTCTGACTTATTGCTAAAATATGTTAACTTATTACTCAATTTAATTTTCAGTCAGTTTGTATGCTTAAATGAAATGGTCAGTTAGTTTCAGATTGAGATTGTATTGATTACAAAGACTTTGAGAGAGTCATAAGAGTGGTCAGTTCTCTTCTCCTCTGAGAAGGTGGGGTCACTAAAACCATGACCAGGCAATGAGGTTCTGAGAAGCAGTGATTTTGAATTTTGATGATATGTAAAAGGGTTCACCTGCTTATTGAAGTATATCATAAGGAGGAGTCATCAACATTGATTTTCAAGAGATCACTGTCCTACAAAGAAATTTGAACCTGTCTATCCTAAGGAGAACCATATTTGATGATGAGTAATTATAAAAAAAAGGCTAATGAATGGTTAAGACCAAAAAGTAAGTATACAGAATATCTAATGTCATATAGATCTCAGCACATATATGTTTAAATATATTTATGTGTCTATATATATGTATATATCTATATAATGTGTGTATACAAACAAGCACACACACATATGTACATACACCCATACAAATATATTACCACCATTTGATGACATGCTCCTTGAGGCCTGTGCCTCTATTGCCTTCTATGTATCTCCAGCTTCTGACTGACTACATTGCTTAATAAATATTTGTTGAAATAAAATATCCAATAATTTCTTATGAGATACAAGAAACAGAAAGTTCCTGACTATTTTCAGAATTGTAGTATCACGTTACAGTAAGATCATATAAAATAACTCTCCTATCGGGCAGCCTTTGACAGTTTCCTACTCATAATAGCACTGACTATCAAACCCTGAACAAATAATTATTTTTATTTGTATCATAGCTGGTATTGCTTGAAGGTTTGCAAAGTTCTTTACATATTTGATCCTCGCAAAAACCCTAGGTGCTATGATTATTCCCTTTCATAGAAGAGAAAAGAGGTTTAGAGAGGTTAAATAATTTGCCCAGGGTTGCTCACCTCTTAAATATCTGAGGCCAAGATTTGAACTCAGGTTTCTTGACTCCAGGTGCACCGCTCTCAGAAACATTTATTATCTGATGGAAAACAGTTTGACATGCCTTCTCCACCGCAATCCCAACACCAAAACCTGCAAACATGTCTTAAGTTCCTTCTCCCAGGAAACAGCTTCAAAGGATAGCCTTCAAAACAACAACCACAACAACATGAAGACAGTTCAGCATGTTTTATCTTGCTCTTTGCTATCTATTTGGCATTATATAGTAGACATGGTAAGTAGATAGAGAGCCTGATCAGAACTCAGGAAGATCTGGAGTTAAGTCCTACTTCTGACACTAGCTGTGTATGATCATGTCATGTATAAGTCACTGGCCCTATATATCTTTCTATGAATGTAAGTTACAGAAGAGAGTTTCTGCACTGAAAATTTCCTGCTCACCCCTGGTGAAATCACAGATCTGAACCAGATAGAAAAACACAAATAAAAAATTAAACAAATCCATCCATGTTCCCCAAGGCCCAAGTGACAGCCAGAAGAAATGAGATATTTAGAGATGCACATTAGTAGGGTAGCCATTGAGTGTATGATTGGGAATGACAGAGCACTTAGGAGGAGAGAAGGTTTTATTTATTTTTCTCTTGATACATTTTTCCCCCACAACAACTTCAACTCATTACAAATAAAATGAGAAATGTTTCCCCTTTCCTCTATATATAATTCAGCAATACTTGATATGTATGATTATCTTAATTTTGGATGTTTTTCCAGCTATATCTCCAATTTTAAAATGCAATTAGAAAAAAAAAAACAGTAAAAACAAACACAGCTATTGGAATTTTGGGCACCAAACCAGCCTGCTTATATTACTACCTCATCGGTTGGCACAAATCACATCTCTAACTCCCTAAGTAGATTTCCCTCAGTCCCTCTCTGTGAACTTGTGAGTTATCATTTAGCACACAGCACTCAAATATATCTATTCCTGAGCAAACCCTCCAGTGATGCAATAAGTATCCAATTTCCTCTACCTATTTCCTGAACGATATCTACATCGAACATTTGAACCAAGACTTTTTTATACTTTTCCTAAAGTAATAGCCTCTCTTGAATACATTTTCCTCTGTTTAAAGACATCTCTCAGACTGATGGAATTCTTTACTCTATCCCTGACTAACATTTCCATTCTGACAGGGCTTGCTCAACTTCTCTGTCCCTATTATTAATACTAAAACAAATTCTTATTCTTCCATCATGAGTTTTTTTTATTTTTTCCCTATTTGATTCATTCATTCTTTTCCTTTCTCTAAATTGTCAACTTTGTTACTATTGGTAGTGTTAACAGTGAATATATTGTGTTGACATTAATTGCTACTAATAGTAACTAGCATTTATATAGTGCTCATTGATCCTCTCATCAACCCTGGGAGGTCAGAGTTGTTTTTATCACCTCTCTGTAAATGAGAAAATTGAGACAGAGACAGGTTAAAGCACTTGCCCAGGTCACACAGTAATCCACACACTGCATTAAAATTTAGGTCTTCTGGATTCCAAGCCCCATGATCTAACCACAGCACCAACCATCTGCCCCTACTATGACTCTAGCATTTCGAATTTACTAGAACTTGCCATTTCTTACTTTTTTGTATTCCTTTTAAGTGGTAAACCCAGTGACTGCTTTCCCTTCCAACCTCCCCAACCTTCTGCGTCATTCCTCAGCTCTCATTCTGTGGTCAAGCTTGACATCCTTTCCTTAGAGAGAACATCAGGCATCTACATGCTAAATTGTTGGCTTCTTGTCTTCTCACATTTGGTATACACTCCCATGTCAAGGGATTCTGAAGAATATAGCCTCTCCCTCTCCCTCTCCTCTCCAAAGGAAGGCACACATTGATGGCTGGAAGCTGCTTACATAACTTGGGTTTACTGTTTAGGTTTCCTTTTCAAAGACCAAACCTTAATTGCCTATGGAGCTCATATATTGCACAACAAGTCCCTGCCCCAGCATCACTTAATGAATATTTTGGGGCCCTCCTGGCTCAGAGTGAATGTAAATAGTAACTGTTTCTCTTTTGTAGGCAACCTTGACGGCCTTCCTCTCTCAATTTGATTGTTTTTTTTTGTTGTTGGTTTGTTTTTGTTTTTATTATAGGAGCCATTGCTGGACTCACTCCTTGAAGAGGACTGTTCACTGAATAGAGAGTTGCCTCTGTCAAAATGAGAACCTGAATAGACCTTAGCTTAAAAGGACCTGGATCTCCCATTGCACTCTGGGCCATCTCCAATCATCCTGATCAATATTTGCCCACTGGACCCACGAGGCTCTGGAGGAGAAAGTGAGTCTAGTGACCTTTCACAGCCCTCAGCCCTCCATCATTCAAGTCAAAGTCCACTGCAAGTCATGTTATCATTTCCCTGATGTCTTAGTCCTCTTCGACAAGCCCTTAGGGGCAGAGTAAAATAAAAAAGTGCAAATAGAAAAATAATTTTGGTCTATAACATCTCACTGATCTGTTTTTGACTTTTTTTTAGAAAAAGGATTGAACCCTAGATCTGTTTAAAGTTTTAGACATACATATAAATATAAGTATATATGTGTATATATACATGTACATGTATATATACACATACATGTACATATGTGTGTATATCCATACATATATACATACACATACACATATACATATATATGTACACACACATACATATATGTATGTATTCTTGCTTCCTTCCATAGATTTAGGAATGATCCAACAGTTACTGATGGAGCCAGAAGGGATGTTAGAGATCATCCAGTCCAACATTCTAATTTTACTGATGAAGAAATTTGTTCAGTGACATGTTCCTTTTCTCTTTAAAGATCATCTAAAACACATTTTCCAGATTTCATTGGAGAGGTGGGAGATTATGCCAGTGGAATGTTGCACATGCTGTCAGATATAGTTGTGTAACTGGCTTATTCTGTCATAAGAGAAGGTTTGCTGGGGACATGAAGTGGGTAGATATATATCTAGGAATGACTGTCATATAAGAACAAATGGCATTGAAAAGACCTAGATGGGAAAAAAAAGTGCTCTATCTCTAGATCCAGAACACCCAATTCATGTCTTGCACAGTGAATGACATAGAACTGACTGCAGTCTGTCAACATAGCTGCAGCTAGGTGGTGCCATAGTGCATAGGGTTTTGGGCCTGGAGTCAGAAAGCCCTGAGTTCAAAAGTGGTCTCAGTTACTAACTGTGTGGCCGTGGGAAAGTCACTTAACCTGTCTGCCTCGATTTCCTCAACTGTTAAAAAAAGGTAGAAAAATGTATGCCAAGTTTTACAGGTGGAGGATTACAAATATCATGGTACACTCCTCGTGGCCAAGGTCCTAAATTTACCAACTATTCTTGTATGACAATTTGGAAGTTGCATAAATATAATTTCACTACTTATTGGGCCACTGGTAAGGATTTAATTTATTAAGTCCTTATTATGTGCCAAGAACTTTGAAATCTCAAAAGAATATATCTTACTATGTGGTGGACCTCAAGCTCTGTGTGATATTTTAGTAGTAAAAGCATATTTATGAAAAGAAGAAAAAAGAGAATATTTGGTGCCTTATGGTTTGCTCTCAGGATTATCAAGTTGTGAGATCTTTAAAAGAAGGAGGCAAGAGTTATTCATTTCTGTTTCTATATTGCCCCTATGCACAAGGTCTTACACAGGATTCAGTGAATGAAGGAATGATAAAGGAATGTTTGGATGTATTCTTGGGGTAATGATGGGGTTCTAGGAAGGGAATGTATCATAATCTCACTAGGACCTATCATTTTTTCAAACAACTTAGG
>CM053772.1:170757058-170779593 GCA_028658325.1 Potorous gilbertii | reverse complement strand
AATCCCACTTTGCTATTTTCCTAGCCTCAGGTGTTACGAGACTATTATTGGGCCCTTTGCTGTTCCCACTGATCCGGAACTTTTCTGGGGAAATATTTTATGGTTTTTTCATGGTCATCAAGGCGGGAGGAGAGATCATTTACTGATCTCTCTGCCATCCTGGCTCCCGGAAGTTCAAGTAGGTGACTTACCGAAGTTTGATCTTTGGGCTGAAGGTCTCAGGAGCTGCTGTGCTAATATCTGGCACTCGGCAGCTCTCACTAGCTCAGTTTGGCCTGTCTCCTGCCCTCGGTGCCGCTCTGCTGCCCTGCCCACCACTCTCAGGTTTCTCAGGTCCCTTCTGCTCCGCTGCACTGGCCACCCTGCACTGTGTGCTGTGGGCTCATTCCCGTGGAACAGATCCTTCCCATGGACCATCCAGTTCAACCTGAGCTCTGAATCTGTCACCGTCTGTCTCCCACTGGATTCCGCACCTCCAAAATTTGGTCAGATTCTCCTTTCAGAGATATCCAAAGGAGTTTGTCCGAGAGCTTAGGTGAGTTGTTGCTCTCACTCCCCCATCTTGGCTCCGCCCCTCAAGATTCACTTAAGCCCACAATGATACAGAACAAGCAGTGGTGCTCAAAAAAGATGTGTAGTGTAAAATAAAAAAAAAAATTCCAAGCATTGATAAAATAGTGCTATGAGAAACCTAATTAATTTTCAGAAGAAAACAAAGATCCTCAGAATGACCTATCAATTAATGAGGTTATTATTGCTTCTTTAATTATTTCTTTTAAAAATAAGTAATCTAGGATTCCTTTTTAAAGAGCTCCTAACCATTGCTATGAAGAACACATGCTTGTCATGTCATAGACAAGACAATATAAAGACTGGCATTCTGAATATTGGAAAAAGGTAATTTTAAATGATACAACTCACTGTTTACTCAAGGCTATGTCAAAACCATTGTCAGAAAAATACAAGTGATCCTGTCTTCATAAGATTGTAGAAACATTCTGCAAACTCTGCAAAAAAGAAAATAAATATTTAATGATTTTTTATATATATATATATATATAGTTAGAATGAGCTTCAAATTTTAACTTCATTCAGATAAATACATTGAAATTCTGAAAAGCAAAATCATTTTGGAATTATAGACATTCCCAAATGGTGGTGGGATACTCCTACATACACACAAATAAAGAAAGTTATCCAAGAGATAGATACTTGAGTGATTCAATAACCTGGAAACTTACTGGATTTAAATAACATTGAAAAATCTAAACTGGGACAGAGCCATGATGACAAAGAAAATTCAAAGAATCACTTGAGCTCTTCCAAATTCCTCTTCAAACAACTTTAAAATAATGTCTCAAAAGGAATTCTGGAGTAGTAGAATCAACAAACATATGTGGTGAAGCAATTTTCTAATGCAGGGCAACTTGGAAGGTCATCAGGAAAGTTCTGTCACACTGAAGTACAGTCCAGCACAAGCCATGCCCAATAAGCCAGGAACAGTCTTTGGGGGCCACTGAATCAGCAGCAATGGCTTCTAGAGCTCTCAGTCCATAAATAAAAATGGTATTAGAAAAATGGTTAGAGGGGGATTACAAGGGTTCCTCTACTGGCACTCTGTTACATTGTACGAACAATGGATTGAGGTTGCAGACCCAGGAGGGGAGGAACACTAGCACCCAGACCTTGTTGCCACAAGGAAGCCAAAACCCTGGTCATAGTTTCAGAAAGGAAAATAATGCTTGTGGATGCTCATAAACTAGAGTAGAAGTACTAAACACACCTTTTCCTTTATTATAATTCCTTGAAAAACTGAAGACTCATAGACCTCCAGAACTAGTTCTGAAAGCAGTTCCACAAAATATCCGAAGTTTGAGACAGCACCTTTCACCATAGAAGCAAAGCCAAACTCTAATATAAGGTTAAAATTAAAGAAATAGACTAGAAAAATGAGCAAACAATCACAACATAAATAACCCGAAAACAGAAAGTTATGATGAGAGGGAAGATTGAAATATGACTCAGAAGAAAACAATAAAGTCACTGTTACATCCAAAGCATCAAAGAAAAATGTGAATTAGTCTCTGGCCCCAAAGAATTCCTAGAAGAACTATTTTTTCTAATTAAATAAGATAGCTAGAGGGGAAATTGAGAAGAGGAATAAGAATCTTGCAAGAAAATCATGAAAAAAGAGTCAACAACTTGGCTAAGAAAATCACAAAAATCTGAATAAAATAGCTCATTAAAAATAGAAAAGACCAAATGATAAAATGGGCAGAAAAATCCGCTGACAAGAAGAACTTCTTAAAAAGTCCAAAACAACCATTTAAAAGATATATAAAAATTCACTGAAGAGAAGAATTAAGAAAAAAATATGGAATTGGCCACATCAAAAAGGATGTAGAAAAATAATTAAAGAAAATAATTCCTTAAAAAGTAGAATTGGTCAAATGGAAAAAAAAGACAGAAAAACTCACTAAAGAAAATAATTTCTTAAAAATTAGAATTTGGCAATGGGAAGCTAATGATTCCATGGATTCAAGAAAAAAAAATTTAAAAGAATGAAAAATAGAAAAAAAATATGAAATAGCTTATTAGGAGAAAAAAAAAGCACAACTGACATGGAAAATAGACCTAGAAGAGATAAATTCGAAATTATTGGACAATCAAAATGCAATGATTAGAAAAATAGTCTTGAAATCATCTTTCAAGAAATTATCAAGAAAATTGCCCAGATATTCTAGAATTAGAAGATAAAATAAGAATCGAAAGAATCCACTGATCACCTCCTGAAAGATATCCCAAAATGAAAACTCCTAGGAATATTGTAGTCAAATTCTAGAGTTCCCAGATCAAGGAGAAAATTTTGCAAGCTGCCAGGAAGAAAAAATATCAACGATTCAAAATCAAGATAAGACAAGATTTAACAACTTCTACCTTAAAGGATTAGAGGGTTTAGAATATGCTATTCTGGCAGGTAGAGTGAAGATTACAGCCAAGAACCAACTACCCAACAAAACTGGGTATAATCTTTCTGGGGAAAAATAAATATTCAATGGAATAGAGGACTTCCAAGCACTCCTGATGAGAAGACCAAAATTGAATAGAAAATTTGACTTTCAAATATAAAGATCAAAAAAAAAGCATAAAAAAGGTAAACAGGAGAAAGGCATAAAATCATAAGGAATACAATGAAGTTAATGGAAAGATGATACTTATAACTCCTAAGCACTAGAAGTTGCTAAGAATGTATAGGAATAAGCAATATTGAGATGAAGTAATCAGTTATCTATACTCATATAAAAATGCTCTTAATCACTATTGAATACAGAAACAAACATTAAAACAACTCTCAGATACCACCTCACACCCATCCAATTGACTAATTAGATAAAAAAGGAAAATAACCAATTTTGTAAGGTCTGTAGGGAAATTGAGACACTAGTACACTGTTGGTGGAATTGTGAACTCATACTGTAAAATAATTTGGAACTATGCTCAAAGGGCTATAAAACTATTGTTTACTCTTTGACCCAGTAATAATTAGGTCTGTCTCTCAAAGGAAAACATAAAGGAAGAGCACCTATATGTTCAAAAATATTTATAGTAGCTTACTTTGTGGTAACAAAGAATTGGAAATTGAAGGGATGTCTGTCTGTTGGGGAATGATGAAGCTGTGGTATATGACTGCAATGGAACAATATTTGCTATAAGAAATGATGAACAGGATGCTTTCAGAAAAACCTGAAATCTTACATGAACTGATGCAAAGTGACATAAGCAAAACCAGAACACTGTCCATAGTAACAGCAATGTTATACACTGTAAATGACTTAGCTATTCTCAGACATTCAATGATCTAAGACAATTGTAGAGAATTAAAAATTATCTTCACCTCCAGAGAAAAAATTGATGCAGGATAAATCCAGAATGAAGTATAACTTTTTATAATTTCTGTATCTTTATGGTTTTTTTTGTCTTGGTCTGTGTTTTCTTTCACGTGACTAATATGAAAATATGTTTTACATGGCTACATATATATTACCTATATCAAATTGGGTGCCTTCTCAAGGAGGGACCAGGGAAGGAAGGAGGAAGAAAATTTAGAACTCAAAAATTTTAAAAAGAAATTTAAAAAATATTTTTATATGTAATTGGGAGAAAAGACAATGTTAAATCAAAAAAAGAGAGAGAAAAAGTACAGCCTATAATCAAGATGAGACTTAGAAAAAACAGGATATTTCAATAAATGTACACTTAATAGCTAACCTGATAAAAATGTACTATTATAATTAAGAATTGTCCTTAAAATGTCAAAATCTTATGAACTCAATACCAAATCATGCAAAATAATTGAATGAATCAAATGAAATTAATTGCTTATTGAAATTATTTCTAAAAATACAAAATTGCAAGGTTTATATCATACTTTGTTATAACAAAGATTACCATGACCCCTCTGCCTGAAGACCCAGTAACTTACACTTCAATCTTTGCTCAGGATTCTCCATGAGGTAGTGGGTGTTTAGTTTCTCTACAGATAGCTCCAATCCCAAACGATATTCCCTCAATTTTAGCAAATTGTCTACTGTATCTGGGTTCCATTTAGCCTCTAATCACCAGATTAGCTTTTACAAGGAAATATTCAGTCATCATCACAATCATACAAACTTACTTGCCTAAAAGATGGAAGGTATAATTCCCCTCCCTTTGTGCTATTTCAGTTTCTGGAGAGGAGAAGGGCATTTGTCTCAAAGCTATAGAA
Organism: Potorous gilbertii; assembly: GCA_028658325.1. Taxonomy (NCBI): domain Eukaryota; kingdom Metazoa; phylum Chordata; class Mammalia; order Diprotodontia; family Potoroidae; genus Potorous; species Potorous gilbertii. The sequence continues at coordinate 170,774,828 of CM053772.1, read as the reverse complement.
CATAGTTACAGTTGTAAGTCCAAAACTCCACCTGACCGTGTGTCCCAGGAGCCTTGCGGACTACCCCGCCAAGGTGGCTGGCTGCAACATGCTGCCTGAAACTTCAGGTTCAAGGTCGCCATGGCTCGAATTCCCAGGTCTGGAGGGGATGACCACTGACATTTAAAATGGAGAAAAACATATAGAACAAAATATCTGCAGGGTCATTTCATAGTCCTGGGTTAAAAGTTGGAGCAGAGGAAGGAAGTTCTTCCTTTCTCACCAGTTCAGTTCATGGCTTCCTTGATATAGGTGAAATTGGATCTTCGCCCACTGACTAATCAAGAGTGTTGGAAAAAATACAAAAGAAAACAGTAGAAAGAGTGTTGGAAAGAGAGGGACCAGCTCAATCTCTTGTTTTAAAACTTCAGCCAATCCAAGAGGTTACCCCCCCCCCACCCACCTGGAAGAAGATACAGATGCCTCATGTTAAGCAATCTGGACCTGATCAAAAGGTCTCTCAAGATATCCTCCACATTTAGCAAAAAAGAGGCATACGCAGACAAGCCCAGGTAACACAATAAATTTGATTATTTTACATAGTCCCAAGTTAATTTTCATGCTACTGTATAATCTTAGATTCCAATGAAGTATTGCAGTATAAAAATCTGATAATTCTTTATAACAAATGTAGTGAAAATCCTACAACAAAATTTGGTTCAGAACAAGTTAGCCAACAGCTTCAAGTACCTCATTGTGAAGGAAACTATGTTAGACTTCTGGGGAGATACAAAGTTTAGATTAGAGGCCGTCTCTGCTCTCACAGAGTTTGCAATGCAATTAATGGATATGAGATATAGATAACTATAATACAAAAACAGTACACGATACATATACATGTCAACAGTATGCTGTATTGGATTTGAGTAGGGAAAACCATTAAATTCAGGAATATCTTCATGGTAACAAATATTACTAAAATATTAACAGTCATGGGTATGTAGTACTTTAGTCATTTTTCTTGGAAAAAAGGAGATAGAAAATAGACAAGGGATGGAGAGAGTTGTAGAAACACATTAAAGTTTCAAATGTTGAAAGTGCAACGTGCACATGTTATTTGATGCGGGTAATATAGAACCATAGTGAAAATGGAAAGCACTAGTATCCATTGCCATCAGTACAAATGGCTTGAGACTTGCTTGTTAACAGAGTATCCATAGGAGCAATTTAGGTTTTGAAAACATGTCTCTAAGGTCATAATGCTCTGTGTACTGACAAACGAACTTCCCCCTCACAGTCTGCTACTCAGTGTTTAGGCCAGAAAAACAGGCCTCATGAAATGCTTCATGAAGCTGACTCAGCTTGGGGGACCCTTATAGCTACACATTTTCTTTGGTCTTTTTCTCCAATATTTTTTTCCCTTAAGTAACTTCACTTCAGAATTCCACTATGCTATAAGGTCTGTCTGTAATGGACCTCAGGGGAAAGTACTTCTTGACTTCTTATTTTCCTTGGTCCAGTTTCCAATGGTGGTGACTTCTAAAATAAGCCACTAGGTTTGTCTTTCAGCACTAGCACACATCAAAATAAAATCAGTTTTTTTAAAAATGATGCTAATATCTCTTTCTTCTTCTTTTTCTTCTCCTTCTTCTTTTCCTTCTTTTTCTTCTCCCTCTTCTCCTCCTCCTTCTTTCTCTTCTTCCTCTTTCTCCTCTTCTTCCTCTTCTTTCTCTTCCACTTTTTCTTCTTCTTCATCTTCTTCCTCTTCTTCTTCTTCTTCCTCTTCTTCCTCTTATTCTCCTCCTCCTTCTTCTTCTCCTTCTTTTCCTTCTCCTCCTCCTCCTCCTTCTCCTTCTTCTCCTTCTTCCTCTTCTTCTTCTTCTTTTTCATCATCTTCTTCTTCTTCTTCATTGAGAAACATATTAGTGGAGGCCTTACTTGACTTTTACCTCAGTTCATTAGAGGACACAACTTCTATCTTACTTGGGTCATCTAGTTGTAAATGAAAGGTCATATTCTGCCTGTTTGAATAAAAGAAGGAACAGCCCTGTTAATCATCAAATTAGTCTGATATTTACCTTGAGGCCTCAAGTCAAATGGATCAAAGTTTAAATCAGACATAGTTAAGTGTAACTCTCCATTTTTCTAGTCAGTGAAAGTGAAGCGTCAGCATGTTTGCCTCTCTCCTGAAAGTTGGCAATAAGCTTGTGTTTGTCCTGTGTTTTAGAAGAGGACCATGACCTCAAGGAAATGATGACATGACATGACATTCAGTTGACTGATCTGAGTGAGGGTGGGCTGTGCAAGGTCACCAGTCTCACTTTCTTCTCCAGAGCTATCTGGATCCAGTGGACAGGTATACATCAGGACAACTGAAGATGTTCCAAGAGGTAATCAGAGGCTAAGGGCCTTTTCAGAGTCTCACTTTGAGTGAGGTAAGGGCCATTCAGTGAAAAAGACTCTTTAAGAAATGAGTCAAGGGATGACCCTTTTAAGTAGGAAAAAAAGAAAGGAAGGAAGTAGGGAAGGAAGGAAGGAAGAAAGATAGATCTAACTAGAAAACGCCAAGTTAGGGCAGCTTCTGGTCATCACAATTTACCTTCCTTTGGAGAAGAGAAGGAGAGGTTGAGGGACAGGAAGAGCAAGAGGATGATCTGAGTTACCCAAATAATCTGGATCCCCATTCAGGCAGCTCAGTCTACTCACAGGTTGTGTTTGTCTTTCATTTTCAATGAGGACCATGACATCAGGGAACTTTCAGTTAACTTTGATTTGAGGAGGGGGAAGGCTGTGCAAGATAACCAGTTTCATTTTCTCCTCCTAAGCCATCTTGTCCAGTAGCCAGATATTCATCAGGACAACTGGAGATGACCCAGGACAAAATGGGAGACCCTGACCCTTTAGGCTAAGACCTTTTCAGGTACTCACTTTAATGTAGTGATAGGCTAGGTTTCAGTAGATTGGTAATTTCACCTCCTGAATGTTCCTACTGACTTGTCATCATACTAAATAACTTCCCTGAGTATAAACTGACATCCTACTTCACCAGTTAGCCTCTTGTGAGTTTATTGTGTGTGAATCAATTCCCTAGGGCCTTATTAAAAACCCTAGGTAAACTGAACCAAGGTTTTCTGAACAATGCTAAAGGCCAGCCACTGGAACATAGTGACCCATTCCTAAGAAACTATTCTAAAATAGGTATCTGTTTTCTTACCCATCTTAATAGCAACCACCACAAATGACAGGTGAATTTCATTAGTATACAGACCTGAGTTCATTCCTCATATACCCCACTCTTATTCAGAGACCCAGTGCTAGTCACTCAGACGTTATGAGTCTATAAAAAAGTGATCCCATATGTGGTGTCAAGTTTAGAAAGGTCCTTTTCTGTCTAATGAAAAAGTGTTTCAGCACAACAAACAGGACATATGGTTGAGTTCACAAAGGGAAGTCCAATTTTGAAAGTAGGAATGCATATAAAATAAAATTTAAAAAAATATATATCATTACTCTTTTAGGGAATCTATTTATATTGGATGATTTTTCTGGGTCTACTTAGAACATTCAGCAAGAGTTTAGAGGACAATGAAGATGATTAAGGAAAGGAAAATTCGTGCAGTCTTTCTGAATATGATTAAATTGGAATTTCATGACTTTGGGATCTCAAATGACCTTTTTTCCTTTTCTTTCTCAACAATTCAACCCATGTAGTAAGCATTTACTATGTACAAAGTACTGTGCTAGGCGCTGGCATACATCAATGAAACTAAACCTACCTTTAACGTTAAGGAATTTCTATTTTGCTTTAGGGATAGACCATGTATACAGATGATCATAGGAGCATAGGCTTATAGCTGGAAGGGACCTTAAAGGCTAGCTAGACAAAGATTTTTAATTTTACCTTTGAGGAAATTGAGGCTCAGGGGTATGAAGTGAAATAACAAGGAAAACTGAGGAAGAGAGAGGAGGTAACATCTGTCAGACAAATCAAATCACCACCACCACTACCACTTTGACTAACATCTCCTCAGATTCTGATGAAGACAGCCCAAGACTGAGTCCAAATCCTTTGGAATAGCAATGCTTCTAGCCTAGCATCAAAAGGTTCAACATAAGGAAATGACATGATTCTGCCCATGAGAATGGCTTTAAAGAACAAGATTCTCTGCTATACCTAAGAATCATTAGATAGTGCAATCTAACGTAAATCTGAAACCTCTCATATGTGTTGACTTCCCATTAGGATGTGTGTTCGTTGAGATTAGAGACTGCATTGTCTATTTCTATCCCCAGTCCTTAGTACAGAGTAAGTGATTAGCAAGTATTTCATTCATTCATTCATTCATCATTCTAGACCAAATGTTTAGCAAGCAGTAGGATTAGGATTTGAATCAAAATCCTCTGACTCAAAATAGAGTGTTTTTCCACTATTCTATGCTGTGTTTATAATAGTCTGAGATGTGATATTTTATTTACCTGGAATCATGATCATTGCATTTTTGTTTTTGCTGTTCTGGACTTTTGACATCAAGGCATAGCATTTCTATTTCTAACAATGCAGACTGAAAATTCATCTGTAACTTACAATCTTTGCAACTCTCTGGATACTCTGACACAATAAATGAATTGTCCAGTGTCAAGTCACTACCTATCAGAGTCATCATGGCTTGGAGATCTGGAGGTCATCCAGATACTGAGACCTTCCCTCTCTCTATCCATTTCCCTTGCTACCTCATCATACAAGATAACTTTAGGAGGAGAGCATTGCAAACTGGGACAATCAGAGGAAATTTCATGAACATGTCTTAACTGATTTGAGCCTCTAAGGAAGATAAGAATTCTGAAAAGCAGAGGTGAGAAAAGAAGGTGCCCCAAGCTTAGAGTGGGACAGTTTGTGTGTGATTGCTGATGCAACTCACTATCTGAGGAAAAAATTCTAGTCTGTTCTGTTTAAATTTAGAGTAGCAAAGGGAAGTAATATAAAACAAATCTCAAAAGGCAAGAAAGATATACAGTGGATGGCTTTGAATATCAGATTAGGGAGCATGTATTTTATCCTAAAAGCAATAGGGAGACATGAAAGGATTTGTGATAAGCTGTTTTTGTTAGCTGAAGTAGTTTCTGGATTCTTCTGGCAGTGTTGTTGTAGTAACTGTAGTATGTCAGTTAAGCTAGGGGTTCTTAACTTCTTTTGTGTCATGGGCTCCTTGGGCAGTCTTGTGAAATCTGAGCTCCTTTTTAGAATATTGCTTTTAAATGCATAAATAAATTACATGGGATCTCAAAGGAAACCAATTACAATGAAATGCATTTATCAAAATATTTTTGAAAAACAACATACAGGACATCATATTAAGAACTCCAGAATAAACCTCTGTAACAAATAGTGATAAGCCAATGTCAACATTTATAACTCTATGTATTTCTCATATTGCAGCAGCAGAGTACATGTCGTATATGTAAAGTATGGATTTCTTAGGTAAGATACTGAAAGTGGATAAAGGGAGAAGAGCTGAAGTAGGGTGATATCAGTGGGAGATGACAGCAAAGTACAGATGCAAAAGAGACTGTGGAAACAGAGTTGACAGGACCTAGGAACTGATTGAGAATGAGGGAGAAAGTAAATAGTTCAGTATAATTCTAGAAAACTGGGTAACTGGAAGGATGGGGTGAGACCCATACAAAATATACAGGGAGATATAATCAACTGGAGGTTGTTGGTGCAGAAATGGAGTTCAAGAGAGAAATTAGGTATGGCATATAGATTTGTTAGGATATGTATATTGGACATTTTTTTTTTAATTGAGGCATGCCTGCCTCACATGGAGACATCTCTAACAGCATTTACCTGAGCATGTTCCTATCTCACTTCATTCTCTACCATTTAGGTTGTGACAGCCTGAGAGTTGTTTTCCTTTTCTGCCTCAAGTGCTTTTCCTTTTTTTGTTTTTCCTTTTTTTTTTATTGGGCACTCTTTCCCACACTAACTTTTCTAGTGTTCAAAGGGTGAAGTTCACAGTTAAACCACAGTGTGGATGTCATAAACTGAGCAGGAGAAAGGCAAAGGATTCCCTTCTTCTGCTCCCTCTTTAACAGTGGCTCCAAGAAATGGGCTTTGTAATTGGTTATTTTTTCCATCTTCTTTGTCCTTCTCAGTTTTAGGTGCAGAAATTTCTATCAGACTTCTGGCAGAAATTCAAGCCCTGGTGTCTCTGCTGCCAGGATGTGTAGCCAGTCAGCCAGACAGAAAGGACCAGAGAAGACAGGCTGCTGGGACTTGAGTCTGAGGACACATCTGAACTTGAAACTGGGAAGCTACTCTATAGAAACCCAGGAAAGCTTTGAACCTAATCCCCTTCCATTCCCCAGAGACTAAAGTGATACAAAGGGTAGGGGAGGATTATACCTCCCAAAGATTGGGGGAGTAAACTAATGTGTTAACGAATAAAGAATTCCCTCACATTTTATACCTTAACCATTTCTACCTTCTCACTGAACTTACTGAGTAACAATGCCAATGCTACCCTGATTTGAAGGTCTTATCACATTCTGTTTAAAATTTCTCTATTTCTTTGCCCTTTGTATAGCAGAAAGAGAAGAGAAGGAAGAGCTCAGGGGCATACTCATGTTTAGAGAGTAGAAGGTGTAAGATTATCCAGCAAAGGAGACTGAGAAGGAACAGTCAGACAGGAGCAACATCAAAGGAGAGTAAAGTCATTGGAGTCAACAGGAAAGAAAACATACACAAATTGAAGATTGCAGATTGTGTCAAAACAAATCAACCTCAGAAAGCTTAGATTTCAACTTCTGCTGTCTCAACTCTTTTATCTTCAATTGTCCTTCAGATATAAGAAGTCCAATATCATCAAAAAGATAAACTCAGCATTTTCTCTACACACACACTAGTTTGCCTATATATTTATATACATTGAGTGATAATTTTCTTATTCCAGCATTTAAAAATTTCCCCTTAATATTGTTCTCACAAGTAAATACATTAATGAGCTCCACCAACCGTCTCATTCCTACTTGTTTTCCCAATTCTATAGCCACTATGAACACAGTTGCTTTGACTCCAAATACAGTGCTGTTTACCACTGTGATATCTCCATTCTCCTTTCATGACTTTATGTGTGTATACAGCCTCCACAAGTTTATTGTAAAACAAACAAACAAGTACAGCAATAACAAAAGCAATAAGAAGTAATCTGGCTTCTTATTTTGTAACTATACATTACTCCCAAAATAGAAAGAATCTAGGGAAAGACTGACCATAAAGAAAGAAAGTTAATGATTATCAGAAAAAGTTTCCAGAGAAGTGAGAGATGGGATAAAATTACAAGTGTAGTTTTACCGTGAAATGAATTGAAAAAAAGCATTTAGAATTGTGGAATAAAATTGATGTTGGCCATTACTGTCACCATCATTACCTCATTTAACAAACATTTTAAATTGCCTAGTGGGTGCAATATTCTCTACTATACCCCAAGAATTGGGACAGCTAGGTGGTGCAAAGGATAGAGCCCCAGTGAAGGAGTCAGAAGGACCTGAGTTCAAATCTCACCTCAGACATTTGACGCTCACTAGCTGTATGACCTTGGGCAAGTCACTTAACCCCAATTGCCTCATCCTGGGTCATCTCCAGTCATTCTGATGAATATCTGGTCACTGGATTCAGATGGCTCTGGAGGAGAAGTGAGGCTGGTGACCTGCGCAGCCCTCCCTCACTCAAAAACAAAGTCAAGTGCAAGTTATGTCATTATTTCTCTGATGGCATGGTCTTCTTCAGCAATGAAGGATGAACATAGACTCTTAAGAATAGAAAATTAGAGGTGGGCTTACCTTCTGAAAGTTAATAGAGGAAGAGTTGAAAAATGTTATAAAAAAGCTTACAACAGCCACTGTTGAGAATATGGAGGGGAGTCAACAAGAAATGAATTAAAGTATTTTAAGTAATATTGGACACATATTCTGATGCCATGCCACAGTATGAAAATGACTTTTGGCTCTAAAAGGCCATGCCAGAGGAATGGTCTCTGGGAAGCTGCACAACTTGGAAGGGGTTCTAGTACAATCCTGTTGACAAATTGAAACTTATGTCCAAGGCAGTACAGAAAGGCTCATCTGGCCAGAAGATTGGTCAGTAGGTGATAAATTCCTTGGCTATGGTAGGGAATGTTTTTTTTTTAAAAAAAGCTTTTATTTTCTTTATAACCTTTCCAAAGGACAGTGATAGCAAATGCTAAGAATCACCAAGTATTTAGACTATATATAAACATTAACTGTTGGAACTTTAAAAGTGAGATCTGTGTTCAGTGCTGAACGAGCTAAGAAACTATAGCTTATATCCCAAGTTCTTTTCTCGGATATTGAAGAAAAGAAGTTCTACAAAGAACTTGACAAGGTTCTACACGTAAAGCCAATATTTTTTTAAATTTAATTTAATTTTTGTTCTCTGATGGACACGGGAACTATAGCATAGAGACAACGAGGTTCTTTTTTTTGAAAAATTGTTTCAATTTATAATTATATAAAAATGCTCTAAATCGTTATTGATTAGAAAAATACAAATTAAAACAACCTATCGGATTGGCTAAAATGATTGAATAGGAAAGCGACAAATGTTGAAGGGAAGGTGGAAAAATCGGGACACTAATTCGCAGTTGGTAGAAATTTGAACTGGTCCAACCGATTAATTACTACTGCAAGGCAAACAAAATGGAGCAGAAGTCAGCTTAGTTATCAAATATTTCACTTACTTGCCAAATAGACAGAGACGACTTCCAAAGGCAACTTTGGATAAAAATATAAACTTGTCTGTAAAACCTTAAGAAAATGGATGATGAGTAGTTATAAATATGATTGTCTTATATAACAGATAGGAGTAGTGGGAGATAGAACCAGATTAGTAAATTTGGCAAGATACCAACCAAAAGAATCATCTCATGATCGTTCAAGGATAAAAATGGAAAAGTACTACAAGCAGAAGAAAAATTGAAAAAAAAGATTTACCCAAAAAAAATCAAACTTTTTAAATTTTTTTTTCTATAAAGGATAGTAGAATCACCATTCACGGAGTCTAATATTACACTCTGCTTTGCTTACAGAGGAAGTTGAATTGGTACCAAAGAGAACAAAGATGGGAAAAGCAGCTGAATTTGCTTAAGCATAGAGACAGCAGATTTACACCAAAGTAATACAACTGTGAATTTACTGAGGGACTGATAGATGAAGTATGAGAAAGAGGAAGTGATACCAAAAACATGGGGAAAGTCTCTAACATAATAATATCCCCCTGAAAGGTAGTGAGAGAATATTGGTGACTACCAAACTCTGCACCTGTTCTTCCATTTATACAATTTTTGGGGGCATCTACAAGTGATTGAAAGGTATCTTTGATCAGAGTATTGGTAGAGAATAAGCAGGAATATGTAACAACAGAAAGGATCCAGTTTGATAACCCTATGACAATAAATATCAGATTAGGCATGAAATATAAGCATAACTGATCATTGAAGTATTTGTCAGTGTGATAGAGTTGATCCAGGGCAGTGTTTCAAGGAGGGATTCCCTGAAGATAGTGAGATCCTTCTTTTTGTATATACTTCTTTTCACAAATGGAATTGTGTTGATTTCATCAAGCCCCAAGACATTGAAGAGCTTACTTAAAAAACATTCATGATAACTCAAAGGAGTTTGCTCAGTCCATCCAAATAGGAAATAAGAAATAGGTGAAGAATATTTGTTTTCTAGATTTCATTACACACGTGAATGAATATTCTATGGAGTAGGATTTCTTAACCTATGGTCTATGAACTTAAAAAAAAAAGTTGATAAAATTTTAATATGATTGGTTTCAGTTATAATTTTGTAGATTTTAGCTATGATTTTAAAATAGGTTCTGTGACATTACAAAAGGTTCAAGAGACATAGTTTCTGCATAATTTGATCATTTTATTAATAAATCCAGCAGGTTATTAATAAAACAATGGACATTTGTCCATCTCTCTCAGACCAATGACCTCTAATGGTGGTAGAGTCATAGTTCATATGCCCTTCAGGGAAGAGGTGTTCCTAAGGGGTGGAAATCCACTTGAAATAGTTAACACAAAGACAGGTGTGGACTATATTAAAATGAAGGTCTTACAATATGTGACTTAGGTCACTCCAATCTTGGTCAAAGAGACATCAATTTCCATTATCACTTGTCTTGATTATAGGGAGAATCAAATCTTTCCCCAGACCTGTCTGAGCAAACACAATGGAAGAGGGATATACTCATTGGAATAAATTTAAAATTTCTTTTACTGTCTGATTAGATCTGGACCTGGGTAAATCTTTAACAGAAATTTCCCATATTGGTTGGTTTCTGGATGAGGGAGCAGAAAAGGGGAAAAATTGGTCCTAAAACAATAATTATTTATCATGAGAGAAATATTCATTTCTCTCAATTCATATACTTCACCAGACTGCCAAAGGAATTTTGGAATACAAACAGGTGAAGATCTCTTAAAGATCTGGAATACAGTACTGATAGACAGTGAGCCAAGCCTAGAATTAAAAAGGAGGGGGAGAAATGGCTCAGTTGCTTTCAGGAAATTACAAAGCATGTTTACTGGCCCTTAATTTCCCATAAATACAAAATTTTATCTTGTAAATATAAAAGTGTTACTGGATTTGCTATGTGGCTGAAATTACTGGGATACCATTGTCTCTGAAGAACTAGAGATGACCATTACACGTACAGTTCAATTTAATGTTATAGTGGGCATGAAAAGGATGCAATATATAATCATCAAAGGAATGGAAAGAACAGGAATAAAGCATATCATTAAAGAATTGACGGAAAGAAAAGATGACTAATTGCAAGGAAACATTAAGAAATAACAGCTGAGTGGCTAGAGTGTCGTTGGCATACTGATGATACTGAGGGGAGACCCCTTGTGGTGAACGTTCAGGAGGAGCATGGATGAGACTGAAACAGGATCAGTAAGCATAGAATTGTAATTTGCATTGGCAAGAACTTTTAGTTTCTGGAAATCATATTCAGATTGCAGGAAATAGCTCCTGAACAGAAGTATGAAGTAGACAAAGTTATGATTGTGTGCCTTTACTTCATAAAAGCCCATTCTTACTATCATGTCATGTAATATTAAATTTTCTGGGCATCTCACATGGTGTAGAGGAATCAGACCCGGGTTTGAAATCAATGGACTTGGGCTGGAATTACATCATTCTTACTTATAAACTGTGTGACCTTGGACACATTGATTACAATTTCTTATTGCTACCTTGGAATTTGTTTATTTCATGAAGAATTGTGTGTAAAGCAATAGATCTTTGTTGTGTGTGCTTAGTGTACAAAAAATGAAAGAATAAGCTTTACCTTATGACACCTAGGAGCGTATATCCTTTCTAATTATAATAAATATGAAATCCCTTCTAATTCTGGGAATCTAGAACGATCAAGTTTCACTGAATTCAAAACTCCCAAAAATGTTGTCCATGGTGGGATCGGTGGACCATGTTTTAGGGAAGGAAAATGACAATAAATTAATGAAGAAAACATCTTTATACAAGTCAAGCTTCAAATTCTCCATTCAACTATATAAACTATTAAACCTAAAAATTGAGACAGCATTTCAAATCCTGTTTGGGAATGCTTTATAAGGCAGAGGGCATTAAGGGCAAAGCATTAAGCAGGGCTACAAGTAAAATTAAGCATAAGAAATATATGCTTTGCTCTTACTTTTCAAACTCTCTTATTTCTCTGAATTCCTCAGGGATCACAGAGATTTTAGCAAGAAGATGCCAGTTTCACTGAAAAAAAGTCCTTTAAATTTACCTTACAATATTTTGGGTGCCAAAAGACATGAACTTTCACTTGAAGATTTACTGAAGCAAGACTGCTCTTTTATTGTGAAGTTTTATGTACGATTCTGGATTCTCACTTCCAATGTAATAATAGTACTTGCCTCTGGAAAGAAAGCACTAGGGAAAAGGACAAAAATGACTGGTTGGTTTGTAAATTACAATATATTATGTGTTTTGAGTTTAATAATGACCATGATGGTTTTGCTGGAAAACTCTTGACCCAATAAACACTTACTGTTTGAAGAATGACTTCAGAAAAGCCATCCTTCACTCGTTTTTCCCCATTAGCAAATGTATCCATTTTCTGTAATTTCTTTTAAAGTGAGCTGACCATAAAAATCTTAACAATCCTCAATTTTCTTTGGGTTTCCACTTCATTGACTATGTTGCTATGACTTAATAATATTGACTAATGAGGATCTCAATAGTACTCAACAGTAAAGAATCCACATATAGATCATATATATGCAAAAAGGACTGTCATTCTTGCTATCCAACTTGATTCATTAGACTTGTTTTTCTTCAAAAAAATTATTTCCCTTCCTAAGAGATAATCTGAGCTAAGTCTGACTTTGCCTTGAGATTATTACAAATCAACCTGGCTTCTGCCATTTAGTAGGGGGTCCAGGAGGGTGTCTCAAGACAGAGTTCTAATCTAAGATATTAATAGTAAATATCAACACTTAGAGTAACATGAATAAAAGTTAACCAAGGAAGGAAGAGAATTGGGGAACTGCTAAATCCAAGAGTTTTTTTGTGAAGATTTAGTCCACAACTCTGTAAAGAGGGCCATAGGTACAACATCATAAGAAGGTGAGATCAGAATTACCCAGCAACTTGTCAGAGTAGTGCCAATGGACCATTTAATGCTTCAGGGTCAGAAGGGAGCTTACAAAGTGATATTGGTAAAAGTGATGACTACTTATATACGGATTGATGGAAGTGATTTTTTTTCAAGTCTTCCTTCACTCAAAGTAGGGTTTATAGGCCTTAGGAAATCAGTAGAAAATTATCATCAATGTCAGGATTATAGTTAATACTACACATAAAACAAATATTCCCATATATAGGGTAGTTATATATGTCTAGAATAGTTACTTCAAGTGCACTATTTGCAAAAGCCATCAATAGACAGTCTGAGTTTGAGCTTCTCAAGTTCACTTTCACTATGCAAAATCAAGTTGCTAGTAGTTTCAATCCTGAGCAATTTTTCACTACTAATTGGATTTATTCAGGGTACAGCCTTTCTACAATCTGATTTTTCTGTTTCTATCTAAGGTATCCCTGTTCCCAACAATGATTTTTAAAAAGACTGACCCCCATTCCCACATAATTCCAATGTTTTTCTCGGCTCCCCATTATTACATTACTCATTCACATCTATATTCAATTGTATTTTCTAATACAGAAAAAAATTCATATGAACAAAATACATGATAAGAATTCAGGTTCTAGGATGGTGTTGCTGGGAAAATTCTGAAATCTTAACTATTCCCATCTAGTCTTTTGTATTTGGTTTTATCCAGGCACACTCAAAGATCTCATCAGTAGAGCATTTTCTACCTACTGTGCTCCTGACCACCATTGTACCCCAACCTCCCCTGCACCATTCCAGAAGTAGAGAATGGAATGAGATTCCCATCTCTGGTCATCACATTAACTTCATTAGATCTGGCTGATCCCATAACAAACTCTATGTGGTGTTGTCTTTATGACTTCATCATTGTTTTTAAAACCTTCTTATTTCAATATTGTCATAGATGGTAGTGGGGAGGAAAGAATCCAAAATAAAAGCAAAGAATCATCACATTTAACTTTCAACCCTCCCATCTTTACTTTCTTCTCTTACTGATGTCTTTTGCTTCTGATAAATTTTCACAAGCTGTGATGATTCTTTTCTCTCAGGCTTGATCTGAGGCATTCTATTTATGCAACATCTAGACATATAGTCTTTCATTCATTATTTTTTATGGTTCCTTAAACATCCAGCAAATTTCAGGTGGGAAATAACAGATTTTTTTCAGACTGAGTTTATACAAAGCAATATATTTAGCCCTGGAAAGTACCTTAGAGATCATCCAAAGTCATAAAACTAGTTATCAGAGCCAAGATGTTAACCCAGGACCTTTGATTCTAAATTCAGTATTCTTTAATAATATCCTCCTTGAATAAGGTTGAATAAGACTGATCATGCATGGATATTTGAGCATCAGACAAAGTGTCCCCCTCTAGGTATGTGAATACAACAATTATGGCCTTACAAATCCTTATATTGTTTTTAACTGAATTCTGTGCTGCCAAATGTTACCTCTGACCACTTTAATTGTGGACATAACCATAATGCAAGATATTCCTGGTAATTTAACTGAGCTACATGAATTATCAGAAGTCACAAGGTCGCTTGACTCCCAGACTGCATTAATGTTCTTTAAAAACACTGGATACATTTGCATAGGACTTGAGTATAAAACTTAATTTCAATTACTATTTTCCTCACATTTCTTCCAGTGAAATTGCTCTTTATTTGATTGGTAGTACTAGAAATAGTCCCCTTTAGAGCAGTAGGGGGACAAAAATAATAACAGGCATAATGCAGTTCAGTTTTCGTGAAACTGGCACACATACATGACCTCATTCAACTGTTAAAACAACCTATAACAGAAGGAGATACCGCAGGTATGATTGTTTCCATTTCACACATAAAGAAACTTAGTCTCATAGAGTTTAAAGGACACACTCATGGTCACGTAGCTATCAATTGTCAGAAACAAGATTTGCATGTTATCTACTGTCTATATTATCTAATTTGTTTCACATACACTTTCCCCAGGACTTTGTTTAGTTTTTAAAGATACAAAAGAGGCAATAGACATCAATTAAACAAATAGTTTAAGAATGGAACAGTCAAGTTCACTTTTGCAATTCTGTAGGACTCTGGCTGATTGCCAGATATCAACTAGACCTTGCAGGATACTGTGCTGAAATCCCATTGTGAAGCAATAATTGGACATTTCAATCTTTAGATTTGTTCCATCACTTAGGAATTTTCCCCTATTCAATACATGGTAACAAATTGTACATCTGTTTCTGGCTGAAAATATACGAGAAGGGACCAATAATTTAAAATAGTGAGAACAATACAAAAGGGGTCTAAGGATGGTATCAGGCAGGAAAAGACTCTTGAAAGTAACTAAAGTTTGTGAGTTTCTTAAGGGACTTGTGAATGTTACTAAACTTACTGCTTCTATACCTATGGGCAAATCAGTTAACCCTTCTGGGTCTTACTTTCATCAACTGTAAAATGAGAGGGTTGAACTAAATGACCTCTAAAGATCGTTGTAGACTTGAATTTATGATACTGTGATCTCTACTTTCTTCTCTGTGGGGAAAATAGTTGGGGGAAGCAACTATAGTGCTAGAAGCACCCAGATCTTTAAAAGTGTATAGGGAATGGGAAGGCATTATAGATTTACTTTTTACTAATCCTTAAAATTTAGCATTTCCTTCCATTATGATTTTTAACCATGATTGGAAACTAGAGGCTTCAACTAGACAGTCAATGGGGACCATAAAACACAAAGAGTTTACATATTTGTTCTTTTTATTTGTTGCATTTTCATTGACTAATATACCTGGAATACAGAATAATAGTCTAGCTATCCTGCATACTACTGTTCACATGTTAAACATTATTTTTAATGACTTAAAGAGTAACTGTACATCTCTTAGTCTATCTTTATAAATACATGACAAATGTCTTTTATGATGAGCGTCTTTGGAAAAATAGCACAGCAAAGTTTGTTAGAATGTGTTTACAATTTTCAATTTTTTCTTTTCCACTGCATTTCAATTGACTCTGGAAGAGAGAATGAATGAAGTTGATGACTTTGTGCAACTTTGCCTCACTTAAATCCAATTCACAAGCACATCAAGACATCAATCACCCCATGATGTCACTGGTCCTCTTTGAGAATGAAGAATAAACAGTAATCCGTGTGGAGGATTATCAAGTTTTGCATCTATATAATTTAAATTTCCAAATTAAATGTTGTCAGAAAGACTCTTTGTATATTCACCTAACAGTATGATTGAAAGACAAAGCAGAGAAACTCATGTTTACTAAAAAGGACTTCAAATTTTGAAAGAATTTCAGAGCTATCTCATCTGTTATATATATTTTAGGGCTCATCATCTCCATATCATGCAGCACATTTTTGTATGGAGTGACTATAAGACCCTTAGAGGATAACATGAGCATTATACCAAGAAACTGCCTTAAGTGTAGAAATCTTGCTTATTCTCTATGTCTTGCTTAAATACCAGCTTGCCCAGAGATCCTTCGGAAAACCACCAGACATCTTATGTTCCTTCCCTAAATGCTTACAGTCTGGGCCAAAATTTACCATTTCATTTAATTAGTTAATTGCTTTTTTAATTCTTTCTCCAACTAGAGTTCAAGCACCAAGAAGAATATATCCAAGTCTTAAATATTTTCTGCATTTTTCCCATCTCCATCCCCAACTCTAAGCTTCTATCATGGTTCAGTACGGATACTAAGTTCTTGGTGGATACTTTCCACAAAACTGATGCTTACACAATACCAAATAATGTAGCTCGGAACCAATCATGAAAAATCTGTCATACCTTTTTCTCAGCACTCAATATTGAAATTAATTTTAGTCTATTCTAGGCTGCTTTAAATGCTATCTGTGTTCTCATCTTATCTAATTCAAAGTGTGAACTGCTAGTTAAGAATATATATCCCATGGAGGAAGGTGTGAGTATTTTTGCTTTTGGTTATTTAAAAATCAAGTATATTCTTAGGCATTCTGAAAAGACTACAAAAGAAATATTAAATATAAGAAAATGCTATGCAGATACATACCACATATAAAAAAGTTATAGAGAGATAAAAAGATATTAAATAACACTGAAACAAGAAAAAGAGAAAAGAAAAACATTTTCAATATTGATAAATACATGCATTAGAATAGGTGACCTCTGAGGTCCCCTCGCACTTGGAGTTTCTACGATCCTATAATCCTTTTTTAGACGCTATTTCCTTAGTCTCTTTTATTTTCCAGGGGTAAGGAAATAACACATAATGAAAGGAATAGATTCTGTAATTATTTTTTCATCTTATCGATGCTTTTAGTTTTAGTTCTTTCCTGGCATGAAATCAACTCCACTACTCTGCCAGCTCACTGAGTCTCTCCTTATACAACAACAGCAAAAACATAAAACCCAACCAGGTAAGTGAAACATTTGGGGAAAAAAATGACCATGTCTGACAAAATACGCAACACAACACTGCTGTAGTCCTGTACTCTTTCTTCCAAATGGAGGTTGGTATATGTTTTAGGACACCAGATAAGGGATATCATAGCAATGTATTTTGAATGCATTTTCTCTTTAAAGTAGAAATACACATACACACACACACACACACACCATAAGACATACTAAATGAAATGGCACATGGGGTTTATCATTCCAAACCACAGTGACATTTATTTAAGAAAGTTCAAGTGATAAGGATTCATTACCTAAACCACATAACAGCAGAGATAATTGTAGCATGTTGTGTGAAGGTTACTAAAACCACCTTGTGTATGCTGCCCTCACTGTTGTGTATTTGACGAGTTTTAGTATAGAGCTCTCACAATATAGCTTTCCATAACATCTTGTGAGGAAAATGTACTCACACACACAAGCACACACATACACACACACACACACACACACACACACACACATGCACATTCTTTTACTGTCTTTACACTTCACATAATATTTCTAACAAAAATAAAGCTAACCTTTTTTCCTCTGAAGGGGGAATATAGTTCAATATGAATCAAAAGGATGAATAAATGACAAATTTATAAAACAGAAACCCCTCTAACTGCAGATGTGTTCA
>CM053772.1:170734931-170756558 GCA_028658325.1 Potorous gilbertii | reverse complement strand
GGGGAGAAAATTTTGGAACCCAAAATCTTGTGAAAATGAATGTAAAAAGTTAAATAAATTTATTTAAAAAAAAAAAAAGAATGCAGATGAATTCGGTGAATCTAATTGTTTGTTTTAAGAGGACCCTCTTAGTAGAGAGAGAGGTAGGTTATTGTTATACAATGTTGAAGACACTGTCCACTGTGGGCGGCTGTGACTGTTTTGAATATTTTATTGAGAAGTAAAATCAAAAATCTATCAATACAACATTTTAAAACTAGAAAACAAACACAACTTTGTCCTAGGAATTAGTATCCTGAATTCTCCATCCTGATTTACCATTGCACAGTTGTATGACTTTGTTACGGAATCTCTATTTCTTTAGGAACCGAGTAAATAATATCTAGATTCTATCCCAATTCTAAAAATATAATACAGCATTGGAAAGTTAGTTTATATAAATAATTTATTATGTAATGAATGAATTGGGAAATTCCTGCAAAATTTACATTTTATAATGTTGGAGGTAATTGTATTGCCAGATAAATTTATAATCACATAGTTGTACATATTTGATCGTTGTGTATTGTTCCACAGTAATAATAGTTAACATTTATATAGTGTTTTACAGTCTGCAAAGTGCTTGAAATGTATTATTTTATCCTCACAACAATTCTGTTTTACTATGACTATCATTATCCAAATTTTACAGATAAGGAAATTGAGGCAGACGTTAAGCTACTTGCCCAAGATCACAAAACTAGTTAGTGTTTTGATGCTGAATTGGAACTCAGGTCTTCTTGATTTCCAATCCAAAACTTTGTGTATTGAACCATGTCTCTGCATGGGTAAAAGATAGGAAAATGTGGTAGATTGTGTGTGTGTGTGTGTGTGTGTGTGTGTGCATAGCAGTTATCTAGAATGTTGAATTTGGAGAATGGTCTGTTTTCTGTTCTACTTACCCTGCTCCCTAGCCGTAGGCTACTTTACTTTGCTTCTCTGACTCACAAAGTCTTTAAATAAAGAGGAAAAAAATCCTAGAGTAGAGGCTATTAAAAAAATCATTTTTATGTCTTGTTTGACACTGTCTACCATTTTTTATAATTGAAGCGAATGCTAAATTTCAGGTAGAGGTTAATGAAAAAAAGATGTATTATTTTTTTCCTGTCCCAGTTCATTGATCTATGCATCAGTCTATATATCTATGAATCAAATCTATTCATATACCTCCTCTTAATAAGCCCTGCTATGTTACCTACACCACAGAGTTGTTACAAAACTTGAATTAGATAGTATATTTAAAAATTTTCAGATCTTAAAGTGCTATATACACATTGCTTGGATTTTATTACTTTGAAGTGTTTCAAACCTTTCGGTGTCTTCAGTCAAAAATATGATCAATCCAATGAAAAGAAATATATCTATATTCAAAGTAGCATATTAATAGTCTTCTATGGACCCACCTATTTCTTAACCATAAGATTTTAATTTATAGCTTACAGAAAAAGTTGTAATTTATTGAAAGGAAAATGAAAGTAAAGCACAGCTCATCTGTATTGTCCACAGACATTTTTCTTCTTCAGCTAACTGTTCCTTGCACTGCCTATTAGCATTACAGTTCAAAAGCCAAGGGCTCTAGAGGCTGATGGAAAAACTTTGGGAGAGTATTAAAAACACATATGCTCATCAATTAAATTTCTGCTGGGGAGTGAGTCATACTTCTTGGCTTTGAGGGCAAGAAGAACATTGAGTACATTAATTTATATGTAGCCTTGAGGATCAAAGTCCTAAGAAGGGATTTTCAGGCTTCTAGAATTTTATGCATGTGCAAATCAATATTGAAATGACAAAACCTTAAAATAGCTGGGTCTAGTATAACTTAGAAGCAGATCTGATCATCCAGTGCTGATGAAGGGACATATGCTGACTTTAAGAATCCAGAGTACCTTAGAAAACTTGTATGGCAAAGTCAGGTCTCTACCTAAGCAAGTAAAAGTTGAGAATAAGGTACTATAGAGATAACAGAACAAAAATTAACCAAATAAGGAATGAAACAAGAAAAATAAAAATAAAATACCCTTCACTTAAAATAGACACACATTTGAGTCTGTGGTGTTTGGAAGGCTGACTGATCAGTACTGTTATTAACCCAAGGTCTGCCACTTACTCTCCACGCGATACTTAGTAAACCCCTTAATAACCCTGGGTCTCAGTTTGTTCATCATTAAAATGAAGGGGTTCCTTTAAATGGTCTTTGGGGACTCTTACATCCCTAGATCTATTATCCTCACAACCATGATAATATATTTAGTAAAACATAATAAGACAAGAAGTAATAAAAATATTTATTAGTATTATACCACTTTTAAAAGGAAGACTAATTATGGATTTGCCATTATCATATTATTGAGTAATTAATAGAATTAAGCATTTATATACTGATTTATGGTTTGACCAACATTTTCCTTATAACCCAAATACTACAGTGTATCTGTGACCTCATCAATGTGGGTATTTCTTCCAGCAACGCATAGTAGACTCCACCTATCCTGTCTATTCAGTATGGATTTGTCCATATACTTTTCCTCTGAGGTCGCCGTATGGGATCCAGTCACTACATTGGGGTGTTTCACTGATTTGTCCTGACATTTCAAAGGTACTAGAGAGGACACGAGTTCTTCTTCCTCCCTTTCAGCATAGAGTCAGCCCATCTTTGGTGATCATACATTTCTTTAGAGATCTCTCTTTTTTAAGGAAATGGTGCATATCCTTTAATGATCCCAAATTCCTCATAGAGTCAAAGTCTGATCTTTTTCCTAAAAGTTGTGTTACACAGACAAATCATCTCCCAAATCTAAATATTTTAGCGCTCTGTCCCCCATACCTGGAATGACCCCTATTTTCATCTCTACTTCCTGGCTTCCTTCAAGTCCAATCTAAAATGCTACCTTCTACAAAAAGCCATTCCTAGTCCACCTTAATTATGACTTTCTGTTGATTATTTCCAATTCATCTTTTATATAGCTTGTTTATGAATAATTGTTTGCTTAATGTTTCCCCTATTAGAGTGTGAGGCCCTTGAGAGCAAGGCATTTTACCTTTCTCTGGTGCTTAGGATGGTGCCTGGTACATAGAAACTTAATAAATATTTTCTTATCACTATCTATAGTTGAATGCTACACATAACATTTTGATCCTGGAGATAAATGGTAGCCACAGGAGTTTATCAAGTAGTAGGAATGGGGTGGGGGGGGTGACATAATCACACCTACACTTTAGGAAAATTACTTTAATGACTGAATGACAAATGGATTAAAGTAGGAAGAATGTGAAGCAGGTAGGTTAACCAGCAGGCTGTTAGAGTAGTCTAGGTGCGAGGTGATGAGAGCTTGTGCTAGAGTGGTAACAGCATCAGGGACTTATGCCAGAGCTATTGCAAAGGCTGAAACTATAGGCTTGGCAATAGACTGAATATGAGGTATGAAAGATAGGAAGGAGCCTAGGATGTGACCTTGAGTGACTGGGAGGATGTTCCCCACAGTAATTGGGGAAGTAGGAGAGGAGGAGAATTTAGGAGGAAAGATAATGAGTTCTGTCCTGGACATACTGAGTTTAGAATGTCAACTGGACATCCATTTTCAGATATCTTTTAAAAGGCCATTGGAGATGTGAAATTGGAGGTCAGCAAAAAGATTGGGGCAGGATAGGTAGATTTAAAAATCATCAGCATAGAGGTGGTAACTAAATGCATGACTGCTGATGACATCACCAAGAAAACCAATCTAGAGGGAGAAAAGAGGAGGGCCTAGGGCAGAACCCTGAGGGACACCTAAGGTTAAAGGGCATGATCTAGAAGAAGAATCAGCCAAGGAGACAGATAGGGAGTGAACAGACAGGCAGGAAGTGACCTAAGGGAAGAAAATATGAGGGAGGAGAGAGTGACCAATATCAAAGACTGCAGAGAGATCAAGGAGAGAAAGGAGAAAGAAAAGGTCATTGGATTTGGCAACTAAGAAATCATTAGTAACTTTGGAGAGAACAGTTTCCATGGAATGATCACGTTGGAAGCCAGATGATGAGGGATTAAGAGGACGGAGAGGAAAGAAAGTAGAGGCAACTATTATAGATGCTGCTTTTCAAGAAGTTTATCTACAAAGGACCAAAGAGATGTTGAATAACTTTTAGAGGGGATGGAAGGATCAAGTGAGTGTTTTGTTTCAGAATAGGGGGAGATGTGGGCAAGTTTGTACACTTTAGGGAATGAATCAACAGAGGGAAAGATTGAAACTAAGTGAAAGGTAGGGATGACAGAGGCAGTCTGTTGGAGGAAACAGGATGGGATGGGATCACTTGAACAAGTAGTGGGGTTAGTCTTGGTGGGAGTAAAGTCAATTCATCATGTAAGAGAGGGATGAAAGAAGAGATAGTGGTAGGAGGCACTTGAGTAATCTAAGATTGAGAAGAGGAGATAAGAGGGAGCTCGTGGAAAATTGCTCAATATTTTGTATAAAATATGAACAAGGTTTTCAGCTGAAAGAGTGGGGATGGTGGAAGCCATGAGATGTTTGAGGAGGGAGGAAAAGGTTTTGGAAGAGATCCTATGGAGAGTGGGATGAGCTGATAAATACAGAGCAATTGCCTAGCAGCAGTGAAGGCTCTGTTGAGTTTTTTTAATATACATTTGCAGTATAAGATGATAGTTTCTCAACATTAAAAGAAAAGTTAGAATGAGGGCAGAAAGAAGGAGATAACAAGTTCAGTTTCAGACATGTTGAGATTAAGATGTATAATGGGTAGGATTTGTATTTAGGGACAGAAGAGGGCATTCTCAGTGTAGGTATACACATCCTGAAAGACAAAGAGTCAGGAATTTATAATAATATTCAGAAGATAGTGAATTTGATTAGGTTGGTTTAGAACCCAGACCCAAAGATCCAAACAGTTTGGCATAGTAGCTAAATAGGTAAAAGAATTTTAGGGTACAGTAATGACAGTGTAATATTCAGAAAAAGGGAAGAGCAGAACAGTATAAAGGGATAAACAAAATATAATTTAACTGAATATTTTATTTATAGTAACTTGCAATAATAAGATGGAGAGATGTGGGTCCACAATTGATTGAATAACTGAACTGAGTAGTTGTTGATGGGTTACTGTCAGTTTGGCGGAATGTCTGTACTTGAGTGTCCCCGGAATTAATCCTTGGCCCTCTACTAATCAGCATTTTTGTCAGACCAGGATGAAGACAGAAGAAATAAAGAGACCAGTTGTTCCAAATGAAATATAATGCAGACCTGACTCTCTTGGAAGCCAAAGTGAAAGATTCCATTTGTATTCCACAAGCATGTATTAATCACTTGCTGTTGGTGCAAAACACTGGTGATGGCAATTGTCCTCAAAGACCTTGTACTGTCTTGGAAGATGGTGCGGAGGTCAACTAAATAGGATATTTTGAAGCTGATATTAATGAGATTAGGTGATAATTTGGATATGGAGCTGAGAAAGAAGGAAAGGTTAAAAATTCCTTTATGGTTACAACACTAGGGAATGGGAAGAAAGTGATGCCCTTAGTAGAACCAGGGAAGTTTGGAAAGGGAGAGGAAGAATTCCAATAAGTATCATTTACATGTTTACTATAATCAATTTAGGGTATATTCTTGGGAAATAAAATGTTTGAGGGTAAAGATGAGAAAAAATGTTTGCCATCTTAAATAAGTATAATCTTCCTCAAACCTAAACACATTCTGATATAGAGCCTGATGGAGCTGTGTTTGAATAATGCATTCACTGAATGAACATGTGGGGTGGGGGTAAAATAGAAACATGGGACAGATTGGGCAGTTGTCCTACTAAAATCGTAGTTGTTTCCCATTACAAATGGTTTTTTAAAACTTTAATAGCTCTTGCAATTAAAAAAAAAAACAACCTCCCTGCTTTGGCAGTGAGTATAATATTAATGGGAATATTGTTGTCATAATTATTGAAATTGAGAATAAATTTCCAATCTGCATCCATGACTGACTTTAGCAGGTAATGAGTGCAAAATGGCAAAATTAATGAGCAAGACTCTTCGAAGGGGTTCATTTAAACAAGGATGTAAAGGAGATAGATGACTTGCAATTAATTAAAACATCAGTTTGTTGACATTATCAGGTCATTAAAAATGTACTTTGCTGAAGTAGAGAGGGCTTTTAAAAAACATTATTTTAACATGTCTTAGCTCTTTTCCTTTGTAGACTTGCTCAGCAGTCTTCATGTGTATGTCAGCATAAATGACACAGCCAAGTGAAAAATACAATCCGGTGCCTCTATTGATTGGGGAACCAGGATAGTGAGGGTGTTATTGACATCTGGTAAATCATCTTCTCCTAAACTAATGTATATCTTAGAGCTATAGTCAACTTGATAAAAGCTAATTTGGAGAAATGACATTCAGCGTGTGTACTTGATGGTCCAGGTATAAATCTATTGATCACAAAATAACAGTAGCAATGCTTTAAAAAATGTATACATAGAAGACCGTTGTCTGGGCTTGTTTTCCTAGGAATTATATGCAATATGTTCTATCTTAAAATGGAAACATCTATTCTCCACTGTTCGAATTATAAGAAAATGATTGTTTATACTGAGCTGAAGCCTGATTCTTTTAACTTCATCCCATGAATCCTACTTTATACTCTCTGGAGGAAGACAGACTCAGTCTAATCTGTATTTCATATCACAGTCCTTCCAAATGTGTGAAGACAGTGATCACACCTTTCAAAGTCTTGTCATTTCCAAGTTAAATTTTCCTAAAAAATGTTCATATGGATGCCTACTCAATCTCTCTCTCATGTCATAGTTTCTCAGAAATCACCATGCATTCCATCTTCCAATTTACTTTAGATTCCTACTAATTAGTGGGATAAAATTGGAATGTTTGGAAAGATACATGTACCAAAGTTTACTCAAGGCTCTTCCAACCAAGCTCATCTGTGAACCTCAAGAATGATCTCTGTTCAGATCACACTTGTCTAGCAGTGGGTACCTCCCATGCATTATAAAAATAAAACATTGAGTTAAGATGAAAACAATTTATAATAAGACAAAAAACAGGCTTGACCTCAAATCATCTGACTCCAAGTCCAGCATTCTTTCTACTATGACAATGACTCCAAATGTAACGATTTTCCATAGAAATGATCTTGGAATTACAAAAAAGAAAGAAAGGAAACTCCCTACAAGATCATAGGTCACAAAAATGAACTCCAGGAGAGTTCATAAGAACATAAACGTAAAGGATGAGTACAGGGGATAGGGAGAAGTTGTTTTTAGGGGAAATCTCTGAGAACTTTTGAGTTTAGGATTGGCAGAGAGGTAGGGAGAGGGCATTGCCGAAAAGCAAATAAAGGATCTCTTATATCATGGCTAAGATGTTCATTGTGACCTTTTATATCCCTTAATTTCATGTCAACATATAGTGGGCTTTTCCTGATGTCCTCATTTCTATAGAGGCAGGAAACAAATTAAAAGTTAGAAATTCCAAGCACTGAAATATCTTGAGAACTTAAATTTAAATCTGATGATATAGATGTGAACATTTTCTTATCTGAATAGCCTAAGCCATGAAAATGCAGACTCCTGAAACTTTCAGTTCATTTAGACTGAGATCTAACTGGAGAAAAATGTTGGATTCTAACACTCGTAGAATCCAACCAGAATCCTTTCTACATTGCCTTTATGAAGTAGTACAGTACAGCGGAATGAGTCCCAGATTTGGAATCGAAAGAATTTGGCTTAACTCCAGGCTCTGTCATTGACTGAGTACCTCAAGAACACTTTGTACAAGTCATGTGAAGCCTCAGAAACTCATCCATAAACTAGTGAGAAATGGACATAGTTAAAACTAGATGTACTCTGAATTCCTTTCCAGCTCCAAATCTAGGTTCCATCATCCTTGACAAACATTCATTTTTCACTCTGACTTTTCACTTCAGAATTTATGTTGACTTAGCTCTAGACTAAGATTACCTTAGAATTTTATCTTTTTATGTTTACTGCTAGAAGAGTCAGGAGGCTGACCTGATTTTTTTTGATAACTTTTTTTTTATAACTTCTGTATCTTACTTAGAGAATTTGACATATTTTCAGTAAGACAAAATATATTGCAAGAAATCACAAGATTTTTGCATTGGAAGGGACATGACAGTTCATCTACTAATACCCAAAGAAGAAGAAGCTTCTATGTTACACACCCAGTGGTCATCCAGCCTTTCCCCAAAAGACATGAGGTGCTGAAAACACACTTCTTTAGGGGCACATCACCCCCATGAGCTAGAAAATCCGTGTAAAATGTTTTGGCTCTCCCTTCATTCAAAAGAAGAAGTCTGAATAATTATGGTATTAAAAGATAGCTTGTGTTAATATTATACAATACTACATATATTTTATGCATTTCTTAGTTTCCAAACATTCTCTGTGTTGTCTGCCGGTCTTTGCATGTTATCTGCAGGTTCCACAAAACTCCCCCAAAATTCCCATTTAATTTCCTATGCTGACCCACTATATATTGAAACTGTGATGTGAAAATTCACAATTTGGAAAGGATAAATGTATTTTTAGGCAGATCATTCCACTCCATGTTTAAATAGATAATCATTAGACAGTATTTATTTACCTCAAACCTTTACCATCAAACCCATACATCTTAACATGTGTATATAGACATCTATACAACATGGGTTATATTACTGACACTCTTCCCTTGGATAGCACATCTCTGAATGATAGGTTCAGTTTTCTATACTATTTTCTTCCTATGCTTGAATGCCCTAACGTGAATGAGGATATGATTTCCAAGACAGTTTTGTAGCTCTTGCAAAATGTTTTTAGATTCCAGATATCCCTATTCAGTGACTTCTCTCAATATGACCTGCTCCTTCCAAAGCATAGGAATTTAGTCCATTACTAAGAATCTCCAGTCTTCAAACTAAAACATTTTTGACATTTCTCCCTCAATTTTTCATACCTTTTTCTTGAATTTTATCAATATTTAACACAGGATGTGGCCTCACCTAAAAATACCTAAGGTTTGGGTCTTTGGGTTCTGTTAAAAAATTTAATTTTCTACTTCACTTAATCTGGATGTTAGAAATTCTATTCTTCTACTTCAACTTAAATGAGCAATAACTGAATTATTATTGGTATGTACAAGAGATGGAGAAATCCAACCTTGTTAGTATGTTTTTAAGAGATAAAAGCCCAGATCATATTCTAAGTATTCTACGCAGACTTAGGAATGTCACTATTAATATTTCCCCTACATCTTGACATAAATAACAGTGATGATGAAATAATAACCACTATAACAGTAAAAGAAGAGGCAGTATAGCATAGTGGATGGGAATTAGACCTTAAGACCATAAAAATCTAGGTTCAGGCATTGCCTCTTACTTATACTGCCTTTGTGGCCCTGCTTACATCACTTAACCTCTCACTATTCTGGTCACTCCCTAAGGCTATAAGTAGAAGATAATGAGTAAACTTATAGAAAGGCTATAAGTACAAGAGATAGTGTTCTGTATTGGTAAAAAAAAAAAAAAAAAAAAAAAGGAGTCTCCTTTTCAGAACTTCCTTACACCAATGAAATCTCAGGTCTGATTCCTATCCATGTAACAAAAACAACAACAAACAAACAAGTAAACAATAGTACTAATAATACATGGCAGTCTGTTTTGCAAATACTGTATTCTCTACCAGCCTGTACAAATACAAAAATTACCCTTGTTTTTTTTTGCTGAGGGACTGTGTGAGGCTGTCTGACTGATCTGAAGGTCCCAGAGCTCGGAAGTTTCAGGGACAAGATTCAAATTTAGGTCTCTGAACTCCAAGCTCAGTGTTCTTTCTGTTGCATCATGCTGCCAAGGAAGTAAAGGTCCAAAAGGTCATCAGGAAGCTTCTCTCTAAAGCATTTATTTTAAATCATAACTAGTGGAATTAATTCAGTTATTGGATGATAGATTTAGAACTGCAAGGGAATTCAGAGATTCTTCAGACACCTTTCCCCATTTTTAAGGTGAGGAAGCTGAGACCCAGAAAGTTCAAGTCACTTGTTCCAGCTCACACAGTGTTTTTTCTCCCCAGACAGACAATGGAAAGGGTCTCAGCGACCACTTGTATCTCTCTTGAACATTTCGAATACATACTTTCACATTGGTGCAATACAGTAAATCCTGGAAGGATTTTTCTTATTATGATTTTGTTTTTGACATTAATAAGTCAGAAAAGTTTAGCAAAAGAGCAAAGCTTTAGAATAGCACCGATTCTGTTTGGCAGCACAAACATGACTGTTAAGGAATGAAAGAAGAATTTGGTCTAATGATCCCTTAGCTCAGTGGGATGACCACCTTGCAGCCACTTGTGCATGGCATGAAGAATAAACCAGTTTCTGCAAATGTGAGAATCTATATGTAGAACGTATATATAGGTGTTTCTAAATGTTGTGTTTTTATATGTGCTTTTTTGTCAGGTGTCAGCTGATGGTAAATGAACCAGGATTAACCTCGTGACACATTTGTTTCTCAAATAGGAATCTATAATAACACTGGAGGACTAGTAAATCTCTTGTCCTTTCCCAGCTGCTCAATGGGTTCATATTCAAACAATTTTCACTTAAAATATATAGATGAACTTTTGAGCTTAGGAAAAAATCTTATATCACCTTCAGCTGCAAATCTAGGTTTCTCTCTTCCCCTAACAATTTTGTTGTTTGTGTGATATGATAGTCTAGTGTATAAAGCATTGAAATTGGAATGAAGTTAACTTCCATTTATATCTAAGCTCATCCCCCTAAATGCTGAGCCACCCATGGCAAACCATTTAATCTCAGGTTTTCTCCATTGCAATTCGGTGATAAAAATGTCTATATATCTACATATGTCTATATAATAATATCTGTATGTCTACATAATATGTCTATATAATAATGTCTGCATCATTAGAACATGGTATTATTTTGCTTATCAATGAGATAGTACCTGTAAACTGTTGGAAAGTCTTAAACCTCTATGCAAACATTTCTTGGTATTTTTATTAATATTTTATTGTCATCTCACCTCATATATTTAAGTAATATATATTATAACTATATTATATAATCGCATAACATACTATATTATTAATAACATACAATATTATATAATAATTAATACTATTATATATGCTATATGATCCTAGGCAAATCATGCAACTTTTCCCAGCCTTGGATTCTGCACCTCCAACTGCAAAATGATAAATCACGGCATCTACCCTACAGAACTATTGTGAGAATCAAACGAGATAATGTATGTAAAGAAATTTTTACACCTAACCACACTAGATTCATTCACACTACTGTGATTCCTGCATGGCAAGAGTAGAACCAGATAGCTGAACAGACTTCTTGTTTTGTCATGGAGTATTTCAGTTTGCAACAAAATGATCCCATTTGGAATTCTCTATCCTTTTAAATTCTATAGGGAAGACATATTTTCAAGATCGTCCAACAACTAGAGTAGCCAGAAAACTATGTAGAGTTCATTTAAAAAACATATTGAATTTGCTTATGTTTAAATTTTAAAATATATAAAATGGAAAGCAATATGATGGAGTATTTCTCCATGGCGGCAGTTTTTTAGACCCCAATACTTAAACCATAATAAATAGTCCTGTGAAGATCACATGAGATGGGACTGCATGCATTTTATTTTCCATGTTTTGTAGGGAATTCAAGAAGGTTTAAGCTCTACTCTTTCTTCCATTTCTCTCCCCTAGCTATTCAATCACTCTTTATAGCTTTCTAAATCCCAACACTATTGCAGCTAGACTCAGTCTCCAAAATTAGCACTGGATTACTCGATTGGATTCCCAATCTGGAGAATACTGCTTCTTCCATCAGGGCTTTAGAAATAATCCTGAGAAGATCAGGTTTATAATTTTTTCACTACTAAGTCCAGTGGGCTTCTGATTATCAATCAGCAAGTTGTTGTCAATTAACTTTTACAAGGGAATTTATTGAGAAGGTATTTGGAGAATGGTAGTTAACACAAAGTAATCTCCCTAAACTGGAGATGGGTGGAGAGAGTGGGGAAGGGCATATTATAACCTTGATATTCAAGCACAAAGGCTCTGAGATCCATTTTGTTGTTGAGTTCATCCTTCATTGCCAAAGATCATGCCATCAGAGATATGATGACATGACTTGCAGTTGACTTTGTTTTGAGTAAGGGAGGGCTGTGCAGGTCACCAGCCTCACTTCTCCTCCAGAGCCATCTGAATCCAGTGACTAGATATTCATCAGGATGACTGGAGATGACCCAGGATGCACTGGGAGACCTAGGCCCCTTTCAGGCACTCACTTAGGGCCCATTCATTGCATAGGCCTATTTAAGAATTATGCAGGGATGGCCCCTTTAAAGAGACAAAGAAAAAGAAAGACATCAGGCTGGGAGGGAGAGAGCAAGTGGGATGCATGAGGGGCCAAAAGGTATTGTGCACCTCCAATTCCCTGTCATTCTTTTCATCCCTCTATGGAATCTACTAAGTTTGTCTCCAAAGGAAGCACTGAAGATGGTTAAGCAATTTTCTGATAGGTCCGTCAGGTGCTACACTGGCTCGTTCCTCCCTAAACTTGTCAGCTGCTGATAGTGGGGGGACTTCTTAGATGCTTTGTTCTGCTGTCACTGGTCATGTGACTGCTTCCTTCTCAGGCTTCTCATTTGCCTTAAGATGAAGAAAAGAAAAACACAAAATGATAAAAATGAAAATAAAAAAAAAAGCTATGATTTATATAGCACTCACCATGTGGCAGGCATTGTATTAAGTACTTTGCAATTATATCTCATTTCCTCCTCATAACGACTCTGAGACACTGGCATTATTGTCTTTATTTTACATCTGAGGATACTGAAGCAAACAGAGGTGAAGTGACTTGCCCAGGTTCATGCAACTAGTAATAAGTGTCTGAGTGCAGATGTGAACTCTGGTCTTTTTGATCCCAGACCCAGCACCCTATCCACTGAGCCAACTATGACAAAACAGAGAAACAGAGGTGCCATGCAGTCAAATACTTAGAGCAGGCAAGTTGGTGATAGGTAACCCACCGTTCCTTTGACCTAGTTAGCAGCTCACAGCACTTCTTGGCCCCAGAAAAGGAAAGCTCAAAAGGGGCTGAGGAAGGGTTGTATTGATCTTTCTGTATACAAGCTCAGTTCTAGCCATGCCTCCAGAGTTATCAGATGTTCCAACTTCTCAGCCAAAGCACTTCCCCTCACCACAGAGCACCAGGTCCCCAGTTACTCATGTCTAGAAGAAGGCTCACTAAGCTTCCACAGGTTAAACTGAAATGACTGGGAATATTGTGCTTGTTGCATACAGCCTACCAGGAAATACAAGTCAAAACAATGCCTAAGACCTCAGTGACAAATACTCTTCATCATATCCACTTTCTCCCCTTTAAGGAAGTTTCCAATCATGACAGCACTGAACAGTAGAAATCTGAAATCAACTTTGACTTTTGTAGTACCACCAATAGAAAAATAAGTTATTCACTGATTAGTTAAGTCACTGTGGAGTATATTACATAATTGGCTACTGAGTAACATTACCTTCTGGCTACCTTGCAAGTTATCCATGTGCATGTGCCAACTTTCTCAAAAGTCACTTAAAACTACCATATACCAAAGAAGAACCAGACCTGAATGCTTAGACTGCACCTTGATCTCATCACCTTGTATTTAAATAACTCTTGGTGCTTCAGCATTGTCTTCAGACTAAATGTTGATTTAGACATGATATAAAATTACTCCAAAATTATAATCAGTCAATAAACATTTATTAATCACTTACTATGTGTCAGGCTGTGCTAAGCACTGAACAGAAAATAGAAGTAGAACAACTCATATCTTTACTTTAAACTCCCACACCTTGTTTGGGAAGCCTTTTACTAGTAAACAAATAAGTTATAGTCTCAAGTAACTGAGTTTTTAATGGAAGGAGGAAAGAAAAGAAAGAGAAGGAAGGAAGAAAGGAAAGAAAGAGGAGAAGGGAGAAAAAGAGAAAAAAGGAAAAGGGGAAGAGAAAATGAAAGGAAGAGAAAGACAGAAAGAGAGAGAGAGAGAGAGAGAGAGAGAGAGAGAGAGAGAGAGAGAGAGAGAGAGAGAGAGAGATTCTCCAGATATCTAAAACAAGGAAAGTAGCACAGCCTACACAAGACTGACTGTGCCTCATAAACTACTTTGGGAATTACCCTGTACTTACCCTGGTAAAAATAGCTTTCGTGTGCACTATCCAGAGACCATTTGACCAGCATTGTTCAAGATAACAGCCTCCATAAAGGATTTTGTGGGTACATTTGCTGCCTATTGAGAAATCCTTACTACAATATCCACTGCTGTTGCATGAATGGTGGAGCAAAGGGCACCATTTGGATCAACACATGGATAAAAGAACATCCCAAACCCTGCTCACTAATGATGGAACAGCTGCTGCAGAAGACTTAATTGTTGCTACTAGTTCTTACAGCTTTCCAAAGTTGAATAAGAGTTCTGGAATGGGGTGGGGGGATCAAAAACATGGGGAGCAAGTGACTTATAATCGATGTATCGCCTTGGATACTTAATCTGGAAATGGAAATAAGGGGAGTGAGAAATAGGACCCAGATACTGCTCCTAGACAGAGTCACATTTTTACTGTTCTACTCCATCCCCACTCCCTAGCACAGAGAAATCTATTTCAGTCAAGTGTCCAGTTTCACTATGTGTCTAAATGGTGCATGGGATAGAATAGGAAAGCACAACAGACCAGTCCATGACAATTAAGTGGTATGCTCCTGCCAGCTGCCTTGGCTGGCTAGCCTAGATTTTGAGGGATTGAAAGCACTGTTGTAAAGCCTCACGCATTACTCTGTCATATTCAGATGGGATCTTGCATTTGGAACATTCTGCTCATTTGGCGTGCTTCAGATTCATTTTACCTCATTAAGCTCCTCAGGGGATTTATGCTACCTGAAAGCTCCCCATCCACTTTATTTTTTTAGTTCTGAAAGGAAGAGTGCATCTTTCACGAGATCCGGTATTTTTCCCTGGAATATCTCATCACTCGGCCTTTTCACAAATATTTCCCCATGTCCATAACGTACTCTGGCCTCGTCTCTGTCTTGTAGAACTGCCACCTTCCTTTACAGCACAGCTAAGGTACCACTTCCTACCTGTTGTTCCTTGTCCCTCTTCTCCAAGAGGACTTTTGTGATCTCCCTGGTGTTAGTTCTCTCTGTCTAAAACATTGTAATCTTTTATGTATGGTATATGTACTTCTATATACACATGATACATTATCTCTACTCCCACCTTTGGTAGGATGTATCTTCCTTGAGGGAAGGGACAAAGGCCATTTTTATCTCTGTGTTCCTCCAACCTAGCACTGTGTCTGGTCTTCAGAGGGCACTTGACAAATGTCTTGTTGTTGTCAGAGATCGGGACTAAATTTGGGATTTCACTAATATAGGTAACTCCAAGATGGTGAAACGTCCACAACCAAGACATATTGGCATGTTCTCTACAGTTTAATCTTAGAACTTTGTGTAAGGTACTGAGAGTTACTTAGCCATGTTTCCATAGACCGTATGTCCCAGAAGCAGTACTTGAATCCAGGACTTCCAGACTTTCATGCCAACTCTTGGTACATTTCCATATAGTTGACTGTTGGTTAGTGGTTGTGTTCTATGGGAAAAACAATGTAAGAATGAATAAAGATCCCAACACAAGGCTTTGTGTAATGCATACTTACACATAAATATACCTTCCCTAGATGAGATACACTTAATTCAAGGATCCACCTAGATTATGACCATGTGTTTTGTTTTGTTTTCTTTCCCCAAAGGGATTTAGATTTTCAAAATTTCTAAGGATGAACTGAATCTCTCAGTGACAATTTGATTTGGTAATTAGGGTTAACACAATAACCAGAAGACTGACACATTCATATATCTACTTTTCTATCTATCCATATCTATATATAAATATACATAGAGATAGATAAATATGTATATGTATGTATGTTTATATGTGGGTGTATATATACACCCACATATATATATTATACACACATATACATATATAATCTATATTATATATATATCACATATATTTATATGTGTATATATATATGTATATTACATATTTATGTATCTATAATATTAGTCAAAAGAGGGGAATGAGGCAGGCAAGAACTTTTGATTTCAAATTAATTTGTTAATCTTCTTCAGAAAATACCAGTAAACATAGTCACACTTATGTTTTGATGTCACAGAAAGAGATACATAGTTTACCATCCTATAAACTTCCTACTATCAGGCACCCAAGTGGCTCAATGGATAAAGTGCCAGACCTGGATCAGAAAAACTCATTTTCTTGAGTTCAAATCTGGCCTCACACACTTACAAGCTATGTGACTGTAAAGCCAATCATGGTAGCACATCTGCTACTGTGAATGATTTTAAGGATCTAATTGCATAGTATAATGAGCTCTCTATTCAACAATAAACTAAGCATTATTCAATGAAATAAAGCATAATATTCATAAAAACATCCTTAAGTAAAACATATCATCTGATACTTATACATGTGTCATAACACTCAGTGTGTCATATTGCGCATAGTATATGCCATTGCATCCCCAAAGTCAGGGGTCCCAGGTTATGGTCTTCTTTAGCATGATGCATCCTTAAGGGGTCACAGAAAATACCACACCATCCACTCCTAGGTCACTTAAGAACAATCTTTTTAATCAATACCCAATGTCCAAGTAAAGTCCTCTCTCATCTTGACTGGAGCTAACTTCCAAACTCCATGGCTTCTCCTCAGTGGGCTGACTACTTTTAGCTCTTGCCTGGATTCACACATAGGCAGCTCTCTGCTTCTGTTCCTTGTCTCAGGTCATGGGGACTTTTCCACTCCAAACTCTTCCCTGTTTCTTGGAAAACAAAGCTTAACAGGGGTATAACAATATTTACACACATTTCGAGTGACATCATCTCAATTCACTCATAAAGACCAACAGACAGAGCTTCTATTTAAAAAATCAACACAGATCAATAGATAAGACTTCTTTCTAAGGAGTTAATATAAGTCAACAGACAGAGAGCAAGCATCACATTCTTTCTATTAGGCCTCCCCGCAAGCAAGATCCCCCAGCCCACTCATGGTCATTTGTCTCTCAGCTCTACTTCTGACTACTCTCTCCAACACACACACACACACACACACACACACACACACACACACACGTATGTATACTTACATACATATATACGTATACATACACACAAACATATATACATATATATATGTATATATATATATATATATATACATATATATATATATATATTACTGTTTCTAATCAAAGACTCTTGATTGATTCAATCAAAGGCTCTTGATTAGCTAAAACTCCAACAGCTAAAGATCTTGCTTTGCTTGCTGTTACAGTGAACCTAGGCAAATCACTTAATACTGTTTGCCTCAGTTTCCTCATCTGTAAAATGATCTAGATAAATAAATGGCAACTCATTCAATTATCTTTTCAAAGAACACCTCAAATGGGGTCACAGAGTCAGGTATGGCTAAAAAGTGATTGAACAACCTTTACCATTAATTTGAGTTTTTTCTGTATTTCATCTACAAACAAGTTTAGAACAGCATCACTCTGTTCCTCTCACATTTTCCTTACATACAAAGTATTCTTCTTGTTTTGTATTAGTTATCAGAGATAACCTTATGTAACTGAATCAGTTTTTTTTTCCCCTGGCTAATTCCATAATCTCTCTTTCAAGTGTGGTGCAGTCAAAATAGACTAATTATACATTTTGCATTACTCATCCAATTTTGAGCTAATTAGATTGTGAATAGATTAGTCTTCTTCGTATTTGTTAATCTCTGCTTTTAAAATCAATACATATTTAATTAATAGGGAAATACTAGCTTAGTAAATTAAAATTACTCTGCTACAGATTTTTTGAGATGCTGGTGATATTGATTTCCACCTCTTGAAGTTTAACCAACTTGAAGAATTTTAATGTTAAAATAGGTTCTTCTATTGTTTTACATATTAACACACTGCTAATGCTTTTTATAATGAAACAGTAGGTTTTGCAGAGGGGAAAAAAAGATTATTTCTACATTATATAACTTTTTTAAGCCCACGTCTCCCTGTGGCAGAAGATAGAAGGCTAACCTATGAATAGGGCCAGGAAGTATAATAACGTCTAAAGGAATTGATTACTTATGGTGCATGAGGAAAGTCACATTATTTAATTAAGACTTTACCACCAACAAATGTGCCTTGTAACAGAATCCTAAGTAGATCAGAGCAATCCATGTTTTCCTTTGGAGTACTGACTTTCAAAGGGGTAACAGGACTATGCCTTCTCTCTATAGTAGTCCTATGTCAGTTCATGCATTGACCAACTACTCTTATTCTGTTTTCTGGCCCTGCTTCCCTTTGGGAATGACTAGAGGAGCCAGCTAGAAGTAGCATCTAGTCACCAGCCTGTTTCTTCCTTTTGAGCGCAGAGTTCATTCTCCTGACTGGACACTGAAACTCCATCTCCACCCTGTGCCACAGGACACAAGAATCACCTTTCTGTTCTGACTTTGAATCCCACTATCCCTTTTTCTAATTCTGGTAGCATGCTCCTGTGGGAATAGACTAGCCCTGAATCTATACCTCTGGACATGTACATACACCCATGTGATTCTCCTACATGTGCTGGCTTCTTTGATTAGACTATTAACTCCTTGACAGAGGAAGTATGTTTTTCTTTGTGAGTCCTCAGTGCTAGCACAGTATTTGGCCCATATCATGTCATTATTAAGTGTTTTTCATTCATCCATTCATTTATTTTGATCCTGAGTGTCATATATAGGGACCCACTCTCATGGCTCCACTCTCACAGTATGTGTTACATTGACCCCTTCACCCTACCACCTACCTTTTTTTCTGACCCAACCTCACCACTTCTCCTGACTTTTGAAATGAATTTGTCCTAGGTTAAAAAAATTACAATTAAAAATTCTAGTTAGAACTGAATTCAACTCAGATTCAGAGGTCAATCAATATTCCAAGAATACCCTCCCCACAAAAGCAAGTTTGCTCAGATCTCTTTTGATTCACTACAAAGGCGGTAGAATTTAATTCCTTCCAAATGACAACATACATAGCTCTCAGCTACTTTCCTTAGAAAGTCAACAGTAATTCAGATAGTTGGCCCTAAATCTACTTTAAATTTCTTTTGTAAATTTGAAGTGAAGAGTAATGGCCTTAGAAACAGTTTCAATACATAGATATCACAAAACTTGTCCATATTGACAATGAATAGACCAACTATACTGGCATATGGTAGTGGAAACTTCAAACTTCTAAAATTCCTTTCTGGAAAAAGTAATGAAATAGGAATTATAAGACTGGCTAGAGAGACACTGAGTTGTGCCTTAATTTCAAAATGTGTCTAATTATGTGAGTCATATAACATAAGAGTAAACGGATTTTTTTTCTGATACACTTATAGAATAAAATTACATAAGTAACAATTACAGTACAAGAATGCTGACTTAGGAAGCAGGGCACAATATATTTGGGGGAAATTGTTTAAAATTCAGTTATTCTAATTCAAATATTGTACTTCTATGATTCCCATTTTTATCTGAGTGGTTATACCTTCCACCCATGCAGACTGAAACACCATTCCTGCTTGGCAAAGCATCTTCACTGTTTGATGTGATTATACATGTTCAATGATATCCAGTTGCACTCCACCCTAACCTTCCTTCAAGGGCCAGCTCAAGAACCAAGACCTTTTTTGGAATTCCTCATTTTTTAGTTCCCATTGATTTCCAGAATTGCTTTGAAGATACGTTATATATGGTTTTTGGTATGTGTGCTTTTACCTCCAATGGAGGATAAGCTCCTTGATATCAGCAACTATTTATCTGTTGTCTTTGGGTCTCTGGTGCCTAGCAAATTGCCTAGTACATATTTAATAAATATTGATAATTTATAAATAAATGCTTATTAAAAATGAATTAAATGAATTTGAAGAAAAGGACTGTGCTGAAACTACACTCAATATTTTAAGTCAATTTCATAGCTGTTAGGTCAATTTCATGGAGGGGATAATTTTTTTTTAATTTGGTCAATTTGATTATAACATATTGTATGTACCCACCAATACTCTAACTCTATAAATGATAGGCTGTTAATAATTATTGAAGCAGATTCTCTTCCATAGTATTCAATCTAATTATATTCAACAAACATTTTAAATATCCTCTAGGTTCAAGATATTGTTTGTTTTCCCATCGACATTTTTTGTGTGGAGATTATCAACATAAAAAAATATTACATAGATGAGAATGTGAGTATTTAAGCCAGTAGCTGTTAATGTTCCCCTCTTTTCCTTTTTTGTATTGATGTGAGTTATATTTTTTATATAACATTGGCTACTTCTTCTCTTTCACCTTCCTTATGAATTGATCCCACACAACAGCAATGCCATAACTGTCCCATTTCCACGGGTTTCCTCTATGCTTTCCTCCTCTTTCTTGTCTTTAGAATCATTTATCTTTTCTCTTAGCTGTGATGTATATGCTGTTTCCAGAACTGGACCAAAAAAAAACATAAAGAAAAAATCTTTGCAGTCTTTATCACCTTTCTTGATTTGGTGTCCTCCTACCAGTTTTGTTTCAACTTCAATTCTCTAGTGATGATATTACTAGCAGGGTTTTTCACCATGCTTTCTTTAAATTGGCTTCACTCTACAATGTTCTTGTTTTATGGAACAATATTCCTCATATTACTCCATCATTATTGCCCATCAGATTTTCCATTCTCCTCCATAAGCTTCCATTTAATACTTGTGTTGCCTTTGACTTCCATATCTCCACTTGGCACTATACCAGGCAGTAGTGGTACAATAACAAAACAAAAAGCAGGACCTGCTCCCAGGGAGCATACTGTTGAAATAACATGTTTTGGAATATGACTATGAGCTTATTTTAAAAAGTGCATTTATTTTACATGCATATATCAATACACAAAAAAAAGTTATCTCTTTCACATACTGAAAATCACACTGAAAATTAAAGTAATTGATTAGCCTAACATTTCCAGCAGTAAGATTAGTGCGAATTCAATTAGTATTTCTAGAGCAAGAGGTAGAAATCAGAACATATAATGTGTGTGTTTATATTAGGAAAGGGTGAGGAGGCAGGGAGGAAGGCACAAGGCAGGAAGACTCAAGAGCGTGTCAAATGGCAAGAAGCCTGAAGATTCTCTGGTTTCCTGTAACTGGTTGGTATATGACATCAATAATAGCTAACATGTACCATATGGGACCTGTAATAGGATCACATCATATATTTGGAGCTGAAAAGTACCATACATGTCACTCCACCCAATGCCCTGATTTTACATTTGGAAACTGGCCCAAGAGGTTAAGTGACTTGCCCTGCCACTGTGAGTATCCGATTGGACACCAGGCCTTCCTGGCTCCAATCTAGCACTCTATCCATCGTTCCATTCTGCTTCTAGGCACTCTGCTATGGCAGCAGCAGAGCAGAGATTACTTTAAGAGCAAAG
>CM053772.1:170695449-170734431 GCA_028658325.1 Potorous gilbertii | reverse complement strand
GAGATCCTTTGTAGTGGAGCTGGGGTGGAGCTCCAGCCTGCTCTGGGAGTCTCTGGCTGAGCTGCCTCTGCCTCTGGCCGAGCTGCCTCAGCCTCTGCCTCAGCGGCCGCTTCCCAGGGGGTCCGAGTCCCGGAGATCCCCTGCTCCCCTCTCAGCCTGTCTCCCTCACTGACCTGCGCGTCTGTGGGTGGTGGGACCTTCGCGGCCGCCCGGAGATCCAGGTCCCTGCCGCCTGCTGGGCTCTGCTCGCTCCTCTCAGTGCCTCGTGGCTGGGGCGGGGGAGGGGAGCGCTCGGCTGGGCAGGACTCCTCTCCCGTGTCGGGGTTACCTTTGCGGTCGGTTCTTCAGGGCTCTCTGCAACGGAAATCTCCTTCACTGTGTTGCTGCGCGGCTTCCACTGTTCCAGAATTTGTCAGGAGTTCTTTTTACAGGAAATCTATGGGCTGTGGGTTCGGACCTAGCATAGGTGAGTCTTTCTACTCCGCCATCTTGGCTCCACCCTTCATCTGCATTCTTAAATCACTTAGAGTTTCTTTAATGTCCACTGCTACGGTTATGTGTATACTCATCTTTTTTGCAGAGCTTTCCCTAGCCTGTATCAGCTCATACTCACACAATCACCATACTGGTATGGACCCTCATTGCCTCTTGTCTGGAGTATTGCAATAATTTATTTCCTCCTACTTAACTTCCCTCCTCAAGCATTTTCATACTCCAATTCATCCTCCCCATAATTGACACTCATGTTCCTAAACCACAGGTCTGATCATGTCACCCCCTATCTCTGTAACCTTCGTTTGTTCAACACGAAGCTTTCCACAACCTGTCACCTTTTGGCCTTTGCATCTCTAGAAACATTATTCACTTCTGCTCAATTTACAATCAGATATACAGACCTATTTGTTTTTCTTTACGTGTGATACATCATGGTTTTGCTTTATGAAAGCTATCTGCCATGATTGAAATGCTTTCCCTTTTAGAACCTTTGGTTTCATTAAAATCTCACTTCAAATGCAAGATTCCTTTCCAGCTCCCTGTAGCTACTAATGTCTTCTGCTTTAGATTCATTTTTCACCTATTCCATATGTTTCTTCTATGGACTTATTTTTATAGATGTTGTCTCCTTCATTAGAATGGAAGATCCTAGGAGGCAGAAACTATTTTAAAATATTTTTTCTTTGTATCCATAAGAAGTATGAAAGGTCCTGTCATACACTAAATATTTAATAAATGCTTATCAATTGACTGATTGACATAAATATTACTAAAATTCATATAAATTATTTCTTATGACCAATAATATTCTATTACATCCATGTGCCATGATCTGTTCGTCAATTATTAGATACCCACTTGGTTTCCAATATTTTGCCACCATAAAAGTTCAGCTATGAATATTTTGGGATACATGGCTACTTCTCACATTTGACTTGCTAGGGCATGTATGTATTGGAATCACTGAGCCGCAGAGTATAAACAGCTTAACATATTTTCTCACAAAATCTGACATCTGTCTTTAATTATTTGAAAAGCAACCACATAAAAGAGAGAATAAGCTTTTTTTGCAACACCCCAGAAAAAAGGAAAACTAAGAATACTGTAAAGAAATTGAAAAGTAGCAAATTTGGGCTTCAGGAAAGAAAAAACATTGGAATTACTAGTGCTTTCCAAAAGTGAACCTCCATGGTAGGTAAGGGCTTCCTTTTATGGAGACTGAAGCAATGGTGTGAAGCTTCCTTGCCAGGTATGTTTGAGCTGTGATGATTGGCCTCTGAGGCCCTTTCAGCTCAGAGATTTCTGCTCTTAATGGTTTTGGACATCAGCCTCAGGAAAGCCTTACTTCCAGAAGGGAGCTCTTCCACAGAAATGATCACTTAAGAGAAAGAGAAATTCCAATGCTGCTATCAGCTACTTCTTCTAGTTTTTTTTTTTGTTTGTTTGTTTGTTTGAGACAATGGGATTAAGTGACTTGCCCAGGGTGATACAGCTATCAGATGTGGTATCTGAGAGCTGATTTGAACTGATTTGGAATCAGGTCCTCCTGCCCTTACCTGCCCATCCCCTTCCAGTTTTTCTACTATTCTAATACTCCACGAAATGTAAATCCAAGTTAGCATTTAGATGAGGCATTTTATATGACTCCAGGAAGATAAGGACCCTAAAAGTTAAACTGGGGCTCTCAAAGAAATGTCAGTTGCCTCCCTAAATGGGACAACAGAACATGGCTATTTCCTCTGTGTGGTGTCACAGGTTTTCCACACTAATTACAACCAGGAGTTAGTTGAACTTATTTCAGAATAGGTGCAATATCTAGTCTACTAGCAAGAATGAAGGTGCTAATTTTGCCTGCAAATGAAAAGAACAAGTGTTTGCCAATTAAATCAGGCAGCTGCTTCCCAGTCAGTAATACTAATAGCTACCAACAAAACTCCAAGTTATTACTCTAAACTGTTTAATGAACTGCTTTTAATATGTAGTAAACTCTAACCCCTATCTTTTTAAAAGGCTGCACTGGGATTTGGGCATACAACTCTAATTGACCTCTGTTTGAGAGAATCACAGTACATTGGAATAAGATATAAGCATATATGTAAAAATAAATTTTGTGTTGTATATGTATATACATATATGTATTCACTAAATTGAATGTGTAATAGAAATGCATAGACATATCTATTACAATTCAATTATATATGTGTGTAACTGAATATGTAATACATATATGTACCTTCCATATATGTACATACATACACTTACACATAAGTCTTTTTGATGGACATAAGTGTCCTCCAAAATGTCTATTGGACTCAGAAAAATATATGTGACAAATCCATTTGCCATGTAAAAGAAGACTACTTCTTTTAATTTGTGTGTTCACTTAATTTTCAGATTTAAACAGTAAGTAAAAGTCCTGGGTTCTTTCTCCTTCCTTCAATTATAATACCCTCATTTCCCTGGCCTTTCCTCCTACCAACCTTTGAGGTGACTCACTTTTTTTTCCCTGAAATTCATTATGCCTTAGAGTGTTTGTTTGCTTTTCCTGAAGGGGGACAGAAGAAAACAAAGGCTATATGTTAGATGTACATATGGATATACACAGACATACACGTATACATACATATAACATATATAACACATATACATACATCACACATAAGTAACATACAACATGTTATCAAAGATATGATAAAATAATTCATATTAAAGCGTTTCATAGCATAAATGTTTTCTGAGTTTCACTTCATAAAAGGATTTGATTTTTAGAAGCATGATATTTTTTTAACTCAAAGGAATGAATCTTTACTTCCAGTTACAAAGAAAAGAGGCTGGGGACATTATGGATAGAGGGTCTTCCCAATGTTTCTTTGATAATTGCTTCCAGAAGGTGAAGATCGGTGTTCACTGACAGCAGAGAAATCATAAAGAGAGCAAGAGAGAGGGGTAGGACTTCCTGCCTCTGTTCCCCTCTCACCTAGAAATGGGTCTAGG
The DNA here is from genome assembly GCA_028658325.1 of Potorous gilbertii. NCBI lineage: Eukaryota > Metazoa > Chordata > Mammalia > Diprotodontia > Potoroidae > Potorous > Potorous gilbertii. The sequence goes on along the minus strand of CM053772.1, from coordinate 170,730,942 downwards.
GGAGTATGTTCCTATTCTAGTTCATTTGCCCCAATTGTAGGTGCTAGCTATGATTCCCACCTGCCTGAGAATTTGAGCCATGGCTACCTTGGAGCCAAGATTTTGCAGAGATGTTGCAGCCAGTCAGCCTGTCAGAAAATCCCTGAGAAGTCAGATGCCTGTGACTTGAACATGAGAGGGTGGGGAATTGGGCTTGGAACTGAGACTATGCACTACAAAAGCTAAACTAAACTAAGAACTTAATCCCCATCTCCTCCCCAGTTTCTGAGGAGTTATGGAGGGGAAGAAGAAGGAGGAGGGAAGAGTTATGCTTCTTACATGTTGGAGGAGTAAATTTGTATATTTATGATTTCACTTATTGAAATAAATATTTCTTTATAAATGCTAATCTATTATTAGCTAAATAGAGCTAAAATGCAGGGACCCACACCATAACTGAGAAAATACCATCATGTGGGGGCTCCTAGCCATTGGCAGAGAGGCTAGACACCCCAAAATATGGGGGAGGGATAAAATGGAGCACATCTGGACTAACATAGTGGGGCCATAGCAGCCAGTTTTACTTTTAAATCCACTTATCCTATACTCATACAAAATACATGAAGAAATGAATAGATTCCACTTCCTACTCAAGGAGAATAGCTGTATGAAATGAAGGAATGAACTCTTTAGAGTCTGCCAAACGAGACACTTTAATTTGTTACTTCTTTTTTGCTTTCGGTTTTCTGTGTGATTAAGAGAAAAGGACAGATAAAGAAGAACAAAGGGGGTGAGGGCATGGGAGAGACAAAGAAAAGTGAAGGTAGAAGGAGGAAGGAGATGAACACTTGTAAGATGGCAGTTACCTGAAGAGAAGTTCTCCCCACACTATGTCAAATAATGAAAGTAAAGTACCCTCAAATGCAGAAAGCTAATTGAACCAAATCAGTGCCCTCCCTCCTGGTGCTCCTCAAGAAAGCTCTGGATTGTCTGCTACTCTACTCCAGTCATTCTGATGAACATCTGGTCACTGTATCCAGATGACTCTGGAGGAGAAGTGAGGCTGCCGACCTGTACAGCTCCCCGTCACTCAAAATAAAGTCAAGTGCAAGTAATGTCATCATTTCTCTGATGTCATGGTCTTCTTCAGCAATGAAGGATGAACACAACAACATCCTTTCACTCCTATGGCTGGACTTGGAATGCCCTAGGACTCATTACTATTGGAATTTTAAGCACCAGCCTCTGAGGTAGCTCCTTAGCAGTGTTGAGAGGAACCTGTAATTACAACTTGTTCTATCACTGACCAATTCTTTAGCGTTAAATTAGGAAGTCTCCATTTAATTTTTAATCCTTTCTTCAACTGCCCTTTATCAAATAATTGTATTGCATTGTATGTGTTTAATATTTCTGTTTTTCCGCATCCATTTGTGACATTTTTACAAACTAAGACAGCAACAATTTTTTGTGTCTTGCACAAGTAAGAATATGTATATGTTTTATTCCTAGGGACAGTTAGGTGACTCGGTGAATACAGCTGAGTTTAAATCCATCTGACATTTACTAGTATGTGACCCTGGGTAAGTCATTTAACCTCTTTTTGCTTTAATGCAGTGGAGAAGGAAATGGCAAAGCATTCCAGTTTCTTATCCAAGAAAACCCCATGGACAGTATGATCCATGAAATCACGAAGAGTCACATATGACTAAACAACAGTAATTTTATTCCTTTTCAGAATTTGCCAGAGACATGGTGTATCTAAATTTCCCAAAACTGTCCTCAGATCCTTAACTTATTTATTGTTTTTGTTTGCTTACATGTACATGTACATTTATGTATACATATACATATGTGTATACATGTTTACATACATACATATGTTGGTATGTCACTGAATGGGATACACTGCAGTCCTTCACTATCATTGTTTTACTATCTATTTCTTCCTACAGTTCATTTTGCTTTTAATTCGTTGTCTATAGTACCTATTAGCAACATGTACTTTTCTTATTTCTCTTTTCTTGTCAAGTTTATTTTTTGCTGTGGTTCTATCTGAGATCATGATTGCTCCCTCTTCTTTTTAGTGTTAAGCTTACCTAACAGAATTTGTTCTTGCTTGCTATTTTTATACTTTGAGTCTTTACGTTTCAGGTGTATCTATTATACAAACCAAGCAAAACTGATATGTTGTTGAATTCTGCTTTTCAAACCATTCTGCTATCAAATTCTATTTTATTTATGAGATAATCTCCTTTAAATTTGATTATAATTGTTAATTGAATATTTTCCCTCCATTCTTATCTCTAATACTTTTTCTTCCCTTTGCTTATTGCTCTTCTTTTACAAAGATGAGCATTGTAGGACAGGCATATGCTTCCACTAATGATCTAGGCTTGATGTAACCAGCTTCTATTTCCCTTTCCCTGTCCTGTATCCCAATTATAGGTTCTTTTCCTTTCTTTCTTTCCTTTTAATCTCATTGCTCTTCAACTTTCCGTGTCTGTTGTCTTGAATATATTTCTATACCCAATTCTTTATGTGTATAAGTTTGTATACATTTTATCCTCCTTTGACTAGTTCAGATAAAAGTAAAGTTCAACTCATGTTTATTCTTCTGCTCCTTTCTTATTTGTATAGACTTCTGCTTATATACCCCCATTATTTGAGATAAGTTATCCTCCTTTTCCTCCCCTTTTCTTCCCCAGTGTATCCTATTCTCCTTCCTTCCTTTAAGATCATTAAGACAGGACAAAACTACTCCCAGTTCATCCCCTTTATTTGACTTTTTCCATGACTCCTGATGTCATTAAGATTCTGAGAGGACAGTTCCTTCTTCATTCCTAACCATTAGAATGTAAATATTTAATCCTTTTTAAGATCCCTCCAATTGCTCACTTGTATTTACTTCTATCATTCTTTTTCTTGACTTCCATGTTTTGTTTTGGTTTTTTGAAATTTTCTATGCAGGTCTAGTGCTTTCCTTTGGAATGCTTGGAGTGGGCTGTTCATTAAAGACCTGCTTTTCCCCTGTGTAATTCTACTCAGTCTTCCTTGAAAAGTTATTCTTTGTTGTAAGCATAAATATTTTCCCCACAGTATTCACTTATATTAAAAACCTTAAGCCTTTGGCCCTAGACATGTATAGGATATTTATAGAATGAAGTTGGAGAAAATTACATAATCATTCAGGCTAGATTCAATACAAATTTATGTTAAAGAAACTCAACTGCTTCTAGGAGATCCAACTATACCTTCCTTATCAACTCACTGTCCCACTCTTCAAAGCCCTCCTCAAATCTCCCACAGCTTCCCCCTTCCCAGTCTCTCAGCTGAGATAACCTTATTTCATTTTATAGAAAAAATATTTAAGACCATTTGCCAGGAAGTTACCTTGTCTCCCCTCATCTCATCTTTTATCACTCAGGTACCTTCTGACCATTTTTTCCTCCTTCACCCCAGTTTCATTAAGGAAGTGGCCTTACTCCTCACTAAAGTTAACCCCTCTACCTGTTCAAGTGATTCCATTCCATCTCATACCCTTCAACATATTGCCTTAACTGTCATCCCCATTCACTTATTTTCAATATTTCCCTCTATAAACGTTCATTTCCTACCTCCTACATGACTTGTAAAAAAAAGGTAAAATAAAACGCTCACTTGATCCCTCCATCTTTACTTACTATGGTCTTCTTTATCTGATGTCCTTTTCTGCTTCTCAGAAAATCGGCCCACATCCCTCCACTTTCTTTCCTCTTCTCTCTCTCTTCTTAAACCCTTGAAATCTCTCTTCTAATCTTATCATTAATTGAAACTGCTCCTCCAAAATTACCAGCGATCTCCTAGGTGCTGAATCCAATGACCATTTCTCAGTCCTCATGGCTCTTGATGTCTCTCCAGCCTTTGACACTGTTGAATACTTTCTCCCCCTTGACATTCTCTTCTCTCTAGATTTTCAGGATCTGACTCTTCTATTTCTCCTCCTACCTATCTGAATGATCCTTCTCTTTCTTTTTTGGTGCATCTTCCTCTAGATCATACTCTCTAACCTCTCCCTTTATTACCTTGCTCTTTTAATTGCTCTTTAACTTTCTGTATCTGTTGTCTTGAATGTATTTCTACATCTGATTATTTATGTGTATAAGTTTGTATACATTTTATCCTCCTTTCACCAGTTTAGATAAAAGTAAAGTTCAGCTTTCTATTCTGGGTTCTCTTCTCTTCTCCCTCTATATTAGTTCACTTGGTGATTTCATCAGCAACCATAGATTTAATTACCACTTCTATTCAGATGATTCTCAGATCTACCCATCTTGCCCTAACCTCTCTGTTCACTTCAAGCCTCACATCTCCAATTGCCTTTCAGATATCTCAAACTGAATGTCCAGTGGACATCTTAATCTCAGTATATCTAGAACAGAACTTATTATTTTTCCCCCAAATCCTTCCTATCTTACTGAACTTCCCTTTTGTTATAGCATCCATTACCAATCTCCCTGTCTCTCAGGCTCACAATCTAGGACATCCCCTTTCCCCCATATCCAAGCTGATACCAAGGCCTATCCATTCCACATTTGCAAAGTCTCTCTATTATGTCCCCTTCTTTACTCTAGAGGTTCAAATTCTAATGCAGGCCTTCATCACCTTGATTATTGTAATAGTCTACTGGTGAGTTGATCTGCCTCAAATATCTCCCCACTTCAATTCATTAGATTCCACCACTAAAGTGATTTTCCTAAAGTATAAGTCTAATCATGTCATCCTTCCTACTCAATTACTTCCATTGGCTTCCTATTGTCTCCCCAAGCAAATATAAAATACTTTGTTTGGTATTCAAAGTTTATATAACTTAGCTCTATTCTACTTTTCCACTCTTCTTAAACCTTAGTCCTCAACATATATTCTTTGATCTAATGATAATAGCATCCTAGATATTCCTTGAACAAGACATTCCATTTCTCTGCACATTATCTCTGGCTATCACTTTGGCCTAGCATTCTCTCCTACCTCCCCTCTGATTATAGGTCTCTCTGGCTTCCTTTAAGTCCCAACTAAAATCCTACAATTTACAAGAAGCCTCCCTCAGTCATGCTTATTTATAGTGCTTTCATTCTTTTAATTATTTCCTAGTTATCCTGTATATAACTTGTTTGTATGTATCTGTTTACATGTTGTCTCTCTCATTAGACTGTAAGATCTTTGGACTTTCTTTTGCCTTTTTGTGTGTATCTGTAGTGCTTAGCATAGTACATGATACATAGTAGGGGCTTAATAAATTTTTACTGAATGAATGAAGTACCAAAGGAACCTCTGTTAATATGATCCAAAAATTAATTGAAAATCAAAAGCAAAAATTTTTTACAATGTAAAAATAGTAAAACTTTTACCATTACAGAGTAAAGCAAAGTTCTCCCTTAACCATGCTTGCTACAGTAATCAGAAAAGAGAACTATATCAAGGTGTACTCATTTTAGAAATTAAAAGTCCAACACACATCAAAACTTTCATAGCAACCCTTTGGGAGAGCAAAAACTACACCAAAAAAAAAGTGCCCATAGCCTGGGGAATGACTAAAGGAAAAAAAAAACAGTAACACAATTTTGACATATCAATGGAATAAAATATTACTCTAGAGTAAGAAAGGATTATCATAAGTCATCAAAACTAACAATGAAGTCATCTAAGTAGACTCAAGCAAAAAAAATTATCGGCCTTGAGTTCACCATTTTGAATGAGAATATTACTCAATCTAATTTGAAATCTGAGTAACTGAAATAACAATGAAAGTAACAAAAAATAGAAAATGAAACCTACTTTTCCTTTCAAGGTAGGGGAAAGAATATGGAATAGGGTGTGATACTGTAAAGATTAGTTATAAGAGGTGTTTATGCTTAATTGTTTTCATTTTTTGCAGAAGAAGATAAGATGTGGAAGAAATATTTGAAATAAATGAGACAAAAAGATAAAAGGCATCAATAAAAGACAAGAGAGAAAAAGAAAGAAAAGAAAGAGGTAAGAGAATAAAGATTGTAGATAGGGAGTAATTGGCTTACCTGTATTGGATGTCCATTCATTGTGTCTGGAGCAAACACTTACATAGGTAAGCAAAACTACTGGCTCATTTTTAAGTCTTATCTAGTTTTCTGAATTTCATTTTGAATCAGGTAACTTCATAGGCAAGGAAACATTCTCCACTCTCAGAATCAGAGAAAGTGATTAGTTTTGCAAATTTATGAAGCTACAGAATGTGTGAATCAGATGAATTTTAAATGCTAAAAAGAAAAAAATGTGCATTAGGTGCAGGAAATACAAAGATAAATGCACATCGGCAAATTTTACAACAATAAATAACATACCAACTTTTTGCTGGTCTGCAATTTGTTCAGACTCAGTCCTAAAGAGAGGACACAAACACACACACTCACACACACATACATAGACTTGTGGTTTTGAAAATGCACAATGACAGGTAAATACCATTGCCATCACTTAATATGGAAAACATTTTTAAAAATCTCAAGCTCTGTGGTTATTTTTATCTTTAAAAAAATCCCTTCAGTCTTCTTAAATATGTCACTCTCATAGAAATCAGTGATAGATGCAAGAATTTGGTCATTTTCAATTAGTAAATGACATCAATGCACTCCAGCCATGTGCTCTCCCAGTTTCATAATGGACTTCCTGATCATCTTTCTAAAAGCCACATACTTCCCATATGACATGTCATCTGATGTGGTTTTATCTAATATCAGAAGACAGGCATGAAAAGCAATTGCTCATGCTCCTTTCCCTCCAGATTCACAGAAGACAATTGACTACGTCAATCACACTTGTTCATTTTCACTGAAGGAAACTTTCTCTTTGGCCTAGATTATCCTTAAGAGGAAAGAATACAAATCAGCACTAAGAACCAAATAGTTCTTCACCTCTAAGTTTTTTATGACCTTGCTAGGTATTTTTTTGAGAGGTGGGGAACCAAAATCACCCTATTAACTCTGTAGAGAAAATGTGCTTTATACATTCCAACTAAAAGCAATGTAACACATATGACAGAGTATAACACAAAGTCAGGAGAGACTGATTCAGAGCTTACCTCTGAAACTTAGTAGTTATGGGTAAGTCATTTAATTCCTCTGAGTCTCAATTTTCTAAACTATCAACTGGGAACCGTAACAGCTACAGTATGGATTTCAAAGGATCATTAAGAGATTCAAATGAGATGCTACACAAAAAACTGTAAATTTTAAAGCTTTAAAAAATTAGTTTTATGTATTATTTTGAGTAGCCAGTGACTACTTTCCATTTTTCTTCAGCCTAAGTTGAAATTGGAGAACTGACTATCTTGCACAGGTTAAGAGATGAGAAAGAAGACTCTCATTTCTATTAACAATGCCAAGTTGCAAGGCAGAGCCAAGATGGCAGAGAAAAAGCAGGGACTCACCTAAGCTCTCCCCCCAAACCCCTTCAAAAACTTTAAATAATGCTGCAAAACAAATTCTGGAGTGGCAGAACCCACAAAAAGACAGAGTGAAACAATTTTCTAGCACAAGATAACGAAGAACATCAACAGGAAAGGTCTGTTACAGTGGAGTAAGAATCTAGTGCAGGCATCTCCAGCACAGACAGGCTTCAGGAGTGACTCAATCAGCAGCTGCAGCAGCTGCAGCAGTTGCTTCCAGAATTCTCTGCCCCTAGAGGGTAAGAAAGTTGAAGGAGATTACAGGGATCGTTTGGCTGTCACTGGGAGCAGGAAGCTTCTGCTTTGCCCATACTCAGATCTAGTCAGAGGTCTGGGTGGCAGATAGCAATCCCAGGATTAAGAGGAGCACTAGCACACCAAAGCTTGGGATCTCACTGGAGCAGGACTCTTATCACACTTCCAGAGCAGAAAAAAGTGTTTGTATTCACTCACAGACTAGTGCACAGGTTAGGAGAGTAGTAAACACAACTCTCGTGGAACATATCACCTTGGAAGAACTGAAAACTTACAGGGTATTGGAAGTAAATCTGGAAACAGCTGCACAAAACTCATTAAGCTTGGGATGGTGCACTCTCCACTTTCAAAGTAGAGCCCCATTTTATAAAAGAGTTAAGATTTAATCTGGGCAAATGAACAAACAGAAAAAAAAATTGAGACCATAGAAAGTTAATATGGTGCCAAGGAAAATCAATACACATACTCAGAAGAAGATAGTGAAGTCAAAAATCCTACATCCAAAGCCTCAAAAAATATATGAATTGACCTCAGGCCATGGAAGGACTCAAAAAGGATTTTTAAAATTAAGTAAGAGAAGTAGAAGAAAATTTGGGAAGAGAAATGATAACAATGCAAGAAAATCATAAAAAAAGAGTCAACAGCTCAGCAAAAGAGGCACAAAAAAAGAGTGAAGGAAACAACATCTTAAAAACTAGGACAAAAACTAAAAGAGGTACAAAAATCCAATGAGAAGAATGTCTTGAAGCAGAACTTGCCAAACAGAAAATGACAAACAAAAGTTAATTAAAAGAAAAACTCCTTAAAAAACAGAATTGGTCAAAAGGGAAAAGACGCACACAGATTAACTGAAAAAAATAATTCCTTAAATAAAAAGAACTGGCCAAATGAAAAAAGAGGTACAAAACCACATTAAAGAAAATAATTCCTTAAAAATGAGAATTGAGCCAGTGGTAGTTATTGACTCTAAAAGATTAAGAAACAATAAAACAAAACCAAGAGAAAATAATAAAAAAGAAGAAAATGTGAAATATCGCATTAGAAAAAAGACAGCTGACCTGAAAAATAGATTCAGGAGAGATGATTTATGAATTATTGCACTTCCTGAAAGCCATAATAATCATAAAATAATAAAAGAATCTTGGCATCATCTTTCAAGAAATCATCAAGAAAAATTTCCCTGATATTCTAGAACCCTAGGGTAATCTAGAAATGGAAAGAATCCAAAAATCACCTCCAAAAAAAGAGATTCCCAAATGAAAACTCCCAGAAAAAGTGTAACCAAATTCCAGAGCTCCCAGATCAAGGAGAAAATATTTCAGGGAGGCAGAAAGAAACAATTCAAGTGTTGTAGAAGCACAGTCAGGATGACACAAGATTTAACAGCTTCTACGATAAATGATCAGAGGGCTTTGGATATGATATTCCAGAGGGCAAAGGAGCTAGAAATATAAGAATCACTTTGCCAGAAAAACTGAGTATATTACATGAGGGGGAAAATAGGCATTCAATGAAATACAGGATTTTTAAGTATTCTTGATGAAAAGAGCAGAGCTGAATAGAAAATTTGACTTCCAAATACAAGACTGAAGAGAAGTGTACAAAGATAAACAGGAAAGGGAAACCATAAGGGACTTTATAAGGTGTTAAATTGTTTATATTCATATATGGGAAGATGATACTTGTGGCTCATAAGAACTGTTTCATTATTAGGGCAGTTAGAAGGAATATGTGTGTGTTTCTGTATGTACACACACACACAAACACACCCACAAATATATATACATACATATATACACATATACATATACATATATATGACAGAAGGCACAGATGTGAGTTGAATATGATTGGATGATATCTTAAAAATAATTAAGGGTGAGAGAGAAATGTATCAGAAGAAAGGGAAAAGGAGAGGTAGAATGGATACATTATTTCACATAAAAGAGCCAAAAAAAGAGCTTTTACAGTAAAGAAGAAGGGAGGAGGAGTGAGTGAATATTATTCTCATCAAAATTGGCTCAAAGAGAGAACAACATACACACTCCATTGGGTATGGAAATCTATCCTACCCTACAGGAAAGTAGAAGGGAAAGGGAATAAAAGAAAAGGGGGGCTCATAGAAGGGAGAGTGGAATAGGGGAGGTGGCAGTCAGAAGTAAAACACCTTTGAGGAATGATAGGATGAAAAGAGAAACAGGAGGAAAATAGGATGGAGGGAAATAGTTAGCAATCATAACTAAAAAAATGAAGCAAATTCCTCTAATAAAGTCCTCCTCTCAAATATACAGACTACTGAGTCAAATTTATAAAAATAAAAACAATTCCCCAATTGACAAAAGATCAAAAAATATGAAGTCAATTTTCAGATGAAGTAATCAAATGTATCTATAGAGAAATGAAAAAAAATACTCTAGATCACTGTTGATTCGAGAAATGCAAATTAAAACATTTCTGTGGTACTATCTCATACCTATTAGATTGACTAATAGGAGAGAAAAACAACTTAGTAAATATTGGAGGGGATGTGGGAAAATCAAGACATTAATGCATTGTTTGTGGAGTTCTGGACTAATCCAATTATTACACAGAGCAATTTGGAACTATGCTCAAATATTTACAGTAGCTCTTTTCTGGTGGCAAAGAACTGGAAATTGAGGGGATGGTCATCAATTGGGAGAACATCTGAACAACTTGTGCTATATGATTGTGATAGAATACTACTGTACTGCAGGAAATGGTGTGCTACGTGCTCTCAGAAAAAAATTGGAAAGACTTACATGAACTGACGCAAAGTGAAATGACTAGAACCATTCTGGAAAACAACTTGGAACTATGCCCAAAAGACTATAAAACTATGCATACACTTTGACCCAGACTAGTAGGTCTGTATCCCAAAGGGATTTGTAAAAAGAGGATAAAAGGATGTATATGTACAAAATTAGATATAGCAGCTCTTTTTTTTGGTGGCAAAGAATTGGTCATTGAAGGGATACTCATAAATTTGGGCATGGCAGAACAAGTTATACTATATGATTAGGATGGAATATTATTGTGCTATAAGAAATGATAGACAGAATGCTTTCACAAAAAATCCTGCAAAGTTCAGTGAGCAGAACCAGGAGAACAGGGTACTAGTAATGACACCATTGTATGATGATCAACTGTGAATAACATAGGTATTCTCAACAATTCGATGATCCAAAACAGTTCTGAAGGACTTAGGATGAATAATGCTGTCTACTTCCAGAAAAATAACAAATGGAGGCTGAATGCTGACCAAAGGATACTTTCCTTAAACTTTATCTATTTTTCTTCTTTGTTGGGGTGCGGAAGGATCTGTGTTTTCTTTCACAACATGACTAATATGCAAATATGTTTTGCATGTATTACCTTTTATCAAATTACTTGTTTTCTCAGTGGGAGGGAGGAGAGAGAGGGAGAGAATTTGGAATTCAAATTTCTTTCTGCAAAAATAATGTTAAAAGTTGTTTTATATGTAATAAGAAAAAATAAAATATTAAAAAAAGAAAACATGGACAAAATGAATTATAAAATTGTGTTTGTATGTCATTGGGAAAAAAATATTAAAAAAGGAAGAAAACATGGATCATTTTTATTAAGGTGATTTGTTATAGGCCAGTAAAACTAATGTAAGATCTAGAGTTTGGTATCTACAAGTGTTAATATTCCAATTTAAGTTTTAAGATAAGGAGAAAAGGTAGACATTCCTATTAATGGGAAGGTGATCATCAGTTCTACCTTTTCCATCATCAAAGACAGCTTATACTACAAGGGGGTGGGGATTAATTCAAATTGGAGAAAAAATGACAGATGGGGCTTAATGAACACCTCCTCCCAGAGTTATTTGCATTTTGTTTAGATATGTATGTATGTATGTATGTACATTTTAAACTTAAATACAAAATGAGAAAAGGAAAAAATCACCATGTACACATCAGATCATGAGAGGATTCGATCTAAAACAATAAATTTCCATTTCATAAAAGTCTTTATAATAAATACTACATATTGTTTTTCAAGCTACCACATTTTTTTTTATTAGCTTTCTTTTGTTATCTGCTGTGCACTTTTTACTTTATTCTTTTTCCTCTCTGCCCTATCCCCAAAGAAGGCTACAATTAAGCATGGACATACATAATTTCCTATACTACAGCAGAAATCCATTCCAATCACATCCTATCTGAGAGATTGTCTATGAAAGTTTTCCCACACTTCTCTGCATTACTTCTATTCTTGGCTACATAGGTTTTCTTCATACAATAAAGGTTTAATTTAAAATAATTAACATTATCTTTTTTATACTTTAACCATGCTTTCCTTTATAATATAGTTTAAGGTCTGATACTACTGAATCTACATTCCTTACATCTTTTTTTTCCTGATTTCTTTGAAGTTCCTGACCTTTTACTCTTCCAAACAAACTTTATTATCTTTTCTAACTCACTAAAAATCATATTAATAACTTAATTGGGATGACATTGAATAAAGAAGTTAGGTAAAATTATTATTAGAAAAAATTATATTGACTTTACCTACCCATGAACAATAAATATTACTTCAATTGTTTAGATCTGAGTTTCTTTGTTTAAAAAGTGCTTTATGTTCATACTCATAGGTCCTGTGTCTGTTTTGGCAGATATATGCTCAGGTATTTATACTGTCTCAATATTTTAACTGGTGTAAAACAATACTGAATAATATTCCTGACACATAGTGTAGTTCTCTATTTTTCACTTTTGATCAAATCTATTTTAACTTTAACTTTGAGATCATTCTTTTTTATATAATCAATGCTGCTCCTGCCCTTTATTTTATCTTTTTGCATGCCTCTCATTTTTATAATGGTTTCTGAAGGCAGCATATTGTTGAATTCAGATTTTTAATCTACTATCCATTTCTGTATCATGGATACATTTGTCCCATTTGCACTGTAAGCTACAATTACTTGTGCTTTATGTTTCCTTTACTTTTCCTCCTTCCTATTTTTCCTCACTATCCTCACTCTATTTACCTTGTCTCTCCTCGCTCTTAGGCTTTTTTTTACTCACTACCTTGCCCACCTTTTTCCTAACCTACCCATTCCTCTAAAATTCCCTCTTAACCTTTTAATCATTTTTTCCCTTGCCTTCTGATTACCTTATTAATTGAGATGACTTTCATACATTCATCCACAGATGTAAGTATTTGTGTGTCTGTGTATTTCCCTCTTTAACCCTTTCCCAGTGAGAGTAGGGTTCCAACATTAAATGCCCTCCCCTCTACTAGCTTCTTAATTTTTCCTTTTATGCCTCATTTGTATGATAACTTCTTTTTATCTCTCCCTACAGTTTTACTTTTTTTAGAATCACGCCATCATACTCAAATAATACCCAAAAAATGATGACAGTCACAGCTATTGCTAACATTTTCATATATGGAAAGCAAACAATTTGCCTTTTTAAATCCCTTATAATTGGTCTTTAATTTTTATCTTATATTTTTCCTGAACATTACATGCCAAATTTTCCCTTAAGTTGTGGGGGTTCTCTCACAAAAACTTGACAATCTTTCAGTTCATTATCTTTTTTTTTAAATTCAGGATTATACTTATCTTTGCTGGGTAAGTTACCCTTAATCAAAACACTGGCTCTTTTGCTCTACAAAATACAGTATTCCAAGACCTATAATCCTTCAACAAAGTAGCTGTTAGGCTTCTTATAATCCTTATTGTAGCTCCATGATAATTAAATTGTTTCATTTTTTCTTGTTGCTTGCAATATTTTCTCCTTAACCTGGGGACCTTTTAAACTTGGCTATGATATTTCTGTAAGTTTTCTTCCTAGGATTTCTTTCAAATGGTGATTATTAGTTCAGTTTTTTTTCTATCTCTGCTTTGCCTTCTTGCTCTAGAACTTTCAGACAATTTTCCTTGATAATGTATTGTAATATTTTATCAAGACTTTTTTAAATCATAATTTTCAAGTAGTCTGACTGTTCTTAGATTATTTTTCCTCAATCTGTTTTCCAGATCAGCTGCTTTTTCTGATAAAATGTCACTTTATGGTTTGTTTTTTCTTTCTTTTGATTTTGTTTTATGATTTCTTGATGTCTTCTAATGTCATTAGCTTCCCCTTGCCCAATTCTAGTTTTCAAGGAATTATATTCTTTCTTAAGTTTTTGATTCTCTATTTCAAATTGGTTAACTTTCTTTTCATAATTTTCTTGGAGTGCTCATTATATATATAATTTCTCCTTGATCTCTCTTATATGAATTTTAAAGTCCTCTCTCAAGAACTCTTTTTGTGCTTGGAACCATTTGACATTTCTTATTGAAAAAGGAGAGGCTTTTGACTCCATTATCTTCCTCTGAATATGAACTCAGATCTTCCCTATTCCCATAGTAACCATCAATGATTGGGTTCTTTTTCCTTTACTTGTTTTTATTTGTTTGTTTTCTTTTATTTTTAACAGCTATTTGTGTAGTCAAACTGTAGTCCTGAAATATGTGGCTTATTTGTTGATTCTGCAGAGTCCACCTGGAAATGTTTTCACTTCATTCAGCTAAACATCTTCCCCTGGAGGTTGGGGTCTTTCCTGAGTTCTTATCAAATTGTCTTAGAAAGACAACGGTTTTACCAATTGTGTTTATTTCTGCTGTGCTGAGATGATGTTCTGTCTCTTTTTTTGTGGAAGGAATCTGGAGAGTCAGTTTCTCTGACCTATTTCACCATCTTCCCAGAATCCTCTCGTATTTGCATTTTAACAAGGAAAAATGTTAGATGTTTCAGAAAATGTCCAAATGTAAAATTTTAGTTCCCATGAACCAGAGAAGGAAATTTTTGTGAACAGGAGAGCAAGAGAGAGAGATCACATAAGAGCAGCCTCCCTTGGAATTTAGACCATTATCTTTCTTAAAATCACTAATACGATATAGCCATGACAGTACTTCTAGGAGAATTCATGTCAGTGTAAAATGATTTATTACATGTATCTATGTGTGTTAATATACAGATATATGTGTATATGCATATATACATATCTAGATGTTACTATATACAAAATATTTCAGAGGTATCCCAAAGTCTAAGTGCAATATGTTCAATTATATGTATTCATATATAGATCCATATATCCATACACACACAAATCCACACATACATGCACATATATATGAGTGTGTGTATACATATATATATATATGTATACACAAGTATATTTTATATACTTTTTCTTTCTAAATAACTGTGCTTTTGATGCTTTTTTGAAATATGTTCCCTATTAAGGGAAGAAATCAGTCCTTGTTCTATTATGAGTCCCATATTATTACAGATTTTGAACTTTGCAGCTCCAGCTGTCCAACTGGCCCATAACTGAATCCTTACTTCACACAAGTCCTTCTGAGACATAACTTATTATCATATGGGAAAAGAGTGGTCTATCTTTCTGAAGCTGTCAATTTTGACTCCTTCAATTTTTTTTTTCTTTCATAACTTCTTTCTGTTAGCCCTTCAGATAAGTTAGTGTACCTATTTGATAAGTATTTCTTTTTCCCCTATATTGCACTTACGTTTTAAGGGGATATCTACAAATACATTCCTTGAAAAATTATTCAAACTCCTATGATTTTGTTGGGTTAGAGATTCTCAACACAGATTCATATGGAAACTTTGTTCTGTGTTAGCCCCACCCCCCCACACAAATGATGAGCCTTTCCAAAATTAAGTAGATTGGTCTCTAGATATCTCACTGAGTTGATATTCGATGTCTTGCCAGCTGAGCAAATGTGCTAGAGCCTGTGATACATTGGCATAGACTTCAATCTTACCATTATAATTCCCCTGCACTTGAAATTATTGTGTGTGTATTCATTTATCTATCCATGCCCATGATCCTAACAGAATGTAAAATCCCTGACAACACAGACTGTACTTTTTTTTCTGATTCTCCCATATCTGATGCATAGTAGATACTTAACAAGTGATTTCTAAATTTAATTGAAATCAAGGTCACCTGTCCTTCACTAGAACATACTATGTCAGCTTCAGGATCCCATCAACATAGGTGTTTCTTCCTTGGAAATTTCTTCCCCTTCAATTTAGGGTATTAGGACCATTGGCTGTGGAATTTGGATTGGGACAAAATTTTTTCATATATATACCCCCTTTCCACCTCTGATACCACCACCGTCAAGGTACAGGTCATCTTCCTCTCATGCCTGAACTCTTTCCAGAGGCTTCTCATTGCTCTCTCTAACTTACGTCTCACCCCATTCCAATTAGCCATCAAACTAATATTCCTAAAACATGGGTTTGAAAATGTCACTCCTCCCATAAAACACCCCCAATATACACCAATGTCTCCTTACTACTTTCAGGATCAAATTTATAATTCCGTTTGTCTTTTAGTGATCTTCATGGCATGCAAAGACTTGCATGAAATGATGCAGACTGAATTGAACAGAACAGAATAGAAGAGAAAAGATAGAAACAGTAATACTGTTTTAAGAATGACTTCAAGTGACTAAGTTCCAAGTCTTACATTTTCTACCCCAGCAAGTCCTCATCCAATGACACTGACCTCCTTGCTGTTCCTCACCCTGTACACTGAGAAGTGTACTGTATCTTAAGATTCTGTATCTTAGGGATCCTATTTACAAGCAATTGATTTTGTTTCATAATTGATTTTGTCCTATAGCAGCTTTAGTCATGGTTCTGTTTCTCAGCTTGGTTCAAAGATACAGATGGCCCATAATGGGTTAAGTTTAAAAATCCAACTCTCCTGCTAATCACTGATTTATTCTTGTCTCAAGGAATTTAATTGAACTTGGGGGCTCTGTGTGAACACAAGGGAGTCTGGAGTGATATTTTTACACCACCAAGCTATCCTTCAAGGATGTCTGGTTTACTGTCTAAATGTCTAGTCTATCTCACATATGGACTCAAACTATGTACCACTTCTTCTTCTTATGAGAGAAGGGGGGTTGATTTTAGCCCCGTTTCCAAACGTTCAATCAATCATGTTGCATCCTGTATTTTAGCTGTATAATCACAATATGTAGTAATTATGTTGCCCTCAATTCCATTAACTCACATACCTATTCTATTATATATTCTATAGCCCCACCCCATCCCCCAACCTATAAAAGAGGAGCAGTTCATCTACACAGGATATTTGGCATAATTGAAATATTTATTGGTAAGCAATATGCTCCTGGTAATAACTGTATCATGTTAACCTTTAGTTAAATTTCAAATATGGCAACACTCCATCTCTCAACTCTAGGGATTATCATTGGCTGCCCCCATTCTGGGAATTTTTTCATGCCTTATTTCTGCCTCCTGGCTTCTTTGGCCTTCTTCAACT
Organism: Potorous gilbertii; assembly: GCA_028658325.1. Classification (NCBI taxonomy): domain Eukaryota; kingdom Metazoa; phylum Chordata; class Mammalia; order Diprotodontia; family Potoroidae; genus Potorous; species Potorous gilbertii. The sequence continues at coordinate 170,713,886 of CM053772.1, read as the reverse complement.
CTCAGCTAAATTCTTGGCTCATCAAGATGTCTTTTCCAGTCCTCTTTAATCTTGATGTCATTGATTAATGTCACTAAAATTAGGAGATTTTCTAAGTTTCTGGGTGTAAACTTGATCTAGAAACAGTATGACAGGCATCTCACCCAAATAAGACAGATTTTTTTTATGCCATGGAAACCTTTACTGTAACTAGAGATTATATTAGTATATGTGTGTGTTTGTCCTTCGCTGCTGAAGAAGACCATGCCATAAGAGAAATAATGACATGACTTGCACTTGACTTTGTTTTGAGTGAGGGAGTGCTGTGCAGGTCACTAGCCTCACTTGTCCTCCAGCATCATCTGAATCCAGTGACTAGATATTCATCACAATGACTAGAGATGACCCAGGATGAGACAATTGGGGTCAAGTGACTTGCCCAAGGTCACACAGCTAGTGAATGTCAAGTGTCTGAGTTGAGATTTGAACTCAGGTCCTCTTGACTTCTGCACTGGTGCTCTATCCACTGTACCACCTAGCTACCCCTATATTAGTATAAAACATTCAATGAAGACTTAAAGGCAAAGTAAAGCAAAACTAGTCATCCACATATGTCTTAGAGCTAAAAAGTCCCTTAAAAGTCATCTCTTAAACATGACCTACGCAAAATGAATATGTAGCAAATTTACTGCTTGGGCAAATACTTACATGCTTTCTGTTTAACTATAAGTCTGATGCTTGACATAGTATAATACTATTTTTCTAGCTAATTCCTCAGGAAAAATTGCAAGTTATTTGCAATTTTAATAATGCAAACAACCAATGTACTATAAGATACTATAGCACCATGAACAATGAGGATAAATGATAAAAATTCACAGTTTTATATTACTAAAAAAGATTATAAAATACTTTGCATAGAGTATTTCATCTGAATTTAAAAAAAACCTGTGTGGTAGGTAACTAATAAAACTATATGTTTTAGAGATAAGAAAGCTGAAAGTCACAAAAGGGCAAATGTAACTAAAGGACAAGTAATTTCCTACTGTTGCACAACTATTACAGAAAGCTTCAGCGGAAGGACTTGGGTCAAAGTCTTTCCTGATTAATTGCAGTAACTTTCTTATTATAACATGAGACAATTTCCATTTGATTTAGAACTACAAATTAGAGAATCATCCTAACTAAGTATGGGGAAGGATAACAGGGTCTTTCTAGTCCAAACCGATTGCAGATAAATGATCATCCAACCTTTCTAGGAAGCCTTCCAGTGTAAGGCAATCCACTATTTCTTGTGGTAAATTCTATTTTTAGATAGCTTTAGTTATTGTAACTTCTGTGGCTTGATTTTGTTTTGCTTTCATTCACATAAAACTAATAGTTTTCTCTTTGAGATTTCTAGCCATTGCTTTCAGTTCTGCCCTCTCTAGCTATCATTTTCTAGTTCAGCCCTCTTCAACTAAGGAGCGGTCATTTTTGTCTCTATCATCCTTATTGTAACTAACATTTATACAAATTCTGAAGTTTCCACAGTGGTTTATATATAGTCTCTCATGTGCTCTTCACAAGAACCTTAGGAAATGGGTGCTATTTTACAGATGAGGAAATAGAGAAATTTAGTGACTTACCTAGGGTTAGAGGCTAAGTTGAACAAGTCTAATCTCTGTTGCATGGGCCAGTCCTTCAGATACTTGAAACCTGTACCAATATGCCCTATTATCTTCTCTTTTCCATATTGAACAGTTGTAATTTCTTCAAATGATCCTTAGAGAGAAGGATCTATAAATGGTTTCATGAATGCCCTCTATGTTCCTCACCACCACTTTCCTGACTTGTTCTCTATAGTTTATCAATGTTCTTAAAATGTGCTTCCACACTGAATACAATATTCGAGATGTTGTCTGATTAAGGAACATGTCATCTGAACTATTCCCTCACTTATTCTGGATGCCATGCTTCTCTTGATGTAGGCAGTTTACTTCAGGTTTGCTTGGCTGCCATTATCACACTGGTTACTTTCATTGAACTTGCAATCTATTCCACTTAGTCACCATTTTGTCATCAGGAGTCCTGGGTTCCCTTGGCAGGCTGGAACGGCTCTCACCAAGTTAATTCCTGTTGGTTTAGCACATTTTACCAGGCTTAATTTCTCCAATGCTGTGAGAGAGCTGCTGCAAGAGAGAAGGCTCACTTCTCACTTGCTCATCAGTTTCTCCTAGATTCAGTCAGCAGAATTCACATTTGCCTTTCTTCTATTAACCTCTTCCTTTACTAATTATCTATTTTATGAAGTATTGTCAATCTGACCTGGTGATCACAGAGGAATTTTAATGTAACAACTGCCTCGAAAGATGTTTTACTCAGATTACCCAGTGATGCTGATAATTTTCCGTTTTGCAATTGTCAAAGGAGAATTACTCTTCCCTTGCCCAAAACTTATGCCAAGTTCTTCTTGTTATCTGACAAGCTAACATGGAGGAAAGATAATGTATGTAGTCACATTATACATGGCCCCTTCTGTGTCATTAGCATTTCGCATTGTGAGCAATATTTCTCAAAATATTGTATCTCTGTGTTGTTTTGCCAAAGCTGGCTTTCATAAATAAAATTGTGCATTTTGCAAAATATCCTTCAATGCTATACTGAAGTATTAGTGTAAAATGCATCAAACCATAAGAAAGAAACAGCAGGAGGTAAATGAATTCGCCTAAAAAAAGATGACCAGAGATTTCTTTACCTTATGTCTATTCCTGATCTGACAAACCTGAAAGAATTAACTCTTCAATAAATTGGTGAAATCAGAGTCATAATGTTGTCTGGTTAAAAACATTGATGGAATAACTAATCTTATAAATGTTTTAATATATCAAAAATTCATGTTTTCCCACATTCCCTTCAAGGATGCAGATCTTGATCCCTCTACTATGTGCTACTGTGTCCAAGCCAGGAATTATGACAATTACCAAACTTAATTAGATTGAACTTCAGATGATAAGAACACAGTCTATTTCTAGTGACATACTAGAAGGCTGTCTGACTTCTGGGAATGGTTTGGGCCCTACTCTTGTGGTCTTTGAAAACTCAGGATAACCTCCAAATCACAATGAAGCTTTGGAGTAGAACTTCAGTGAAATGGTAAATACACATCTGTTCTAAAATAAACTAGGCTATTTAAAAGGAAAAAAACCTTATATACATATACATCTTAATTGATGATTTTTCTTTAGCTATCATTCCTTTTTCTTGGTCAAATATCATTGTATAATAACCCATTTAACTGAACTACATGAAGAGCAGTTTAACTGATTGCAAATATAATGAAAAGAGAATGAAATATTCTTAGTCGGTAACTTTTCCTTTGAAAATATGCAGTAGTCATACAAAGTAGATTGGAATTGATTGAGATAGACTGAAAATAATGCACTATTTCTTTCTTATTTAAAAGGTACTTTTCTTTCCAGTATGAAATGTTCAAAAGGGGAATAAACAGGTCTCAAAAGATACCTAACAAATAAGAAATGCCCATTACAGTACCTAGAACATTTAATAAATGCTTACTTATTGAATGAAAAGTAGAAATTTATTTTAATATGTTAAAAATGCCTACTGACAAGATTTTCTTTAAAAACCTGATTGTTCTTATTTACCTCTTAGCATTTGTTCTTACATTATCATCTTTTATAAAAAATACATTTTACTGATGACTTTTTTCTATCAGTCATTTATACATAGATTATAAACATAATTTTCCCCAGGACAGAACTGAACTGTCCCTTAAAACAAAAGGGAAACACAGAATTAAGGATGAATAACTCATTCAGTCGCCATGTTTAATGATGCATCCAACATTTTGCCTGAATACTCTGATACTTCTGTCCAAGTTGAGAAGCCTGTTCTCCAAACCCAACATTGCTTCAATTACTCGGAATTTTACTTCCTTTTAATGATATTTTTCCTTATGTTTTTGAAGTCATTATGTACAGTATTCTAGTTTTGCTCATTTTACTTGGGACTAGACCATAAAAATCTTCCCCCATTCTATAAATTCCTCATATTTATACTTTCTGCGCAATACTATTCCATTACATTCATATGCTAATATATTCTTGACCATTCTCCAAGTCAATACATACCAACAGTAGTGCTGCTATGAATATTTTGGAACAGATTAGAATATTGAAAGGACCAAGAATGTCCTAATTGTCAATTTAAGTCCTCTTTTCAATTCTCATCCTTCTTGGAGTTTTTCAAAGTGAACTTTTCTATCCAAGTTACCAATGATCTCTTAAATTTCAAATCTAAAGACCTTTTTCCAATTCTCATTCTTGTTAGCCTTCTTCTACAGTCTTTGATATAGCCAACCACCCCTATCTGTTCACCAACTGCTATCAACATACACAGAAGCACATGAGCCTTAAGAGTGGTAGCAAGACCTATACCAATATTTCTGCTTTCAGTCCAATCCTCCCTATCATTAACTGGGGAAGCAACATCTATGGATAAAGTACCAACCATTCCTGTCTACACACAACTATCTGGAATATGCAGTGCAAAAAAAGCCTACTTAACTGAAGCAGCAAGATACCCCAAGAGAAAGATGGAAGGAAGTATATATCAGGAAAAGTCAGACCACTACCACTATTCTGACCACAGTCTTCCCTAAGACCCTGATGGGGACAACCCAGAAGGCTGAACCCAAGTGTTATGGAAATGGCTATATCAAATGTCAACATTAAAAACAGGCATTAACAGGGGTAGAGTCAAGATTGTGGAATAGAAGCAAGAATCTGCTAAGGCTTTCCCCCCAAACTCTTTAAAAAACCTGTAAAAAATCATTCTAACCAAATTCTAGAACAACAGAAGTCACAAAATGACAGACTAAAGCAAATTTCCAGCTCAAGACAATCTGAGAAGTTGACAGAAAGGGTCTATCACACTAGGCTCAGAGTGGAGCACAGTTTGGTGTGGGTGGCAAGGATAGAACTGGAGCAGGCCTTAGGGGACTGAATTGTTGGTGGCTGCTGTGGATTCCAGATTTCTAAACTCACAAATGCTAAAGGCAGCTTCAAAGGTCAGTGGGAAAGGTCTCTCACCTTGCTGAAGGGGGAGCACAGTCCAGTCCCTACCCTAGTCCTAAAAATATTGTAGCCAAATTCCCAAGTTCCCAGGTCAAGGAGAAAATATTATGAGCAGACAGAAAGAAACAATTCAAGTGTTATGAAAGCACAATCAGGATAATACAGGACTTAGTAGTTTCTACACTAAGGGACTGGAGGGCTTGGGATATGATATTCCAAAAGTCAAAGGAGCTAGGATTAAAACCAAGAATCACCTACCCAGAAAAACTGAGTATAATACTTCAGAGGAAAAAAAATAGAACTTCAATGAGAGGACTTCTAAGTATTCTTGTTGAAAAGACCAGAGCTGAGTAAAAAATTTGACTTTCAAATACCAGAATCAAGGGAAGTATGAAAAGGTAAACAGGAAAGAGAAACAAAAAGAGACTCATTAAAGTTGAACTCTCTACATTCCTACATGGAAGGATATTTATAACTCATGAGATCTTTCTCAGTATTAGGATAGTTGGAGGGAATACACACACATACACACACACGTATGTATGGATGTGTATATGCATATGTATATACACACAATACACACATACATATGTATGTACATGTGTATATATGCATGTGTATGTGTGTATACACAATACACATACATGCATGCATGCATACATACATATATATGGAGAAATACAGAGAGAGAAAGGGAGAGGGCACAAGGTGAGTTGAACACGAAGGGATGATATCTTTTAAAAATTTAAGAGTTGAGAGGAATGTACTAGGAGAAAGAGAAAGGGAGAAGTAGAATGTAGTTAGTAAATCATCTCACATAAAAAGAGGCAAGAAAAAGCTTTTACAATGGAGGAGAAGAAAGGGAAAGTGAGAGTAAATAAGTTAACCTTCCTTTCACTGGATTTGGCTTTACAAAGGAATAACACACACACACTCAATTGGATATGGAAGTTTATCTTATTTTATAGGAAAACAGGCAGGAAAGGGATAAGAAAGGGGGGATAATAGAAGGGATGGCAGATTGGGGGAATGGATAATCAGATGCAAACCCTTTTGCAGAGGGACAGATCAAAGGAGACAACTGAATAAATGGAAGGCAAGACAGGGTAGAGGGAAATATAATTAGTCTTTCACAACATCACTGTTATGGAGGTGTTTTGGATGACTACACATATAAAACCTTTATCTAATTATTTGCCTTCTCAGTGAGAATGAGTGGGGAAAGGGGAAGGGGAGAGAGTGTGGAACTTAAAGCTTTAAAAATCAATGTTACAAGTTGTTTTTACATGAAACTAAGAAATAAAATATATAGGCAATGGGGTATAGAAATCTATCTTACTCTACAGGAAAATAGAAGGGAAGGGGATGGGGGCTGTGATAGAAAGGAGGCAGATTGGAAGAAAGGATATGCAGAATGCATGCATGTGGAGATGGGGAGAAATTTTGAAGGGAATGTTGAAAACTGAAAATTTATATTGAAAAAGAATATTTTTTAAAAAGATCTAGTAACTTCTGCTTTGCTACCACATTGTAAGGACCCTGGAACTTTTCCATTTAACTTGCAGTTGAAATTTCCATATGCCTCCCTCATTAAAATTTAATCTCTTTAAGAGAAAGGAGGATTGTCTTAATTTTCAATTTGTACCCCTCAAGCTAGCACATTACTCTGCACATAATAAGTACATAATCCACAATAAGCATTTAATTCAAGCTTCATTCATTCATTCATTCTTTTATTCATCCATTTATTCATTCATTCATCCCTTGATACCCTCAACACTTCGGGATTTTGTTTTATTTTTGACACTGCGCTCTTCTAGTTCTCCCATCTGTCTGATCATTCCTTCTTCATCTTCTTTGCTGACCTTTATGCAGGACATGCCCACTAACTATGAATAGGCACCAAGTTTCTTAACTGGACCCTACCAAGGGTCCAACTATAAGGTCTATGCAGATGATTCTCACATTTCGTCATTTATCATCAACCCCTCTTCTGAATCTCTGGTTACCTCCTAGAAATATTAGACTGTATGTCTAGGACATACCTTAAACTCAATATTTCCAAAACTAAACTCATCATCTTTCTTCCCAAATCTTCTCTTCTTCCAAATTTCCCTATTACTATCAGTAGAACCATCCTTGAGTCATCAATGCTCATAACCTAAGTGTCATCTTTGACTACTCTTTCTCATCCCACACATCCAATATATTGTCAAAACCTATTAATCCTACCTTCACATACTACATTCTTTTCACTCACATAGCTGACACCCTGGTATAAAACCTCATCACCTTACACCTGGACCAAAGCCTCCAGTTTGTCCTCTTTTCTTCAAGTCTGTCTCCACTCCAGTCAACTACCAAAGTGACCTTCCTAAAGTATGGATCTGAATATGTCACTTCTCTATTCAATAAGCTCTAGTAACTCCATAATATCTCCAGGATCAATAAAGAATCTTCTCTTTTTCCATGAAAGCTCTTCAAAGTCTTATCCCTTTTTAACTCTCTAGTGTTCTTACACTTTAGCCTTCCCTACATAAGTAACATTGGAATTTATGTTGTTCCTTTCCCACAAAACTCCATCTCCCAAGTCTGTGTCTTTTCACTATCCCAATACCTGGAATGTTCTTCCTTCTAGCCTTCTCCTCCTTGATTCCTACAAGTTTTACAGCTCAAATTCAACATTTGTCAAGATACTTTTCCTAGTCCCAATGTCAAAGCCTTCCCTCTGAGATTACTTCCAACTTAACCTGTAAATATTCTATATTTACCTATTTGTTTGCATGTTGTTTTCCCTGTTAGAATGTAAGTTCCTTGGGGCTAGGTATTGTACCTGTTGGTTAGAGCTTTTTGCTTGTTTTGTTTTGTTTTTGCTTTGCATCCTTAACATTTAGCAGAATTCTTGCCACATAATAAGTCTACTGGACTTTTCTTGACCTTTGGGGTGCATGTGCTTAGTATGGGATCCTTACTTAACAATGCAATCACTCTTCCCAACTGTTATAATAATGGACTATAATGCCAAACTGTTGTTGAGAATTTTGAACTAATTCAAAATTCAACCAACAGTGAATTAGATGCCTGTCTTCCTATAGCCACTCTAAGAATTGACTATTTCCATTTTGGGGTCACTTTGTCAATTTTCAGTGTGTGAAATAAAACCTCAGCATGGTTTAAATTAATTTTTTCTTACTATTAATGATCTGAAGGATATTTTCAGATGGTTGTTTACATTTTTTTCTTTTGAAAACCAATTATATTCTTTGACCATAGATCTATTGGGATACATTCTAGTGTTTCTTCTTGATATTCTTTTGCAAGTACATTCTTTGAAAGACTTCCAAAAGATGGTGCGATTGTATTGCGCTCATGCTGATTCCTTCTTGATTGCATAAATCCTTGCAAGTATAGGAAGATATTCCTCATAGATTTTCACTTTTTTTGGGTGCTCAATCACTGACTAAAGTTTAAATGTAACAGCAAATATTATGAGGAAAAAAGTATAGTTTGTGGGAAAGAAATATATCTTCTAAGAGTACTTCTCTTTATTTCAAATCATCATGACTATAGCATTTCTATTTGTTTCTCCATGTTATATTGATATTTTCCACTTTTTTAAACAGTATATCTCATAATTTTAAAAGAAAAAGAGCATGATATGGACGAGAGATCGGCAAGTTACAGCTGTTGGATTAAAAAATCTGTAAGAAATTTTAGCTCATCAGACACTACAAAACAAAAAAAAAAACAGTGGACTGAATTTAGGACAAATCTGATCCAAGGTTATATTTTGCCAACCCCCCTTCTTTGGACCAGTTACTGTGACTTCTCTGTCCAAAGTAACTACAGTGGATGTACTGTATATCACTTTGTAGTAGGTAATGAACTTAACGGATTTCAATTCTCATTTACATTTTCTTTTATCACTGATAATCAAAACCTTTCAAAATGAGGAAAAAAACTGGGAAGAACATTATATAAAAAAACTACAAACTGCTACATATAGTGTATCATTTAAAGAAATATGTATATAAATATATAGACATATAATTAATAAGGTATTAGTTTTATTGTAAAAAGGCAGAATTTATTCTATTTATGAACCATTCTATACCTTCCCTCCATTTTACCTGCACCTTTTAAATTGCTCAATTGATACTCTTTTTCTCCATCTATTGACATAATGCTCATTTGTGGTAAGTTAAAAATGTCGATGTAAATAGTTTATTACACCTTCAAATCAGAGACACTTGTTACACATCTACAGTGTAAAAACTGGAATCCACTACTTAATTGCACCTATGATTCTAACTGAAAGTTGCTTAAATCTCTTGAACAACCATATTATTTTGAAGGTCTGTAGAGTAAAGCCACCCATCAACTGTGTCATTACTTATATGTACTCTCTTCTGATGTGTGAGGGGAAAATAGCAATGGCCTCATTCCCCTGAAATCCATTCCCCAGAGTCATGGTAATAAAGAAATCAGATGGGTATTTGATTCTGCACATAGAATGGTTTAATTAGGTCTGTTAATTGCAAAATTAAAGACGGAAAAAGGGTAATAAATCTTCATGTGGTATGATAGCATTGGTAATGTGTATCTTTGTGTAAGTATCTGCTACTATAACCCATCTTTCTACTCAACACTCTATTTCTCCCAGGTATGAAATGAACACTCTTTTCAGCTCTATTTCTTAAACTCCTCAGTTTCCTTTCACGCAAAAGGTGATGTATCTTGCCTTCAATATTCCTCTTTGGTTGTTTGATGCTTTCTCCTTTTTTTAAAATTAGTTTTCAACATTCCGTATATGCAATCTGTGCACATGATATAACTACTCATTAGAATGTCAGTTTATTTAGGTAAAGGATTCTTTTGCATTTTTCTCTTTCAGAGAGGACTTGCTCCTCAGTTGTGAGGCCTTATTGAGCCCTTTTCATGATTACTCATCCACATTTGGTGGACCTAGAAAACAGGTAAAGGAGAAAAATAAAATACAAAAATTAATGAACTTTTTGGATGTCATGAACCACAACAACAAAAAAAGATTCTGGATAGGTATTTTTTGAGAAATCATGAAGGAAAACTGTCAGAGCCTGAAGGCCAAGAAAAATTGAAAGTATGCACTAGAAATTTCAGACAGAAGTACCATAATAAAAAAATCCTCAGAATATCAAAGTCAAAATCCAGAGATTCTAAGTCAAATAAATATACTTTAAGTAACCAGAAAGACCCAGGTCAAGTAACAAAGAACCATAATCAGGACCAGTATTGATTTTAATAGCTGCCACTATAAGGGAGAAGAGAACATGCAATCCAATATATTAAAACACAAAATGCATCGAACTAAAACCAAAAGTAACTTACTTGTGCAGATGAAAAAGTTTATATGGAAAAAAAGATTAAAATCAATAGAGTAAAAGGATAAAAGACTAACAGGGAAAGGATGAATTAAAAGGAGAGTAGGCAAAGGGCATCAAAGAACCTCTAAATTTTGAGGATGGATCATGAAAATATTCAAGTGTTACATAAATATTAGCTTTTGAAGTAACTAGGTGGCACAAGTACAAGCACTTGGCATGGAGTTAGAAAGTCTTAAGTACAAACACTATCTCTGACACTTACTAACTGTGACCCTGGGCGAATCATTTAAATTTTCTCTATAAAACTGTGAAGTAATAGCTCTTACTTCACAGAACAGTTGTGAGTATCAAATGAGATAACATGTATGGCACTTTGTAAACTGTAAAGTGCTATACAAATACTAACAATTGTCATTATTTTGTTTACCTTTCTGATTGACTCAAAAGACTTAAAAGCTGTAACTAAGGGCTAGATAGAAGTTTGCATCAAAAGACATTCAAAAGAAAAAAACCCGAAAGAATCAGAATCTGTGACTGAGGTCTAAACTGGAAGATGACTGCAAAACCATTGAACATTTTCACTGACCACACTCATTTTCTGTCATCAATTTTCTCCTCTTTCTCCTTCACGTCCTCTTTACACTGTATATCAAAATAAGGTTAAAACAGATAAATGATTAAGAGAGAAAGGGTGATGTCAAAAGTAAATTGGGGGGCATGGGAAATGCCCCTGTCAGCCAGAGCTATTAATAAGGGAGGAGTTTATGTCCAAACAAGAAACAGGGTTGATTACAGGAAATGAAATAAATAATTTTGAGTATGTGAAATTAAAATCTTTTGCACAAACAAAATTAATTCAGAAAAAATTAGAAGAAAAGCAGGAAACTGACAGGGGGATTTACAGTAATTTCCTCTGATAAGGGTCTCATTTCTCAAATACATAGGGAACTAAGCACAATTTATAAAATATAAACCACTCTCTAGCTGACAAATTGCAAAAGTATGAGAATAGGCAATTTTCAAAAGAAGAAATTAAAAGTATCCACAGTTATATTTTAAAAAATGCTCTAACTCACTTATGATTAGAACAGACCTGCAATCTACAGGCTGCTTGCAGCACACCAAAGGATTTTCTCTCTATTTTCCTCTCCATTTCCTCAGGTCATCTGAAATCCTTTGAGGTGCTGCAGGTTGTGCAGGTTTGCACTAGAGAAATGCAAATGAAAACAACTCTTAGATAGCACCTCACACCTATCAGATTGGCTAATATGACAGAAAAGGAAAATTAAATATCAGAGAAGTTGTGTGAAAATTAGAACACTGATACATTGTTGGTAGAGTTGTGAACTGATCCAACCATTACGGAGAACAGTCTGGAACTGTATCAAAGGGCTGTAAAACTATTCATACCTTTTGACCTAGCAATATCACATCTAGGTCTGTATCCTAAAGAGATCAAAGAGAAGCGAAGAGTATCTATTTGTACAAAAAATATTTATAGCAACACTTTTGTGGTGGTAAGGAATTGAGAATTGAGGGGATGTCCATCAATTGTGGAAATGACTGAACAAGTTGGTATATAAGACAATGAATGAATACTATTGTGTGGTAATAAATGATGAGCATGGTGCTCTCAGAAAAACCTAACAAGACATAGTAACTGATACAAAGTGAAGTGAGTAGGACCTGAACATTGTACATATTAATAGCAATATTGTAAATATAATCACTGTGAAAGATTTAGTTGCTGTGATCAAAACAATGGTCTGAGAAAATCCCAAAGGGCCCATGATAAAAAATACTATCCTTCACCTCCAGAAGTAATTGATGAACCTTAAGTGTGGACTTTTTTTTTTTTACTTTTTAAATTTTTTGTTTTGTTTTGTTTTTGTCTACTCTTACAACATGGCTGATGTAGAAATATATTCTCCATAACTTCACATTTATAATCAAAATCAAATTGTTTGCCTTCTCAAGGAGGAAGGAAGGTAAAAATTTGAAAATCAAAATTTTTAAAAAAGATTGTTAAATGCTTTCATATGTCATTGAGAAATATTTAAATATGTAAATAATTTTTTAAAAAATCCACAAAGTTTTAATGTTTCAAAAAACTAGAAAAGTAAGTCTTAAATATATTCTTTATTGATTATAATGCAATAAAATTAAATTCAATTAAGGGGTATTGAAAAAAATATTGACATCAACTAGAAATTAAATAAATTAACCCTAAGCAATTTGTAGGTCAAAGTACAAGTCACAAAAACAAAAACAAATTTCTTTGAAGATAATAGGAAACATTTCAAAATTTGTGGGATGTAGCAAAAATAGGTCTTAAGAAAAAGTGTATAACTCTAAATAATTTCCTCAAAAAAAAGATGAAGAGCATAATGATTAGAATTCAAGAAGAAAGAAAACAAGATAAAACCAATAAAGAAATAAATAAATATCATGCCAGAAACTGTAAAAATAAGTGAACAACATTTTAAAGCAAATAACAAACAAAAATTAATAAACAAAGATAGAATCTTTGAGAGACAGAGAGAGAGAGAGAGAGAGAGAGAAATCTTTGGCTAATTCAATTTTTAACAAGTAGAATAAAACCAAAATCCCTGTCTCAAAATTGAAGAAACATGATTCTCAAGTAATGAAATAAAGAAATAAAGAAAAATTAGAAACTATTTTGATGAAATATATTTCAACCAACTGGACAACTTATATAAGAAATAGATAAATAGTTACCAAAGGGGAAAAAAATCTAAAATCTTTACATTGTGAACTCAAATAATTCAATATCAGAAAAAGTAACTCAACAAGTATAGAGCCAACACCATATTCACAGCACCTACAATGGTTATGAATATGCCAGTGTAATTCTGAAACAGAAAATACAACTGACTCTACACATGGAAGACAGAACCAAAACATTTAAATACCAGAAAGTCAAATCCCAACACCAGAAAGTTAATTCACCATAGCAACAAAGAAAGCTGTATGCAATAACAATGCAGAGGTACCATCATCCTCAAATCTTCCCCAATAGGTCTTTCCCATAAACATACACTCACAGCTCACTGCCTGCTTCCTCTCTCTCCTTCAGCTCTAACTGTGGCAACCAGTTTCCTCTCAGCTTGGCTCCACCCTTTCGGCTCCACTCATTCAACAAACTCTTCCCACCACAGACTCATGTGACACAGGTTTCCATGTGACTCAAGCAGGTCGCATGAGTCTATTAATGGTTAGAAAAGATCTTCCCACTATGCAAAAATACATTAACAATACAAGCCATAAAGGAATTCCCTAAAGAAAAACAAAACAAAACAAAACAGGACCAGGTGAATTTACAAGGAGATTCTATCAAACATTCAAAGAATAGTTAACTGCAATATTGCATGAAATGTAAAAATAGAAAAGGTAGAGATTCTACCAAGTTTCTTCTTTAATGCAAATATAATCGTGACATCAAAACTAGGCAAAGACAAATCAGAAAAATGTAGATGAATATCCCTAATGAATATCAACACAAAAAGTTTAAATAAAATATTAACAAAAAGACTACAGCAACATATGCAAATAGCAGATACCATGACCAAGTAAGAATTATGCTAGGAATAAAGGGTTGATTCCATCCATTCAAATAAAATAGGCCACATTAACAGGAAAAAAAAAACCCAACACTAATATCACATGACATATCAATAAGGGCAATTTTTTTTTTAACAAAGAACACCTATTTCTGTTAACATATATACACATACACATTCAGAGCAACATAGGAATAAATAAGCCTTTCCTTAGAATGGTAAGTTGTTTCCAACTAAACCCAAGAGCCAGCATTATATGTAATGGAATGAACTAGAGTCTTTTCCAGTAGGATCAGTGGTAAAGCAAGAATCTTCTTTATCACTACTGCTATCTAAGGAAATTATATAAATGACAGCTGTAGTGATAAGAAAAAAAATATATTCAGGGGATAAACAAAAGCACAGGGTCAAGAAAATGATCTCTTTTTCAGATCATGTAACTTTTTTTCAGCCAATAACACCATCAAGCAAAAATTGCAAAATATAAAATTAACCCACATTAAATCACCAATATTTTTGTATTTAACCAACAAAACTTAGGAGATCAAAAGTTAAATGTCATTCAAATAATGTCAGCATATACAAATAAATTGAATTCTACCTATTGATACATAAACAGGAACTGCATAAATGAATATACCTAGTTGAAACTAGTTATACAAATAGCAGTAATCATGAATCATTGGAGAAATATTAATGCTCATAGGTAGGTATATTATGATAATACATAATTTAATTTACTTACTTATTATTGTGTCAAAGAATTACTTTATAGAGACAGGAAAATAATATAGGCATACCTTGGAGATGATGCATTTTTTGATTCCACATTATTTCAATAAATTAATATTACAATAAAGTGAGTCCCGCGAATTATGTGGTTTCTCAGTACACATAAAAGTTATGTTCACACTATACTGTAGACTACAAAGTGTGCAACAGTATTATGTTGAAAAATGCATGTAACTTAATTTAAAAATATTTTATTTCTAAAAAAATGGCTAACCATTATCTGAGTCTTCAGTGAGTTTAATCTTCTTGCTGGTGCCTTAATGTTGATGATTGCTGACTGATCAAGGTAGTGGTTGGTGAAGGCTGGAGTGGCTATGGCAGCTTCTTAAAATAAGATACAGTGAAGTTTACCATCACAATCCAATCCTCCTTTTACAAAAGATTTTTCTGTAGCCTATGATGCTGTTTGATAGCATTTTATCCACAGTAGAACTTCTTTCAAATTTATCAACTATGTTTATATAATATTCTGCTCTATTTTTTTTTTCTCAGAGAAGCCCAAGGAGATGGAGAGAAATAGAAATGACTGGTCAGTTGAGCAGTCAGAAACAACATTTATTGATAAATTTTGCCTTTCTGTAGCTGCTGTTTGTGGTGTTCCATAGCAATTACAACAGTAACATCAACTATTGCTGACTACTGATCACCATAAGAGTTATGACAACGATGAAAAAAATCTGAAATATCACAAGGATTACCAAAATGTGACACAGAGACGCAACATGAGCACACGCTATAGGAATGGTGCCGATAGACTTGCTCAACATAGGATATCCACAAACCTTCAATTTGTAAGGGAACATAATATCTGCAAAGCACAACAAAACAATGCACAATAAAATTAGATGTGCTTGTATAGAAATGTGTTAGGAAGAACAACATATCAAGGATCTTGTGTTCTTATGTAAAAAAGTGGGGAAGGGAGGCACTTAAGCAGTAATAGATCTTAAAGAATATTACAAAGCAGTAATCACTACACTATTAGATACAGGTTAAAAGTAGAGGAGTCAATCAGTAGAAAAGGTTAGGTTCATAACATATAAAAGAAAACAAACATAGCATTTAATAAAGCCAAAGACGACAGATTCAGAGGTTAGGACTAACCATTTCAAAGAAAAAAATGGTGGGAAAATTGGAGAGCAGTATGGTAAAAATTTAATTTTGACTAGTATACTTTGTTTTATTTTCTTCTCTCTACTGAGAAAAGGTTAAAGTGGGGAGGAAGTAGAGGTGTCTCCCCAACCTTTGATCATAGAATGTATGAAAGGGAATCAAATATAAGTTAATAAATGTTTGTAATATGACTTGAACTCAGACCTTCCTGTCTCTAAGTTCAGTATTCTTTCCACTTAAAATGGGTAAAATCCATGAAACACTGGGACTGCTTGTGCCTTTCCCTGCCTTCCCAATGTCTAGTCCTGTGTCTGGTACATTGTAAATGTTTTATAAAAATATTTTCATTCTTTGATTCTACTTCTCACTTTCATAGGAAAATAGAATTATAAATTTAGGACCATAAGGGAACTTTAAAGGATGAGTCAAAACCCCTTACTTTAAAATGTATGAGGAAACTGATGTCCAGATGTTTGTAAGGGGTTTTACCCAAGTTTACTCAGCTGTTAAGTAGTGGAGCCAGGATTTGAAACAAAGTCCCTAGATAGAAAATCTAGTGTTCATTTATTCATGATTCTACACTGTCTCATCTCAAAATATCTAGACAGAACAATCCTATAGCAATTTCTGACTGACCACTTGCTGACTGATATACTCTATCTCATGGGAAAAATTTAAACACAGATGCTTGGAAAAGTAAAGCCATGCATCTGTTCCAGAATTTAACCTTTAAAGGCTTCTAAACAGGAACATAGTGTCCACTTTTCTATTGCTAAGCATGAAAGGACAATGAAGAAGACTGGATCCATTTAGCATTGAGGTTACAAAAAAGATAAATATCACCAGAACATTTTCCTGTAATGTTTAGGAGTTATTTGCTTTTCTTTTTATCTACAACATCTGTGATATACAGTTAGAGAGGGAAAGATTTTTTTTAAAAAGAAAATTATAAAATCGACCTGTTTCAATCATCTACTCTTGTGTTCTGGCTGGTAGCTGTCTTTCAAGTAAATCAGATTAGAGAAATTGCATTTACATGTGGATCAGGAAAAAAAAGAGAGAGAGAAAGATGCAAACTTCTGACGTTACAGATGGCTGTTTTTCTTAATTATATGGGTAACAGTTTAGAAATACCTAATTGGTCATGCCTGACAAGTAATAGCAGTTTTTCCAAGATAAACAAATGTTCACATTTTTCATACTTAATCAGGGACTTTATGTGCGAAAATGACCGAATGTATCATCTATTCTGAGCCTCCTGTGTTATTTTGTAATGAACGACCATCTGTACTTTCATTTGACTGAGTCTGTCTGGGATGACCACAGAATCTGATTACATGGCAGATGGTTTGAAGAAAAAGCTTGATTTTTGAGAAGTAAATACACACACACACACACACACACACACACACTCAGTTTTTGAGAATGTCCCCTCCTCCACCATCACCAACTATCCAGCATCAGCTTTTTGGAATGGTTATGAAACAAGAGCTGGCAGGTTGCTAATGGACTTTCTTTTGCTAGGGTTGATTTTACAGACTCAAAGGTAAAAAATACACAAGCAATCAAGTGGCTTCCAAATAGCAAAGGGGCATGACTGCAATGTTTATTTCATAGGTGTGTGAAGAAAACGAGTCAGAGTAGGTATGCATTTGGCAGGAGATGGTTATCACCATAAGGAGATACATACACTGAACCTCTTCCATGGGCAACAAGGAACCATAACATTTTACTCTAGGTTAGCACTTGCTGCTGTGTATTGGGTCCTAAAGTTCTTCTAAGGAGCCTTAGCTCTCTCCTCCCTATGTTCCCTAAAACCACTTCCAAAGCTGATTATTTCAGTGAAGTATTCAAATATAATAACACTAATTTTTAATAACAATTTGCAAAGCATTTTTAATTATCATTTATGTTTGACAACACTTTCACAGAAGTAGAAATGTTTTAGTATGATTATTTTACAAATGTGTCTCCTTACTGTTTGATATTTCATCTCTTAATAGCACATCTTCCACTGAACAGGTTATCTCTTTTGCCCTGTTCCTATCTCCATCCTGTATTCCCCCCTTTCTCAGCCCTCCCTCCTCTTACCTCTTAGAATCTTTACCTTCCTTCAAGGCTCAGTTCAGCGGCTACTTCCCCTTGGAAGACTTTTCTGATCATCATATATCCCCATTCCCTCCAAGCCCTGAATTACTGTCCTCTATATTTTTAATATAGCTTATAATCACTTATAAGTTTCCCTATTTCCAGTGGAATGTAAGCTCCTTGAATACAAGGATTTTTTTTTTTGGCAGAGGGGGTCTTTTTATCTCTTCTATCCCCAGGGCTTAGAACACAGTTAGTAGTTAACAGTTACTGGTTGTATTGAAATGAAAGAGATTTAGTAGATTATTTCTAAAGGCTCATGATAACCGCTAGCATCAGGACTAATGCCTAGGTATTCTGAATGCCAATCTAGCTATTCTCAATGAAGATAAAAAATAAGAAGGAAATAAGCAAAAACAATTGGGGGAGGGGAGAGTAGAGGA
>CM053772.1:170628073-170694949 GCA_028658325.1 Potorous gilbertii | reverse complement strand
TGAGACAGACTAGGCTTCCTTTTCTGGAGAGGAATGACACTATTAAGTTTGTCTATTTAGTGTACATAAAACTCTCACATATCACATTTTAATTTGTAGTCTAATTTTGTTTTTGTGTGAGTATGATTTCATGTGCTTAATATATATTCCTGCCTTTCCTACTTTTCTTAGAAATTCAAAGACATATTTATGATTGGGGGACTCCGCTCCTATAACATAATGAATATGGAAAAGTATAGAAAGTGGTGTAATCACATGGAGGTGGAGAGGGAAGGGGGGGCTATTGCTGAAGAGCAAAGTTGCTTCTTACTCATCCTCTTCAGATGGCTGAGCACAAAATCATCCACTCCAAGACAGAACCTAGAAAAAACTGTCTCTTTGATTCTTATTCCCTGGGACAAATAGCCCTTGCAGAAGACATAGTGTAGCCTGGAAGGAATGCTGGGCATCTTGGGAGTGATTTGAAGGAGATTACAGTACAGTAACTTCAGTTTGGAGTGCCATTTCCTTCACAAGAAAATGAAAGAGCTACAAAGGACTATTTTGTATTCATACTGCAGGTCATTAAGAAAGAGATCAGTGGAAAGATTCACTTCTGTGGTCCTCTATCAGTGTGTCAAATGGCATGTATATCTACAGGCAGAGCTTCCTGAGAATTGTTAGTGCCCCAAACTGAGCTGAAGGTTACTGGTGCTGTCCTCTGGTTGGGCTGTGCTGAGCCAGGGTACTGGAAAAGAAACTTGCTCTCTTTCCTGCACAATTTTCCATCTTTCCAGAGGCATGTCTGTCCTTAATGAAGTTGTGAAATAGATAGAGATGGTTTTCCATTCCTTTCCCCCGGCCCCTCCCTTTAGGTCTCATCTTTATTACAGGATGCACTCGCTGGTCCAAAATGGCTCACTGCCTTCTCATCTTCTCATCTCTGCCTCTTAAGATTCTTTAGAATTCCAAGTTTTGCTCAAGACTCAGCTCAAGTGCCACTTTTTGCATGAAGCCTTTCCTATTCCACTCTACTACCCAGCTGCTAGTGCCCTTTTCCCAAATATCACATTTTTGTGTAAATATATTCTATATACCTATATACATACAAATTGTCTCCCCCAATAGAATACAAACAAGTCCTTGAGAAGGACGGTTACATTTTTTTCATTGTTGTTCCCAAACCTGGAACATAGTGGGTGCTCAAGAAATACTTGGTTACTGATTGACTTCTGGATATCTTTTCAAACTACTTGGTTTTCTGTTGCTTCTCTTTCAATGACTGGAGCCTCTCCTTCACTATATCAAAATTTATCCATGTTTTGTTCTGTATCCTTTTCCCTTCTAGCCTGGAAGATTCAATTATATAGAAATGAGTAGCAAATGGTGATGTGTTGGCTAAGTAATGAGCTATCCTGCCCAGGAAAAATGCCTTACTATTGTTAAAAAGCAGATTGTATCTGTCAGATATAAAGTCAAAAAACATTTATTACGTGCATATTATGTGTCAGGCATTGTATTAAGCTCTAGGGATATAAAAAATGCATAAGTCAGTCCCTTTCCTCAAGGATCTTACAATCTAACAAAGGAAGAAAGCACATGAAAAGAAGTTGAAAATGAGGAGGAAGGACCCAAGTCTGGGACATGATCATATTCAGCAGCCAGGGTGGGAAATGATCTGAAGAGTTGTGAGCTACAGAATTGGTTTCATCTTGTAGGATGGCGATATTTTTCTGAAAATCATGAAGTCCAGGAGAGCATTCAAATTGGAAGAGATGGGGTAAGTTCCATGAGCTCCTTCTTTAAATGGTGGAGGATCTGGAAGGAATTCTGCAGTCTCCCCTCTCTAACCAGAGGAAGCAAGGGACTGACCCAAGGGACATGGGGTGCTGAGAAGGTGTGAGTTTTAAAGTTGAATTGTAGGATGATGGATGGATCATAGATTGTAGGATAGATGGATGGATTGATCTTGTAGGATGATGGATTTATGATGAATATAAAGTCCAGGAGATTAGCCAGGTGGAAAATGATGTCCATGTTGGGAAATCCAGGTGTGGTGAATCAGGCAGGAATTTCTTTCAAAGTCCTTCAAATCCTGTCATATAAGTAGCTGTTTACTCTACCTTTGCATAAGGGATGCTTTCTTAATGAAAAATATTGTCTTAAACTTTCATGAGATACCATTTGGTTTGGAGGAATAAAATTTGAACTTGGATTGAGAAAAAGTAAAACAAAACAATTAAAAAAAACCCTATGCTTGATTTTGACCTCCAGTATTTATTACCTATGTAACCACTGTCAAGTTCTTTACATTCCCATCTATAAAATGGGGACACCTATAAAAAGGGTACATACTTTATGGGGTGATGCTAAAAGTAAAATGAGACGATGGATTTTATAAGCCTTATGCCAGATGTGATGAGATAGTTAACATTTGCAAGCCCTTTTTCTACACTAAACTGTTCGCTATCCTTGGTATAACTCACCTTCTTAAATATGTTTTCTTTGGCTTGATATTAAGTTTCTCTAAACTCATTGTGATCTCTTATGGAAGCAAAAGTTCACCTAGTAAGAAGATGACATGCGTAGTTTGGTTTAGAAAAACTGGAAGAGATATGAACAATATAAATCTGAAGCTGGAAATTTCTGAGATTAGGAAGGGGAGAGGAATGAGTGAGGCGATGGTGGGGACTGGAATCATTGATCTACACAGACCAAAACCACTAGATAATTCCCAAATCCCATAAATTATATTCTACTTGGGTAGACACAACTTGGTGGCACTGCAGGTTAATTGAGTTTCTAGTCACAGGATACAGACATCAAAAACAGAAGACATTCGGTTATTCATTCCTTCTTCAACTGATTTTTATCATTTTTAACTCAAAGTGTGGTATCTCCATATATTTAATTAATTATATGTTTTCGGACAGGAAGTTCAAATTAATTCAAGAAGCAATTATTAAGCATCTACTACATGCAGGGCATGGTGGTAAGCACTAGGAACACAAAAGCAAAAATGAAAATGAGTTTCTCTCAACAAAGAGACATTCAAAAGGACAGTGATATAGTCCATACACAGATAGATTTGATTGGGTGTGGCCTGATAAATGTTTAACAATTGGCTTTCCCAAGAAAAAAGAAAAATTAATTCTTCAACACAGTAAGTTTAATATGCATTATCAATGTTCCCCCTAACAAGTTTTTTAAGTTAAGACAATTAACAAAACAGTAAATCAAATCCTAGTTTGTAACATTTGTTGATTTCCAATGCATCAAATGCTCATGTTTGAAATGTAATAACTGCTACACTAATGTGAGTCAGTATGAGTCAGTTCTAGCACAATCTATGTCACCAGGGCAAGGTAACAGAAAGGGGAAGGGGGTAGAATCAGGGAAGCCTTCGCGCAACATGTGTCAAAATGGCACCAGAGATGAGTTTAAAGGAGAGGAAATAATGCACAAAAAACAAAATCACTACTTTCATAGTAGAGTATTGAATCAGATCTTGCTTAAGAAGGAAAGTTTCTCATTGTCCTTTAAGGCATCTTTGATACACCAGCCCCATTGGGAAGGCCTGAATTCATACTTATAGCAGACAGTTTAAGCAAGGATTTTGGGGGGAGTGGAGAGGTGATTTACCCTAGTGCTCTGGGGAACAGCATTGATCAACAGCCTTGATTTGGAACCCCCGGAACATTTCGTCATGAAGTTGTGCGAGGTGCCTCTTCATGAATAGAGACCATGAGAAAGAGATTGTGGAGTAATAGGTTGTAACTTGGAAGGGACCTTAGCCACCATTTAGTGTAGTCCCCTCATTTTACATATGAAAAATGGAGATACACATTGGTTAAGTGACTGAAAATCATACAGTCATATGATCCATATACTAGGTGCTCCAAGGGGCTTTAGAAGTCCTCTGGTCAAAACCCCATTCAGTTACAGATGAGATAACTGAGACCAGAACAGGGAATGGACTTGCCCATGGTGACACAGGCTCCCTGATAAATTTCTGGGTTCTTTCCCCTATAATACAATGTCTCTCCATGGGAAACACTTGCACATGCATTGCTGACGACAGGGGTAGATGACTCATATGTGGGTGTACTAAAGCAGAATGTGTTACAGCTGTGTAAACAACAAAATAGACTGTGTTATTATTACAGCTAACACTGACTGGAAAATTAGTGAAAATAATGTAGATGAAGATTGTCTTATAAATACTTAATGAAGTAGCAAATGTTTAAACTTGCTCTTTCATCTTACTTCTAATGGAAATACACTGCAATTGAGTGGAGGGGATAGAGCCATGCATTCTGACTGTAGAGAAGTAACCCAGGGCTCTCTACACTAATGGGATAGAAGTCCCAAAGACATGTTATGAAGATTGGAAGATGTTTTCTTGGTATACTCACAATAAATAAATGTGTTTGTGTCTATATGTGTGTATACACACTTTTAGATCCATTTATCTGTTTTCTATCCATGTACTATCCATCCACCTATCTATCTACCTTTCAAACATACCTTCCAAATACTTTTTAAGTTTATTTAAGTTTTAAGTTTAAGTTTTAGGTTTAAGTAATTCATGCAGGTATAGGAGTATGGAGCCTTGATCTTCTTTAGAATCCTTGATAATAGACCCATATATTTCAAGCTGGAGGACTCAAAAGTCATCTAGTACAATGCCCATTGTTTTAAAAACAAAGAAACCGAGGCCCAGACAGGAAAAAATGATTTGCCCTAAATGGCAGGAATAATAAGTACAAAGGCCAGGATTCAACGTTGATCTTCCAGCTCTAAATCCAGAAATCTTTCCACTGTGCCACATGGCTAGATTCAATTCTATAAGTCGCTAGTGAATATCTGCCATCTGTCCTAAAGAATGTAATGGAATATAGCAGATAATCAAGACTCGTATAAATGGACATAATAGAGAGTCAGAAGTGTAGAGGTAATAAACAACTGCAAAATACATTGAAAGGTTCTTTGCTTCTACAGATGAACAATAAAAATGATGGGCTAGCCATGCCCCGAAAATGAGGGTTAACAATAGATAACTAGTGTACTTCACTGGTATCCGTCCAATGTCAAGTGAATGAGCAGAGTGTCCCCATGGTGAGCACAATCTCCATGTGCTCACAAATGAGATTGACACAGAATGGGTTGGCATAAATAGGTTGTAAGCAGGATTGCTGGAGGGAATATTCACACTGTTGGTATCACAGATCCCCTGGAGTCCTGGAGTAGATTGTGAGCCCAATTCTGAACTAGCCCCTGTACAGCATATGAAAGAAACTGAAGACAGACTGCCTGCTCTCCAATAGTTTACAATCTAGCTAGGGAGAAAAGACAATTAGAAAATAATAAAAGATGGCAGATAATCAAGTGCTAGAGTCTGTGATACTGACAGTAAGTGCATTGGGATTTATGATTTTCTCCTTAAAAACATTTTCTCTACATTTTATCCTAGTAAAAATAGTTCATAACCAGAAATAAAATCAAATAAACCCTCTATAGTTAATATTCAGGTTTCTTTTTTCCTTCTCTCTTACTGGAAAGATATCATATTGAACCCAGTAGTGCCAACTGAGGGATATTTGGCAAAGTTTTATGCAAATTAACTGACAATCACCCTTGATCATAAGGGATAAAAAACAATGAACCACATAAAAGTAGCTCACACAACACTAAGACTGATAATACATAACAACACTACGGAGATAAAAAGACATAGCTAGAGAATAAAAATTAGCCCTGAAAGGAAGACTCACAAAACAGCATTGAGAAGCTATACAGCACTTATATTAACAAAAGAGCTGACAGGTTCCAACGCGCATGTTAATGAGTTCCTATCTATTAATGCCCATTCATCTCACTCAGTTTGAAGGACATCTCCCCAAGAACATCTCCAGTAACAAATGACAGTCACAGGACAGTTACTTATCCCATCTCATCCCATCCCCCTCCAGGAATTCATATCTGGACTAGCAGAGGTATTTGAGAAAAGAAAAAAAAGGAATCGCATCTGCTGCTCTGATCAAAATTCAGTAAGGAACACAATGGAAACAAAACTAAACAAACCCAAAGAAATTATCTAGAATAATAAAGAGAAAGAAGGCAGACAGCTTCTAGAGAAACAATAAATACACCTTGAAAAGCAATTGGTAATTTGGGGGCGGACGGCACAGGGAGGGCTAGGAGCAACAATTCTTTAAGAAATGAGAAATCCAAACCAGGTGATTTGCATTATGCACCTGGCACCAGACACAATTAGTCATTTCTGAATATCATTCAGAGGCACTTTCCCCTCTGGAGAATGCAAATGCTGTGGACACATTGCAATGAAAAGATACGTATTTTTTTTTCTTTCTGTGTCCATCCCTCCAAGGGACAGTGGATTTGGAGCACTGAGATGGGAGAGAAGAAAAAGTAATTCCCTGTGTTCTGAAATCGATTACCAGCTGTTGGGTAGGAGGCACTGCTGAGTGAACCATGAATATGAATCTATTGATGACTGACAGGATGAAACAGAAGAATACCTCCAAACCTTCACTTGTTTCATGGCCTAGATGGAAATCTTTCAAGAGGGTTGGACTTCATTTGAGTCTTCCTGTGAACTCAAAAGGAAGCAGCCAAGTGCCAATTGGCCCTATAGATTTTATTGTTAATGAACAAGTTAGCAAAAGGAACTTGCCTCTAGGGAAATTGTGTGGAATCATGTATCAGTAAAGTCCCACAAGAAGCGGTAGGCATTTCTTAGCGCCCACTTCCATCTATTAGGTAGGATTCTGTTTTGATGTCTTATGTCTGTGTTTCTCTCTGATGTCTGACAGCAGCATTCTCACCTTCACACATATTCTTTCCAGTTTTAGTAAGTTATGTGTGCATTTTCTGCAAGTACTTAGTCTTACTTGATACCTCCTTGAAATACCAATTCATTGCTACTTCCTTGGTGCTTTTGGTTTTTTTCTTCAGTTTCCCATGAAATATATAATCTTCCATGCAAAGAGGGTCTCCTTTGAACTGAAAGACTATTTTCAAAGAGATAAACTGTTTTGATTTCTTCTAAAGTAAACTATAAAAGTACAAGTATTCAACCCATAATTACAACAGCAAAAGATACCTATTCTCTGCATTTGTCTACCATCAGAAATTGAAGGATTTCCGTCTTTTTACTGAGAAATGGTAGACTTAATTGAGTATTATAAAAATGAGTCTGAAAATTAAAACTTCATTGATAAAAGAAGTTGAGTGTTTTTGAAATTATTCAAAAACACAGTAAATAACTTCACATTTCATGTGATAATTGATTTATCTATCTTGTTATTGAGTGGAAAAAGATAAAAAGATAATTTGTGCAATTATACTATTTCTAGCCTAAACTCTTCAGACAATCTCTTGTTGCCCCTCAAAATGGGAAATGGATAAAGATAAAGAAATTGATATTGATAGTAACCATTTTTTTTGGAGTAGTTACATTATAGCAATGTAGAGGCAATAAATTCCCTGAGTCAGTAACCTTGAACTCACTTGCTCTCCAACTGAGCAGATAAACATGGCAATTAAGGACAACGTGGATTTACAATGCAAACTTACTTGAAAAACCTTATGGAGAAGGATAACAGATGATTAGAAGAAGTGGTGCTTCACAAAATAGCAGTATAGAATGAAAAGGCTTTCACAGACACTTGGAATGAGACCCAAAATAGCCAAAGGCATTTACAGATTAAACTGGAAAGATTATGTGTTTGTACATGTATATATAGACATATGTATATCTAGGAACATATCAGCATTTCAACAATTTATTCTCATTACTAGGGAACTATTACAATTACTTAAGTCAACCTTCATGGATTAAATGCTTATTATGTGCCAGGCACTCTGCTAAATAACAACTGGCGATACAAATGCAAAAATGAACAAAAAAATAGCAAAAAGTCCCTATTCTCAAGGAGTAAAAAGTCTAATTTAAAGTGTATCACCTCAGTTCTTGATTTGCTTATATATGAACATTTCTTAAGAAGATACAGTTGAAAGGAATGGCTTGACCATCTTGAGAAGAAATCCATGCTAGAGTCAACATAATTTCGAATGCATTTATAGAATCAATTTTCAAGATAACTAAAATAGACACTCAAAAGATTTTTTTAAAGCTAGAATTTATATTAATTTTAAAGATGATTGAGAAGATATTAACAACCATCAAATCTATCAGTCTCATGTCGATAAAATTGTTATGAGAATGATCAAAAATATGATAAAAAACTTATAGAAGATGCCCTGGGAGATGGAATAATGCTTAGAAAAGAAAGTTATACAGCAGTTATGGAAGGGACCTCAATCCACTGTTATGAAGCTAAGATATTGAATAATATGTCTAAGACCATAGAAAAAATTTATATTAGAATTAGAAGCCAGAACTAATGACTGTGGGTCTAGTGTTGTTTCTCTCTGATAATAACAGTGACAGTTAAAATTAGCATTTTGAGATTTACAAATTTCTTTACCTATATTATCTCATGTAAGTCTCCACCCTATCAGGTACTATGGACACAGGTGACAAAACTAAGACTCAGTTACATAGTTGCCAAATGTCAAAAGACATATCTAATAGCTTCAAATCCCATGTTCTTTTCACATCATATGCTTGCTGTAGTACTACATGGTAGTAATATCATCCTTGAAGTAGTATCATCCTGAGGAAAAACAGGACCTTTCTTATCTTCAGATGTATAGCACAACTTCCAGAAATGTAAGGTGGTCTAAATTAGTTTTTACTTACTTTTACTTACTTGTTTTTCAAAATAAATTGTAAAATTCTTATCAGCACCAGATACGTATAACCTAAAAATGGTGAGGTAATTAATATACAGGGTCCTTTTACAACATGGTGCTGTGATAGTAGCTTCCTAAAGAGATTTCTGTGTAAGTAGGCTCATTACTCAAAGGAGTTTGGTCTAAAAAAATTACCACAAAGAAAACAACAACAAAGAAGTAAATGAATACAGTACATTTTATTAATGAGGCACTGGTTGTCAAGGGATGTGATTCCCTCTGGCTGTAAAAAGTGTATAAAGACTGATGGTGAGGTTTACTTTGGGACTTACTGACTAGAACGGTTTGGCCAAATGAGGACTCTGAGAAGGCACTAAAGGAGTCCCCTGACTTTAAAGCCCAGGTGCTTCCCTCTTTGGTAACTATGGTCAGACAGTTTGACCTCTCCATTGAATTATAGCCAGGCTGAGAAAGCCATGCCTGTTGGCTTTTTGATTTCTCTGCAATTTCTTTGAAGTTCAGAGTGCTGACTCCCCTGAACTAGGTGAATGATATATGTGTTTGGTTAAAGGAATGATACATGTGCTTGATTAAAGTGATTGTTAACCCTTCAAAAGTTGGCTTTCCTTTTATTAATGAAGCTCTAAGAACCTGTGGTAGCAGGCCCCACTGTGTATGCTGTGGTGCTTTCTGATACAATACCTCATCTGCTTATATGTATTTCTTGAAAAGAAACTTGGGCTGTTCAAGTTGTTTCCATTATGTTCTACTTCTCATAACTCCATTTGGGGATTTTTTGACAAAGATACTGGAGTGTTTTGCCATTTCGTTCCCCAGCTCATTTTACGAATGAAGAAATTGAACGGGCTAATAGGTGCCTGCTGTTTGTCCTTCATTGCTAAAGAAGATCATGCCATTAAAAAATGATGACATCATGTGCACTTGACTTTTTTTGGAATGAGGGAGGGCTGTGCAGATCACCAGCCTCACTTCTCCAGAGCCATCTGAATCCAGTGACCAGATACTCATCAGGATGACTGGAGATGACCCAGGATGCACTGGGAGACCTTGGCCCCTTTAGAAAAAGGTCTATGCAGTTACTCAATTAGGGTGAGGTAACACCCATTCATTGAATAGGCCTGTTAAAGAAGTAGTTAAGGTATGGCCCCTTTAATGAAGCAAAGAAAAAGAAAGAGATCAGGTTGAGAGGGAAACAGCAACAGCTACTATTGATAATCACTCTTAAGCCAGGAGAGTCCAGAAGAGTCCTTAGGCAGGGGCCCATTGTCTTCCAAGCTTCAGAGTGTTTAAGGTTAAGGAAAAGAAGGGAAGGGAAGGGAAGGAATTTAGCCAGTAAAACCCAAGTCAACTGGGCATCTTTTGGCCATCCAAGTTTACATTCCTTTGGAGAGAAGAAGGAAGGGGAAGGGGAGGCAGACAGGAGAGGAGGAGATGAGTTACCCATTCAGTCAGCTGCGTCTACTCACAGAGTTGTATTCATCCTTCGTTGCCAAAGAAGACCATGCCATCAGAGAGATGATGACATGACTTGCACTTGACTTTGTTTTGAGTGACGGAGGGCTGTGCAGATCACCAGCCTCACTTCTCCAGTCATCTGAATCCAGTGACCAGATATTCATCAGGATAAGTGTCTGAGGCCATATTTGAACACACAAAGATGAGTTTTTCTGACTTTAAGACTTTATTCACTATGCCTCTAGTTGCCCCTAAGAACCTACAAATGCACCAAAAGCTAGGCCATGACTTGAACCAGAGGAGCGTAAATGACTGAATTGCCTTTATAAACTATATCTTGTTTGTGAATGACCAATTCATCTATATTTCTACCAGTAATGTTGTCATGCAATATTAAAGCCTCTTAAAGATTAGAATTAAGGATTACTCAAAGATTAATGGAAAGATATATGGTGGTTATCAACAAGCTGTAACACTTTACAAATGAATAACTGTGAAAAGAAAAAGCTGTGTAAAGAATGATCTTTAAGAAATATAGAATAGGGAAAAATTGGGGCCATTCCCTCAGCAAGAGAGAAAGAACCTGAATATAAGATTGGTATCTATATGAGGCCAAGGGAACATGAGAAGGTCCCCAGAAAACTGGATGAACTCATGTCAAATGATTATGAGGGTAAGAAAATATTTCTTGAAATGAGTAGACATGGATGTCTAGAACAAGTTCACGGCATTCTATGTTAGAAATAGTAACAACAGGCAATAGTTAACATTTATATACCATTTGTCATGTACTGGGCACTGTGCTAGGCACTTTACAACAGCCCTAGGTGATAAGTGCTATTATTTTCCCAACTATACAGATGAGGAGGCAGGCTAACAGAGGTTTAGTGACTTGTCCAGGGTCACACAGCTAGTGTCTGAGGCTGAAATGGAACTCAAGTCTTCTTTGACTCCACACCCAACACTCCAATCACTGAACCACTTAGCTGCGGTAGGTAAGTAAATAATTACAAATACAAAGGTTTTTGAGAAAGAAACTGAAATTGATAATCCTGTAAATCTTACTCTTACTCCCTTGAGTATTTATTTCAGTACTTTTTAATGGAATGAGTTTACATTTTTTTTTCTATCTATTGCCTTCTGTTTGGTTCCTTCGTGTATTTCACAATATTTATTTATCGTACTGGAGCTGTTTTCTTCATCATTTTCTCAGTGATTTTTTATGTTTCTTCTGAAGATAGTTTTCCTTTTGAACTATTTTTGAAGTTATCAAAGGAGCTAGGTTTTCTTACAACCTCTCTCTTCACCAAAGTTATGATTATTTTTTCCTACTTTTTAGTATAGTTTTCATGGAAGCCATTGTAAAAGAGGTGTGAAGGGGTTTATTGAGTTTTAGTATTTTAAAACTACCTAATTAACTCTATCACCAATGTGATATTCACCTACCACAGCCATGAATATCCATCCCAGTGCAATTCTGAATCGCGAAATGTCACAGACTCTCCACATGGAAGACAGAATCAGAACATTTATTCAGATGCCAGAAAGCCAAATCCATCATAGTAACAAAAATATATATACACAATAACAGGGCAGAGAACCACCCCATCCCCAAGATCTCCCCTTGCTAGGTTTCCCACAAACCAGCTCCATTAAACAAATCACAAGCAGGCCCTCTTAAACGACATCACAAACAATCACAAAATCACTCATGCTAGCCAGCAACCTGGATCCTTCCTAGCTCTGACTGCTCTCAAGACTAACTTCCTCTCTGTTCTATTCTAGTTTTGCCCCTTCCTCTTCCACCTATTCAGCCAACTTCTTCTACCACAGACTTCATCGGCTCAGACTCACATAACTCAGGCTTCCTTGTAACCCAGGACAGGTTACATAGGCCTATTAATGAATACAAAAGATCACCCCATTTTAATTGCCATTGCACCAACCACTCTATGAGAGTGATTTTTGAAAATCAGATGAATATCTGTTATATTTGAAGCTAATTCAAAATAACCCACTCAAAAGAAAAGGAGTCTAGACTGACTTGAAACTCTAGATCCTATGAGTAGGTTAAATATATATCAACCATTTGGACTGTAGGATTTAAAATGAGACAAGACCTCAGATATTATCTAGTCCAACCCTTTTATTTTTATAGTGTGAAGAAACTGCAAACTAAAAACTTTTAAGTGACTTGTCTAAAGTCAGGAGAACCATCTTTAGAATTTTCACTCAACTTCTCTGACTGTAAATCTAGTGACTTCCTACTATGTCACTACTTTTGAAAGGGAACTTAAGTTACCTCTTTCAGACATTCACATTTCTTCAACATATTCAATAACTTGTACTCAAAGTATAAATGTTCTAGCTGAAATCACTATAGCTGAGTTGTAATTCTGATTCTTCAATTAACTAGATGAGATACATTAGCCAAGTCCCTTAATATCACTGAGTCTCAGTTTATTCATCAGTAAAATGGGGTAAGGGAAAGGAGTAGTCAATCTCTAGATCCCTTCTTGTTCTTAAGATACACACACACACACACACACACACACACACACATATATATATATATAGAGAGAGAGAGAGAGAGATATGTATATGTATGTATATATATATGCATATATGTGTATGTATGTATATATATATGTGTGTATATATGTGTGTGTATATATATGTGTGTGTGTATTTATATGTATATATATATATAGATATGAGAATCTTATTCAAGGTGACATCATCATTCCGGGTGATATTTCTTCTTTCAGCTCTCCTTGGCACAACCACACAGTATGATGCATGAGAGAAAAAAATTGATCATCATTAGTTTCTCCTCCTGTTAGGATGGAGATATAAATTCTCTCATCTTCCTTAAATCTTGAAAGTGCTTCTTCACTCAGATTTATATTTCAGCCTTTGATAAACAGGTTGATGATCTAGGCTAACACTAATAAGAGCATGAGAAATGTAGGTTCTCTATCTTCTTGTCTTTGTTGATGACAAAAATGTGAACTACTTAGTATGCTTACAATAAAGTTTAATATTCAGATAACAAAGTTGAATGACATATTAAAATAATAGCAAAAGAATAATAAATTCTGAGAGCTCAACAGAATGGATGACTTTCCTCCCTGTGTTGTCAACGTACCATCAGAAAACTAACAATGAAGCAGCTCTCCCCATTATAAATTATGTTCTAGGAAAGAAAACCCCTAGAGGATGTGCCAAGTATAAATATTCCATTTCCATCCCATTGACCAATCATTGCTCATTCCCTTGAATTTTTTTTTTAGTATAAAAAATATCTGATTGAAATGAAGATCAAGTTTCTACGTAGTGATTCAAGGTGAAGTAAATAGACCCAGCAAAATATTACACACAATGTCTACACTAATATCAATGAAATGAGCACTAAAAGTAGTTTTTATTCATTATAATGAACAATCTAGATCCAGGAGACCAGAAAACACATACCTCCCACCTCTTGGAGATAGATTACTACAGATATGTAATGCTTCATGTATCAACTGATTTTGTTTAACCATTTTTTCTTAGTAAAGGAAAGAGTCCTCAAATATGTAGGAAACTGAGTAAAACTTATAAAGACAAAGAACCATTTCCCCATATGTAAATGGTCAAAGGAGACAGACACAAGAAATATTTTTGCAGGAAAGAAAAAAATAGATGAATTATAAAAGGATAAATGTTCAAGTACCATATAATTTTTTTCCGAATCATGAATAATTAGAGAAATGTAAATTAAAAACTACTCCAGGGCACTGTCTCACACCCATTAGATTAGTGATAAGATAGAAAATGAAAGTGACAAATGCTGGCTGTGATGTGAGCTATTAGGGACATTAATACTTTCTTGATGTAACCATTCATTCATGTGCTATTCTGCTTTATTCCAAAAATTAAAAATAAACCTTTTTTTTAAAGCAGATATAGTTTGGCAACCTCATTGCCTGTATACTCATTTCAGTAAACAGAAAGGAGTACTTTTGACCAAGAGGGAGTGAGAAGGGCAGTTTCACTTTTCAGCACAAGGAACAATATCACTTCCAGATGCAAGAAATAAGGGATTCTGAGGAGGCAGTATCAGTTGTAATCCCAAAGGATGAGGGGTCCTTCCTTGGTAAGGACCAGTGTGCAGACCAGGAGAGCAGTGACCAAGTTTCTTCCCAGATCATACCACGTTGCAAACACCAAAAAATTCCAGCTCCTCGGAACGTCCTCCAACTCTTTGCAAACATAAATGCAAAAAAATATAAAGCTTGAGATAGTGCTTCTTTGACCCTTCTCCCTGTTCCACAGGAACAGAGCCCAACATTAACATGAAGTTAAAAATCAAGAAATATCATGGAAAAAATGAGAAGAGAACAAAAAGGAACCTGATCATAAAAAGTTACTATGGTGACAGGAAAGATCAAGATACACACTCAGAAGAAGACAACAAAGTCAAAAACAGCAACAAACATGTCTGCAAAAAAAAAAATGTGAATTGGGCACAAGCCAAACAATAATTTCTAAAAGAGTTACAAGTAATTTTCAAAATCAAATAAAAGTGATAGAGGAAAAATTGAGCAAAGAAATGAAAGCAAAGAAAGAAATTAAGAAAAAAATTAACTTGATAAATGAGGCATAAAATATTGAAGACAATATTATCTTAAAAACAGAATTAGTCAAATAGAAAAAAGGAGCAAAAATTAACTGATATTATAGCAGAATTGAACTAATGGAAAAAGATGGACAAAAGTCCACCAAAGAAAATAATTCTTTAAAAATTATAATCAAGGATTTGGCAGCTAATACCTCCACAAGACATTAAGAAACAAAAAAACAAAGACAAAAGAATGAAAAAAATAAAAAGTGAAATATCTCATCAGAAAAACAATTAAACTGAAACACAAGTCAGAAAGAGATAATTTTAAAATTTATTGCACTATCTGAAAGCCATGATCAAAGAAAGAGCCTGGAAAAATATATTTCAAGAAATTATCAAGAAAAGTTACCTCAATATCCTCAAATCAGAGGGTAAAATAGAATTCAAAGAATATACCAATATCAATTAAAAGAGGCAGTAAAATGAAAACTATCAGAAATATTATAGCCAAATTCTAGAGCTCACAACTCAGGGAGAAAATCCTTCAAGAAGCCAGAAAGAAAGCATTTAAATATCATGGAGCCACAGTCAAAATCACATGAAATTTAGCACCTACCACAAAAATATTTACAGCAGATCGTTTTATGGTGGCAAAGAATTGGAAATAAAGGGTTTACCCAAAATTTTGGAATGGCTAAACAAGTTGTGGTATATGATTGCAAAGGAATACTATTGAACTATAAAAAATCGAATTTTTTTTCAGAAAAATTTTGGAAGAATTATATGAACCCAAACAAAGCAAAGTGAGAAGCAGGACACCACCATGCCTATTAACTGCAATATTATAAGGATGATTAACTATGAATTACTTAGCTACTCTGATCAAGACAGTGATCCAAGACAATTCCTAAGGATCCATGATGAAAAAAAAGGCTATTCACCTCTAGTGAGAGAACTTATGAACACTGAATGCAGATTGATGCATATTTTTCAAACTTTATTTTTCTCCCTTTTTGGTCTGTGTTTTCTTTTTCAATATGACTATAAGGAAATATGTTTTTGTATGATTATGCATATATAATTTAAATCAACTTGCTTGCCTTCTCAAAGAGGGTTGAGGAACCAGAGGAAGAGAGGGAATTTGGAATTCAAATTTTTAAAAAAATGAATGTTAGATTGTTTTTACATGTAATTCAAAAATATTGAAAGAAGGAAGCAAAAATATATATTAGAAATGAACCTTTGTTTCTGAAAGAACTTGAGGTGATTAATAAGCTTTTACATATCCTAAAGGGAATAAAACCCCCTTCTTCTCTCTCTCCTGTCCAATTCAGGCTTACTTCATTGTCTGTACTGTTGTTGCTAGATATTTCCTTCAAAGGGAGCCAAATGGCTCAATGTCTAGAGTACTTGGTCCTGCTATCAGGAATGCAGAGCTCAGACCTTAGGCACGTATTGGCTGTGTTATCCTGGGTAAGTCACTTAACTTCTATATGCTGAGTTTTCTCTACTGTTAAATGGGTTTAATAATAATACCTACCTTATAGTGCTGTATCAGAAAAGATATTTCTAAAGTACTCAACATAGTACCCAGCACATATTAAGCACTTAAAAAATACTCATTTCTTTCACTCCCCTAATTTTCCTCTTGTATAGAGAATTCCTAGTGCCTTCAGCAAATTTTCATTTCAAAGATTTTGGAAGTTCCCATACCATGAATTTCAGGACCTTTAATCATCTTGGTTGCTTTTCTATGAATGTGATTCAGCTTAAAATGTCTTACACAATACAATATAACGTGGCCAAGAAAGACCAAATCAGATTGATCATTTTCTTCCACTGATACAGACCAATAAAAATTAGCTTGATCATCTGCCATATTACATTGCTGTGTTGACTTAAAATGAATTTGCACTGTAACAGATAACAAATGAACAACCTGCATACTACATGGGTTGTCACAAAAACTTAATTAGATTAAGGTTTCTAGTGCATCCAAGGATCAATGGACAGTTCAAGCACAGGGAAGCAAAAGAGACTGAATATATGTGGCTTTTCATCTTTGCACCAAAACCTAGATGCAAAATGAAACTCTATCCCTTAACATAGAAATTCATGTCTTTAGTAAATGTACTCGCATGTAAAAAGAATATTTTACATAGTGGGTTTTAGAAAACTTTTCCTTTCTATATAGACACTGCTGCTTTAGCTAACAAAAGAATTTCTGAAGTAATTTTATTTTTCTGTTAAGATTTTAAAGAAACAGATAGGTAGTAGAACTGTAATGATGTATATACATTGCTCAAAGCTCACCAATCAACTAAGACCTTCATGGGAAATCCCAATATTGGAACTGAGACTGATGAGGGCTTCTCTGAGCAAAGAATTGAACTCAGTTTTGCTTGTTCTAAATCAGTATGAGAAAATTAAGTTTCAGATCTACAGCATGGACCTAATATTAAGTGAATGCATGCCTCTTTAGACGTGGAAGGAAGGCTGGACACAAATCATTTGTGTGAAAACCTTAAATGACTTTAAAGCAAGGTACATTCCTAGTTTTATGGGGAGGTGAATTCAGGTTATCTGGTCCAATTTTACTCTTCAATGCTTGAAAGTGTCAGGGTATCTTTTAACCACATCATTGCTTGCCAAAAAGGGTTTGCCCCATCACTGGCAGGATGTAGGAAAATGTGTGTTAGATTTAAATCAGAATACTAAAATTCAGTCCTGCTGGCTGTGTGACCTTGTGCAAATCATTTACCTTCTGCCAGTTTCCCCATTTATAAAGTGAGGGCTGGAGAACCTCTAAATTCATTCCCAGGTCAACCATTCTATGACACTTCATGAAGGAATCTCAATAAAACTAGAGTTCAAATGAACAAGTGGTTTTGCTTGTGCTTTACAGAACTAACAGAAATATGTGGTTGTTGTATAAAAACTGTCTGTAGGGTGCTGAGTCTAGTTCAAGAGTTCCCATATTAGTATACATGAAGCTTGTCAAGGGGTTATGGGGAATATTTGGTAAGCATTGGAATATCCTACAACTAGAGTTAGAAAAAAGTTATATTTTAATTATTTTATCTATTATCTTTATTTATGTATTATTACCTATAATATTTTCTTTATAAAATGTAACATCTTTATTTTTTTAATCTCATGTGCTGCCAATATGTATTTATTAAGCCCCTGCTATATACCAGGCACTGTGCTGAATACCGGAGATAGAAAGAAGGGAAAAAAGACTGATTCTGGTTTCAAGGAACTGACAATCTAAGGAGAGAAAATATACAAATAACTATGTATATACCCAAATGTATGTATATGTTAAACTGAGAACGATCAAGAGACTGAAGGTACTAGCTTTACAAGGGATCTAGAAAGGTTGCTAGTAGAACATGGGGTTTTAATTCATACTTGAAAGAAGCCAGGGAAGCCAGAAATGGAAATTGAGTAGGGAGAAGATTCTAGGTATGGGAAACACTCTGTGGAAATGTCCAGAAGAGTGAGATGGAGTGTCCTGTATAATGAATAGCTAGGGAGCCAGTATTCCAAGACTGTGGAGCTTATGAGAGGGAGAGAGGAAAAAGAAGACTGGAAAAGTAGGGAATAGTGAGTTATAAAGACCTTTGAATGCCAAAAAATAGGATTTTATATTTGAGGTCAGATGAAACCACTGGAGGTTTTTTGCTGTTGTGTGTTTTTTTTTTTAATATCTGTTTTCATTGGGTGGGGTGGTGTTGTCATTATCAGATATGTGTTTTCAGGAAATCAATTTGATAGCTGAATTGGAGACAAACTGGATTGGGCAGAGACTTAGGGTAAAAAGACCACTAGCCCAGGAATGAGTTGATGAGGGTTTGCACCAGGCTGGGGGCAGTGTCAGAGGAGAGAAGAGGGTATATACAAGAGGTTTGGCAAAGGCAAAACTGGCAACAAATTAGAGGATGGTAGTAACTTCTATAATAATGGAGATGTTTGGAAGAGTGGAAGGTTTGGGGGATGGCAGGGGAGATATTGAGTTCAGTTTGGGACAATGTTGAGTTTTAGATATTAATGAAACATTCAGTTAGAAATTTCCAATAGTCAGTTGAAGTTTTCCTAAAATCCACAGGAAGTGTGTGATGAAAAAAAAAAAGGTTGGAAATCCCTAGTCTAAGAGGAAGGAACACTGAACTTGGAACTAAATGACCCAACTTTCAGGCCTTATTTCACAATTGATTAGCTATGAGATTGTAAGCAAATCATTCAGTCTTTCTCCAAGTGATCCCAAGTCTCTAAGTCTCAGTTTTTCACCTGTAAAATAGAAAATATATCTCAAAGGGATTTTTAAAAATCCTACTTCATAAACCAAAAAGTGCTATTTTTTTTAAAAAGACTTCTCTGACTGTTTTCCAGACACTCATTGAATAGGTTACTAGAAGAAGATTTAAACATCTGAAGATAAATTAAAATGCTAGGATTCTCAATATATGCAGCTTATTTTTGTGAGCAAGGCTTTTCAAAAAGAAATCCAAGCTGTCTTCAATTTCCAAGGGGAAGAAAGTTCTGGTGCTAGAATAAATAATAATAAAAAAAGGTTCATGTTTTAGAGCAAGATTAAATGTACGTGAGAAGAATGAAAAGAATGGGCAATAGCAGTAGAGATGTTCAACGAAAGTTAAGTTCTAAGGTTAAGTTTTTGATGGGAATGGTAACTAATGTTTAGCACAAATGAGCTATCAATGAGCTGAATTTTTAAATTAAAATTTCTAATAGCTTGTGCAAAGAAATCTTGGGGAAAAATTGCACTGACCATTATCATTTACATAGGAATGAAATCTCTAGGTTTCCTCCTCTCAATATTTTATTTTCTTCTCAGTTTGAATGAAAAGAATGACAATACAGAATACTGACCCTAGAGGAACTGTCTTTAAAAGGACAGACTTTGTTCATTTTGATAATATTTCTATAATCTATTTGTTGTACATGATGCAACGTATCGATGCACCATTTGACTATATGCCTTTCCTATCTTGACAATAAATTTGAATGTGTGTTAAAGGAGTATGTGTTAAAGGAATAATTACAAATTTTTTCTTTAAAATTATTCAAATTCTTAGACTGTATTATAGCAATAATGTAATTAAACATGGACAACTTCCTTTTTCAACTTATTCTTAACATAAAGTTGAAATAAAATATTTCTTATCTAAATGATACCATAAGTTTAGAGAATAAACTATTTCTTTTCATTTCTTTCAAAAGAAGATGAGAGAGGAGGAGAACAGGATGAGGCAATGGATCTGGAAGAATTCTAAAATAAATCATACTTTTTTTTTTTCGTAACCTGAGTTGTAATTAATGGACACATTGCAGCATTAGCTTAGAATAGTCTGAACTTGCATAGCCAAACTGATATTCTCCAAAGCATATTGGTGCCTGCAGGCTGATATCTGCCTGTGGGTGTTTATCTGAAAAACACTATATTGAAAGTGAATGAAAATCAAGATGTTTTCCCTACAGTAAGAATTAACCTTCATAAGCCTTGTAGATAGTGGTACCTATACCAAAACATATGCAATGGCATATGGGAAGCCCACCTCTAAGTCTGTGCCAATATCAATAAAATAGGTTTGGCAGTTTACCCAAAGAATTACATTTACCAGAAACAAATTTGAAAATAGCGACTCAAATGGTAATTTAATAGCAAGCTGTCTTTAAAAAAGACAGTATATACTCAACAAATATTTACAAGATAGGATGGAAAGAGATTGGGGAAGGGGATAGAAAAGAGACAGGGAAAAGGAAGGGGAAATGGAAGGAAACAGACATTTAGATGGTACCTACTAGGTAACAGGCACTGTGCTAAGGAGAAGGGATGAAGGTGAGAACAGAGAGGAAGAACAGGGGAAAGACTGGAAGTAGAAGGCTGCTAAGTTCCCTTCCAAACTTCAGATTCTGTGATGGGAATGGAGGGACAATGATGGAGAGGAAAAGAAAGGGAAAGGAAGGAAGCAACAGAGAAGGAGGAAAGGATGAGCAAATGAATTACTGAGCTTTATTTTTTGTTACATATTTTATATGACTCTTACATTTAGAAAGCTTCACTTTCAGTGTAGAGATGTACTTTGATCAGAATAACAAAAATCATTTTAATATAAACAAAGTTATCTCCTTAACATCTTCTGAACAAACTTATGTGTCAGTTGTAAGAATTTCTCACAGTGTATTCCTGACAGGAATAGAGTTCAAAGGTCTTGCTTATGGGATAGGGCGAATCAGTCAAACCTATGCAAGAGTCTGCTGAGGTCCAAGGATATAAAAAAAAAAAATAACGCGCCTCATATCTTTTTTTTTGGATGTTTCTTTTTTTTAGTTTTTTTTATTAATTTTATTTTTAGTGTTCTATAATCACTATCATATAACAGCTTTTTTTCCTCTCCTTGTCCCATACCTTCACCCTCCCTCCCTGAGATGACATATAATTTTATATAGGTTCCACATATATGTTCCTATTAAATACATTTTCACCACAGTCATGCTGTATAGAAGAATTAATGTGAATGGGTGAAATCATATAACAAACCAAAATATATACAAAAGAAAATGATCTGCTACATTTTGTGATTGAACTTCATAGTTCTTTCTCTGGATGTGGAAGGCATTTTGCCTTAAAAGAACATTGGAATTTTTTTAAGCAATGAAGTTCCAAATTTACCAGAAAAAAACGCTTGCACACTGTTGTTTTTGTTGTGTACAAAGTTCTCCTGGTTGTTCTCCTTTTGCTCAGCATCCGTTCATATAAGTCCTTCCAGGCCTCTCTGAAGTCTTCCTGTTCATCATTTCTTAAAGTACAATAGTATTCCATTACATTCATATACCATAATTTTTTCAGCCATTCCCCAATTGATGGGCATTTTTGTGATCTCTTGGGGATGCAGTCCTAGAAACGATAGTGCTGGGTCAAAGGGTATACACATTTTTGTAGCCCTTCAGCTACCGTAACCTTCCCTCTTTGCTGTGTATGAAATTCAGTTACATTATGCTATCGCCATTTTTGTTGCTATCGCTCTCACGACTTTCTCACTTATTTTAGTAATGAGTTCAATACTCTCTATCAGTTCTCAAAGACCTCCTCTGCAAGTCTGTTGTTATTAATGTTCAGTTGTCTTTCAGTCACATTTGACTCTTCGTGAGCCCATCTGGGGTCTTCTTGGCAAAGACACTGAAGCATTTTCTTCTGCAGCACATTTTACAGTTGAGGAAACTGAAGCAAACAGGATTAAATGACTTGCCCAGGATCACAGCTAGTGTCTGTGACCAAATGTGAACTCAGGAAGATGAGTCTTCCTGACTCCAGGACAAGTATTCTATCAACTGTTCCACTCAAGTGCCCCATCTCCAAGTCTAATATAAGCCAAAACCCATTCGTTGAATTTCTACTAAGTGAAAAAAGAATTGTTTTCATTGCTAGGAACACAGAAAGAAAAATCAAGGTCATTTCCTACTCTCAAGGAGCTTACATGGTCACAACTTTGTAATTCGTCTTTGCTTGACTTATATTACTCCATTTCCAAAGATAACAGCATTTTTTCCATAGGATGTCATGGAAATGTCTTCACCCACTACAAATTCATATTATCTAATCTCAACTGACTCTCTGTTGCTTATCAATTATTTCGTTTACTCCACTCTTCCGGATTTCTTAGCTCATTTCCCATAGGAACTCTTCCAAAACTTTTCATACAAAACTTTAAGATTTCATTCTTTTCTCACCTCTTAGCCTTCTATCTCTCGCACTTGCTCTACACCCTTAATTTGTTCTTATCATGTTTCCTGATCTATTGCCCCATACCTGTTCTCCTATCACACTTTCTATTTACTTACCTCTGTACCCAGCTGCCATTTTAATGTCTCTTCAGCAACTACTGGAGAAGTCTTGGCCACTTAGTCTTGCTTTCATTCCTGTCCTTATTCGTCATTTAACCCTCTCCTTTCAATTTATCTATTCCTACTGTGCTCTGCGGGGGAAAAAAGCATAAAATGGGGCTGGTTTCATCCCCTATTCATTTTTATCATTGTAGGTGCAATTGTATGTTTTAAACACCACTGTTACATTTGGATTGTTAAATATCAATAATAGTTTAATGATGATGATGATGATGATGATGATAGCTAGTATTTATATAGTACTTTAAGGTTTGCAAAACACATTGCATATATGACTCATTCATGGTACATAATGTCAGCTGGGCCCTTGTTATTATTTGACAATACCACTCCACTCAGTAACTATTTTAAATTTGTCTGCCCTGTTTTTGGTACTAGTCCAACTGATTCCAATTTTTAAAATACTGAGGCCATCTGATTTTAAATTCCCAGGTTCCCTACTCTCTTTGAAGCTTTCCAACATCAGCACACAATCTCTTTTTATTTCTTTGGGTCACAAAAGAGGCATTACTATACACAGAATCACAAAGTTGGAATGAACCGCATGGGCTATCTCCTCGTCAAAGTTAAACGTTTGGTGTTCCATTCTTTCCTATCAACTCCATGACTTTGTTTCAGTGGTCATATTTTCTTTCTCTCATTCATTTCCTATTCCTCCCTCTCTTTTCCAACTACTGAAAATTTCCCTGATCCTAAATAATTCTTTTAGTTTCTTTTATCCCATAGTTCCATTCTCAAACTCCTAAACTTCTTGGAAAGGATGTCTACACAAAATATCTAAATGACACTTCCTCATTACTTATTCTCTAATAAACTCTTTCATGTGACTTTCAGATACTACCTGGTTAATAAATGTACTTCCTCAAAAGTCACCAAAGACCTCCATGTTGCCAAACTCAATGACCATTTTATCAGTCTTCCTCCTTAATCGTACTCGAGCATATGGCAGCATCCAACACCCACTCTATAGATATATCTCTCTTCTTTGACTTAGAAGACATCTTGTTCTACTCCATCTTTGATTTCTTCTGTTCTGCTCCTACACTTCTTATGCTTCCTCTCCACCCCTTATGACTATTTTCTAAGAAAATCTATCTAGACTGGCTTTCTTTTCTTCTCTACTTTCTTTATTTTACCCTTCCTAACTTAACTCATTTACTCCAAATCTTTAATAACTGTATCCTTCCAAATCATTTCCAAAATTAACCTTTCTACCTCTTCTGAGGTAAAGGCACATTTACAACTTCATTAAGGACATCTTCACCTGAATATCTAATCAACAGCACAAACTCTCCCTTTCCCAGTTGAATTTAGGGAGAAAGTTAAATTCTGCTTTCATCATGAGGCTTCCCCCTCCCAATTCCAATGGAAATAAGGGAAAGGAGATGAAATTTTTCTTTTATACTTCACAAATATTTTGCTCTGCAACCCTTTAACATATGTATCATCTAATATTATCATTATGTATTAATATTTTGTCCTCTTATTAGGCTCGAGTGTATATAACAGCAGGGCTCAAGTCTTATTCAAAGTCTCCCATCACCTAGCACAGTCCTCCATATGGTAATTATATTGATTGAATAAAGGAGAAT
Organism: Potorous gilbertii; assembly: GCA_028658325.1. Classification (NCBI taxonomy): domain Eukaryota; kingdom Metazoa; phylum Chordata; class Mammalia; order Diprotodontia; family Potoroidae; genus Potorous; species Potorous gilbertii. Next base: position 170,670,586 of record CM053772.1, on the reverse strand, counting down.
TAAGCTCCATTTACCTTCTCAATGCTTTAGGAAACTAAGATTATCAGTTACAAATAGATTTGTCAAACTGCATGAGAGAGAGAGAGAGAGAATTTCTGCATAAAGAGTTGCCTTACACTGATGAAATCACAGGCTCAAATACTATCTCCCTTTCAAAAGGGAGAGATATTTGATATAAAGACATATATGATCAAAATGAAGCAATGAGAACCTATCTTATGAATTCTTCAACCACTTTCAAAATTATTTATATATTGTATATTTGGCAAAGACTAAATCTATTAAATTACAATCTTTTCAGTTAATTGCAATATTTAAGGTTATAACTTACAGACTCTTCATAAAGCTTTAAAAAGATGTGACTTACTATGGAAGAAACAGAAGAGCTTCCCTTGAGTAAAAACAAACTGTCAAACATCATTTGAGGTTTACAAATGGTACTCATGCTTAAGATTAAACATAAAAGCATAAATCTTTGGATATAGACGTTTTTCCTAGTGTTACAAGGCAGAAGTAAAAGAAAAGAGGTGGAAAAATAGCCTAAAGGAAACCATCCTTTTTTTCTTCTCTGCTATGTAATGATAGTACTCTGTCACAAAATGATATTACTGTGAAAAAGTGGTACCTCTTTTGTAATATTAAAGTCCATCCATGATAATTTTTATGTCTTTTACCTAAAGCTATATTTGCCTTAAAAGAATACAGTAAAAGGTTAACAATTTGAAATAATGGGAAAGGACATTCTGAATAGTGAGAAGTCTGAATTCAAGGTTTTTTGTTTAAGAAATGTAATGGTTAATAACCAAATGAAAAGATGATGAAATTTCTAAAAATCAGAAAGATACAAAATAAGGTAACCTTAACGCACCATCTTATTTCTACAAAATACCTAAAAATAGAGTGGAAATAGGAAATAACATTGTTGGGGCTACATGAAAATAGTTAACATGAACACATTGTTGGTGGGATTGTGCATTTGGTGCAAACATTAAATGGCAGTCTGGCAGCCTACAATGAGTCACAAAATTAATTGCATCTTCTCCTAGTGATTTCACTGTCATTGCTTATGGGAAAATATAGATAGTTATGGATTATCATCTAGTAACTATAAAGTCACTGGATTATATACAGACATGTGAACACAGGTAATACATGTTGTTTTGATCCTTAATCTCCTAAAATGTAAAAATGGCATGGTACTTTGATTTCGTTAGTATTAGGAACTCAAAAATGAGAAAACTCTTACCACCAATACATGTGGGCACCTCTTCTTAAACTTATAGTGTACCCCAGTACTTTTAGACCTTAAGTAACTTTTCTCAAAGTTACATGGTACACCAGATGAAAAACTTGAACCTAGACCTTTATAGCTTGAAGATATACTCTCCTCCTATCTACTACGCAACACTGTCTCTAAGTAGTAAATGAGGATTGATGTCTCTTGGTATTGAGTTATCAGATTTTTTTTGCTTATCAAATAGAATAAAACAATAGTGTTTCTGAGACCTTAATATGTGATTTAATTATCAAATCATGAAACGGTTCTGTGATCTCACAGATTTTGAAATTTCTTCCAATGAGGATATTAACTTACCTATGAATGCCCATATTATGTGAACCCTATCCATATTCTCCCAAAAATTCACTATCAGGGCAAAAATCACCAAAAAGTCACTATTCCAACATATAGGAGGCTTTCCTTTATTTCTTTTGACATTGAGAGGGCAGTAGTAGGGAATTATGAATTTTCACCTAGCCTCTACTCACCATATAATTCCATGATGATATCCCTTATTCCCCTTTTTTTCCCCAGAGTTCCTTTTTGGTCACGTGTTGCAGACTGTTCTCACCATTTACATACCTCTCCTTTGTGTAAAATTTATATTTAGTTCTTTGTCAGTGGTATTCCACATGTCCATATAGAAACACCAATAAAATGTGAGAATTGATAAGTCTTTGGTTTCGTAAGAAAAGTGTTTCCAGTTACTTAAAGCAATCTAATCTGTTCCCTTCCTCCTTTTAAACTCTAAGCCTGGTTTATTCTGCACCTAAGCAATTATTTTTACTTCTATATATTTATGTGTTGATAACATCTCTCTATCTATCTTCTTATCTAACTATCCATCCACTTATCTGTGCCTAATTTCTAGAGGGTGTCCATTAAAAGGCATGTTAAAATCCGGGCACCAGATATTTCTATCCACTTGGTTTTTCTTCCATAGGTGGACAGAACTAGTTCCTCTGTATAGGTATAAATCTAGTCTAAGAATTTTGCAATATCCTTGAGATTTATGCAATTAGCATAATGTCATCCACAAAAAGGAGCATCTGGAAGACTTTACCATCTACAGAGCATGGCTGTTCGATGATCTTTCCACTAAAATGCCTCCCTTTCTAGAGTTTTCATGCCCTTGGAAAGGTTATATCTCTGTTTCATGCTTCATTTGATTTTTATTAACAGAGGTTTATTATGATCTCTTCCAAGGAATCCTGAATGATACATGGATAAGAAAAAAATCTTGATATAAAAGATTTTTAATAACATATTTTGTTCTACTTAATCAATTTTCCCATAATCAAAATCAGCAAACATAATTGGATATAATATCAGTATCAATTAGAATTATTGTTGAATAGTGGTCATTTGTTAAAACAGTGTAGGGGGCTGACTCTTTCACAGGTTTATGTAGCACTGAATAAGATAGAAATAAATGAATTGGCCAAGAAAGAAGGGCTGGCTTTCAGCTATGACCTGAAGAGATTCTAATCTAAGATGGGATGGAAGAAAGTAACTAAACATTACAAACCCCATGTAGCTGTGAGGACAGTTGTTGGGGGAAGAAGGGAACTTGGTAGGATATTGTACTTTTTAATCTGTTGTTATAAAAGGTGATAGACAAGAGTTGAAAATCACTCCCCACAAAGCTAGGGAGAAAAGGAATAGGGCTCCTATTGTTAGCATAGGAAAGCAGGTCAGAAATGCCTACTTTGAAATGAAAATGAAAAGGTCCATTTAATGAATTTCAGATGAAGAATGAATATTCAACTATCATAAGTCAATATGACTCCTGGCAAAGAACAAAATATTCAAAGAATAAGGAATTCACTGGCAATAATTCTCTTTGGAAATCAGTTGTGGATCTGTTTACAAGTTTTATTTTCTCAGTAAAATATAAACTTTTAGAGGGCAAGGATTATTTTTTTCATTTTGTCTTGTTCTCCCAGGACCTAGCACAGAGTCTTGTGTAACAAATCATGTTACAATTAGATTTGGTACCTATCTTCACGCTGAGATAGAAAAAACTCCCTAAGGCAATAAGTAGTGAGGTGGTAGTAGGAAGAATCTAAGGCTGAACTTAGTGTGAAGAAGGATGAGTACTAAGCCAGAGCCAGAAAGAAATCATTGATGACTTTAGCAAAAGTACGTTGAGTGGAATTCATCATAGCCATAGTTGATTAATGCAAGTTTTTGTCTGCAAAGGAAGTTTTTGTAGGGTAGTATGGCAGGTGATTTACCCTTTACTTCTTTGCCAGAAATCACTGTCAATGCAGTTTATTATGAGTCATCCTATAGGAAAATGACCAGAAATATAAAAACATAATAGAAAAAACTAGATTCCAAGTGTTCAAGAACATCTCTCCATTGCTCTGGTAATTGGTCTAGCTCAATGGTCAATGGTCAATCATTCTAACAATACGTGATAAATAAAAATCAAAATCTCAATCTGTCATTGAGTTTCACAACCTCTACTTGAGAGCTCCTACTGACCTATAACACTAAAAAAATGGGAATGATGCTCAATTAGAGCTGCTGTGTTGTTTATGAATATGTCACCCAGTCATAGATTAAACATGATCATAAGCAAAGAGAAACATGATAAAACTCTGAGGTTACATGTAGTCATCGTTAAAAATAATATTCTGGGATGCTCAATAATATACAAATTACTTGTCTTGATTCTTTTTCAAAAACAACAGTCATAATCAGATCTTTAGCTAGGTATTTTTATACCTTGGGCAAGGAGCACAAAATAGACCCAAGGCAATCAAGCCTCAACTGAGTGTGGATGCATGGGGCAAAGGAAGGGAGAAGGCACTACTTCATCAAAGGAAGACATGATGCTACAGCACATGGAGGAAGCAAGGTTAGGGCAGCAAAATATTTCACTCAAACCCACCATCTGGTTGCTTCCCATTTTAATTAAAATTAGTGCTAACTACCTGCTAAGCACTATTGTTACTTTCTAGGTTGCTGTATGACCGCAGGTGCTATGTGTGCTCTAAATTTGACATCCTCTGCCAAAGGCTCAGAGCTTCACCCTCCTTATGGATCTGACTATAATTCTGTTTTATTCATTTACATTTCTGACATGACAGAGCTCCTCAGATTATTTTCCCAGTGCAAACGGTGATGATAGCAAAGTGATTTCCTGAAAAGAATGTTGGTTTTGGAGTCAAAGGACCTAGGCTCCAAATGATGGTTACTCTGCCACTTACCTTGTCCACTCTGTGGACATTATTAATTCTTTCTTGTATATAATGAAGGGTTTGAATTAAATGATGTCTATGTCCACATCTGGCTCTAAATTCTTGATTAAAGGCATAAATCTTATTTTCAGACCTGATGCTGTGAGTTCATCTAAACCAATTTTACTTTTAATTGGGAGTTCCTCATTACCATTTTTTAAAAATATAATATTTTGACTACTGATACTGAGGAAGACAAAAAACTACAAACAGTTAAAAAAAATAAAAAATAGTGCCAGACACAAGATGGTAGCTCCCATTTATATAGAAAAAAAACAATGAACTACACAGACAGAACTGGGAGCCTAAAGCTCTGATTTGTCCACATAGCCATAACAACAGCACTTCCTGGTGATAATTAAGATGCCCATGGAGGCACATTTATTTTTTCAGGACACTAATTGCATCATCCCATATTCAGGGCAGTGGTACACTGAATGGTAGGTACCCTTGACATCCTCTCTGTTATTAGCAGGTAGAGGGCAATATTGTTACAAAAGAAATTGTAAAGAAAAAACTCCTGGAGAAACTTTATAGATTAACTGAAATTTTCCTTCTGATGTCAGCTTTAATTAGCTTAAGCTACTTGGCTGGGATGCCACCCTACAAGCACAAATTAATAGGATTTATTTAAAATGAGGCTGTTCTTGTACTGTTTCCAGTTTCAAATTTATAAATCTCAAAAAGACTATAGGGAATTTGGGGATCTGAGTCACAATCACTATCCATTGATTAAAAAAGAAAGAAACTTACCTAGAAATTACATGTGACAAAATTATTCCACTCTTCTGTTTCATAGCACAGCTGTAGGACAGATGCACACCAAATGCCAGTCATTCTGTCAGAGAAAGATCAGCAGTGATCAAGTTGCGCTTTCCATGTTTTTCAGTCCTTTGGTCACCAGCAGATACTGGGAAATGATGATTCTCTCAAATAACTCAAAAGGTGAGTAAGGAGAAGAAGCCTAAATAACTCCATTTACTTAAAACAAACATATGTAAGGGATTTCATTTATGCGATCTCTGATTTTTATTTCTGAAGAAGGTATACACAACTATTACTCCAATCAATAAATGCCCTTGTACTACCTGTTCCCTCAAAAGTATTATTTTATATTACTTCCCAACGTGTTTTCTTTATTATATGTATTTCCTTTATACTCTCAGTAGGTAACAAATCACTATTTTGCCAAGGAGAGCCAGTTGTTCTACAGGGGCACAATAGCTTTTCCTCTTCAAGAGAGGAGGAAGGAATTCAGGAAAGAGGACAGGGAGCTCTACAAACATGAATTTGACCTATAAAGAAAGACAAGGTCTGCAGTCCAGTCAAAACGATAAATTGTGAACACAATGAGCTCGATTTACTGTGTTACCATTAAAATAATCTCCCTACCAAAAGAAAAATATTTGTTGAAAGATTTGACACAAGTCAACAGATTTTTTTTTTTAGACTTAAGGCTGTGTTGGTCTTGAGTTTGAGTCCCTTAAAATTTCTCACTATCTTCCATGACCTTGGAACTTTGAAAAATGTTTCTTATGTGTCTTTCTTTTGGCAGATTTTTTGTAATGTTAATTTTTTTAATCCAAAAAGCCATTAATTTTAAACAATCAATAAATATTTATTACATGCCTGCCACATATTAAACACTGTGATAAGTCCTGAAGATACAAAATTAAAAGAAATAATTTCTGCCCTCAGGAGGCTTATATTCTAGGGACAAACAACAAATTCATATAAGTAAATACGTAATAATTTAGATAATCACTTCAACTTCAATGGACCAGGAATTATGAGTTGCTTAGCATGTCAGATAGATTGAAAAGAAGGGGAAAATGTCACCTTGAAAACTATCAAGAAGAAACAGAAACACAGAGGTGTAGTGCCAACATGATATTCATAGCGCCTATGGCAGCTATGAATATGCTAGCATAATTGTGAATTGTGAAACACAACAGACTCTCCACATGGAAGACAGAACCAAAACATTTATTCAAACACCAGAAAGTCAAATCTATCGTAGTAACAAAGAAATCTATATACAATAACAATGCAGAGGGCAACACCATCCTCAGTTAGTTTTCCCACAGACAAGCTCTCTCACTAATGCTAGTTGCTGTCCCAGGTACCTGCTTGCTCTGTTCTTCCCAGCTCTGACTAGTGTCACCAATTTCCTCTCAGCTCTACTCCAGTTCTGCCTCTTTCTGTTCTACCCTTCCTGCTCCACCCTTTCCTGTTCTACCTTTTCAGAGAGCTCTTCCCAGCACATGTGATTTAGACTTCCAGATGATTTAAGCAGGGGACATGGGCCTATTAATAGATGGGAAAGATCTTCAAATTAAGCAAAAAAAAAAAAGAAGCTAAATTAACAATACAACAGAACATTGGGATCATTTAAACTGTGATAAAAAGATTTTTCCAATGATTTTTTCTTCAATCTATTTTCTCCTGCTCAGGTTCCTGAGAATGGAGACCTTGATGATGATATAGAAGTTATTCTTGCTACAGACTTCAAAATTCAAAAAATATACATGAGACTATATTCCTAAGATCAGTGTTACACTCCACAAGAGAAACAACTGAAAATAATGATGATGATGATGACAATTATGATGAAGGCAAAAGGATGATGATGATGATGAGACAGAAGAAACTGATGAGGAAAATGATCCAGAATATGATCCAAGCCTAGATGAGGGCAAGCAGCAGTGAGCAATGTGCGCTCTGGCTTTAAAGATTACTACACTCCCAGCCTAAACACAACTAGTAGTTACTTGCAGCCTTATCTTTTGTATTTTCTTAGAATCAAATAAACATTGCTTCTGTTGAGAAAGGGGAAAACATAAATGTTTATAAAGCATTTCAAACCACAGGTTCACTTTATTCAGCATTTTAAGAGAATAATTCCTGCTGTAGAATGTAGAATGTGGTGAACCTTTTAACACGTGCCAATTGGTACATAGTTTAGTTTTTGTGAAATCTTTTGTCATGTATCTACTGGAATGCTGCTGCAGAAATTACCCAACCTGGTCGTTGAGATCAATATTGGTTTAGAGAAAAAAGAAGTCCTTCTGAAGAACCAACCAAAGTATTTTTTCAGCCCCGTAGTTGAATGGGTTTAAGTCTGCTTGTGCTAGATGAGCTTTTACTACTTTCTTAGACAAATGCAGTGATTTATATTAACTAGGAGACAAAGTATTCTGAAATTTCATTTGAGAATAGGCTAGTATATGATTAAGAATTTTCCATAAGACTAGCTTTAACATTCTTAACTGTTAGTTTATGTATTTTTAAATTTTAATGTAATACAATGATCTACAAAGAAACAGCTATCTTATTAAGGTTATTGTTTATCATTGAAGTGTGAATAAAACCTAGTATTATCAGGAATTACCATCCTCCTATACTTGTGTAACTGTACATTCAAACTGAAAGCACTTTTCCTTTTCTTAGTGGCACTGTGGCTTACCTTCACTGAAAATGATCAGTCATATCACTATTTTTAAGCCCATTTCAAGTTTCTTTTTTTTTGGTGCAATTTTAAAATAAATTACCAAGAAGAATGTTAGTTCACAGCATAATGTCTTTATTTGGCCCATCTGGAAGTCTACCTTGATAGTTAGAACTAACAGACATTATTTGGAAGAAGGGATCAGACTTTAAAAAGTATTCCTGCATCTGCAAGTGTGAATAAAAGATAAAATTTTTAATCATAATAGCCCTTTATAGGTCATTATTGTTAAAGCTAAATATATTATAATTTGGGAGTTGAAATTAGGGAAAGAGTTCTATTCCAATTCTCATTGCTTACTATACGAGTATATTATTTACACATACTCTTATCTACTCACACATTTAATTGTGTAGTATTGTTTATTTACCCCCTCACAAGAGTATTGAGGCTTATTAAGTTACATTATATAAACATTGGGAAGAAGAAAGGAAAGAAGGAAGGAAGGAAGGAAGATGGAAAAGCTCTGAGTATGAACCTAGTGACAGGGCATATGGCTATTCCCCAGGAACCACTATAACTAGGTTCAAAGAGTATCAGAGCTGGGTTGGCCACATGAAGTTTTCAGAAGTAGTGACTTTCCAAGAATTACTCAATCACAGGAAAGATTAGGTACAATCTTAAGATCTTTTAGAGACTGAAGTCAGTGGGGAGGGTATGTGGTACCTATGGTTTGTAGTGCCTAGTGCAATCTAAAAATAGCCTTTTCACTGAAACAGGAAGAAGAAAATCTGTCTCTTACATTTGATTAAAAAAAAAAAAAGGATTGCATGCCCCAGGGCCAAAAGTAAGATAGTAAGTTTCTGTTCTCTTTATGATTTCCCACTACAACTAACATAGACTGTCTCAGTATGCTTTCCTCAAAGGCCAAAAAAAAAAAAAGCTTTCTGTACTTCTGTAGTACTTGATAAAGGTGCCTGTGTTTCAAAAACGTTCACAAAGTCATTCAGTCAGGTAATTGCATTGGTCTTTTCTACACTGTCTGTTCTGTGTTTTAAAACTGCAGGAGACAAGTTTGCTCTCTTGCTTCTCAGGTAGTACTTGTTAAGGGAATTAGATAGTGAACTCCTTAGGAGCAGGAAATAAATCTCATCTCTCCTAGTGTATATTCCATGCCTTATGCATAATTAGAGATTAATGTTGAGTACTTCTAGTATCTTTCAAAGGCCCACTCAGGTTTTATTTGCTACACAGGGCACCCCTTTCTTTATCTCACCTCTTTTGGGATTAGCATCCTCTCCTGATATAGGGCTTTTTTACCCTTTTTGAGCTATGGGTCCCTTTGGTAAAAACATACAGATCTTTTCCCAGAAGAATGTCTAAATGTCTAAGAATTAAAAGGAAATCAATTATGTCAAAATACAGTTATCAACTTTTAAAAAACTTCATGCATGCCAGGTTAAGAATTTCTGTCCTAGACAGAAATTTTGTCTATATTTATCTGTATACCTCTAATCTCCTCCCCTATAGAGTGCAAGGTTCATGAGGGCAAGGGCTGTTTCTCTGCAGTCCTATCACTACCACCGCAACTTGTACGTCATATGTGCTTAATAAATGTGCCTTGTCATGGTATGAACTGTAGAACTTAAATGTTTGATGACATAATGCTGTTTTCCTAATTGTTATTGCTATTCAGTCATGTCCAAGTCTCCACGACCCCATTTGGGGTTTTCATGGATCCTACATCCCAGAGTGGTTTGCCATTTCCTTCTCCAGCATATTTTACAGATGAAGAATCTGAGGCAAACAGGGTGAAGTGACTTGTCCAGGGGCATTCAGCTTCTGTCCGAGGCCAGATTGGAACTCAAGGAGAAGAGTCTTCCTGGTTCTAGACCTGGCACTACATCCACTGTGACACCTAGCAGCTCTCTTCCTCCTTCTCATCCTTTTCCTATCCTTCCTCCCCCTGATAGATAGATTATTATATGTAGGTACTGGATAGATAGGTAGGAAGCAACTAAGTATCACAGCAGATAGATCACTGGATCTGGAATCTGGAAGATCTGAGATCAAATATGACCTTGAAGTGTAGCTGTGACCTTGGGCAAGTTAGATAATTGTTGGACTCAGTTTCCCCAAACATAAAATGGGGGTAATAATGGCTCCTACCTCCTACGGTTGTTAGAATCAAATGATATATTTGTAAAGTACTTAGCATAATGTCTGGCCATTAGTAGGCGCTATGTAAATTGCTAACTATTAATATTGTTAGGACTAACCTCAGGGCCAGGGAGATCTAAAGTCAAATCCCATCTATGATACACATGGGTTGAGTAACCTTGGGCAAGTCACTAAACTTCTCAGTGCACGCATACAACTCCCTAAAACCATAACCAGCAGAATAAACACAGAACTGAAGCATTTGGTGGAATTTTCTCATTTGAGAGTTCCTTCCATCAACAAAATCACATCACTTCTCTATTCCTATGATTGTAGATAGTCTTGAGACACTAAATGCCTGTGTATTTTCCTAGTTAGAGGATAAAAAAATTGCATAAAGATTACTTCAATCAAATATTAGTAGTCTGGTTGGAATATACGTAAGGTCTTTCTTATTAGAATTAACATATATATATATATATATATATATATATATATATATATATATATATATAAACAAGTAGAAAATTTCAATTTAAGTTCACAAAAAATTTGCACTGCTCAAGAGTACTTATGAGCACCTTAAGAAATATTGTTTCATAAGGAAAACTTTTTTATATTCATAAAGATAAAAAGATAGAGAAAAAATAAAACATTCTGAGGTAAAGATATGGGGATTTATTATACAATTTTAAGCTCAGTTGCAATCTTAAAATATATTGTTTCAGTAGGTAAAACTCTTCTGAACTTTAGCACTGACAAGGTTATCAACAATTGTCAACAATGAATGGGAATGAGATACTTTCTTAGCTAGCCCACTGAAGTTGATACTTCTTTCAGTAGTACAGCTTTCAAAGGATCTATTCCTGACATACTCTCCTCCACATCCTGCACAGGGGATCCACATGGCTGGGGTCTTTCTTTTATAGCAGCAGTTCTCAAACTTTTGGGTCTCCAGGACCCCTTAACAGTCTTAAAAATTACTGAGGAGACTTTTTATACTGCAAAGGTATTGTATTTATGTGGATTATATTTATCAATATTTACTATATATCTATCACAGCTGATAGATTTTTAAAGTATTTGTTAATTCATTTAAAAATAAAATTAGTACATTAACCAAAATAATTTCTTTTTCGTGAAAGTAACAGTATTTTGCAGAACAAAAACAGTAAGAAGAGTGGTACTGCTCTTTTGGAGGATGAAGAAAAACATAGGTCTTGTGAATTTTGAGGAAACATTTTCTTCCAAGATAAAAGTGACCTCTAAAACAAAGGAAACAGAGCTATGGGGTTTGTACTTTATTTTCTTCTCTATTGGTTATGACAGGATCAACAAAAATGGTTAAATCTTAGAAGAGGACTGTACCATATTGCCAACACAAGGGGATTCTGAGAAGGCTAACTTCAGGAAAAATGCATTTCCCACAGGAATGAACTTGACCTTTAGCAATGGTTTCGACCCCAAGGCATGATCACTTCCCCAGGAAACCGCTGATTGTGTACACTAAGGTAAAAAGCTATCGAAACCCCGATCTGTACTCTAAGAACTAGCCCCCGTGTTTTTTTTTTTCTTAGTGCACTAATAAATTCATTTTTCTTTTAGTCTTTACTTTTTGACTTACAATATTAAAGAAGTCATGGTGGATCAAGTTTTCCCATATCTCTCAAGGAATGCAAGTTGGGAAACTCCCACAAAAGCTTTACATATTTTTGCAAACCTTTTTAAAATCTGGCTCATTAGAAGACAGCTAGTTTCTCATACCTGCTTCTGCATTCAATCTATTGCCATATAAATCCAGTCACACTTATATGTAGTTGGAAGTGGGGGTCAGGGTTATAAAGTACAAATAATGTCTTTGTATTATTATAAAATTATCTTAACCTCATGAATACCCCCTCCAGAGAATCTCCAAAAGTCCTACCAAATGTTGAAAACCTCAGCTCTAGAGCTCTTCTGGACAATGTAGGCATAGCTGAAGTGGCCCGTTTGCTGTTCCCTCTAGAAGACATTCCATCTGCAGTCTCTTGGTATTTACACAGGCTTTACCCTCATACCTTTCTCACTTTCACTAAGAAGGGTTCTAGCTTTCTTCCAAGCTCAGCTCAAACACTGCTTAATTCGGCTTTTGTTTCTCCTAGTCCCTGACCCCAACTCACTCTCCACATCCTAAGGGCTGGGAATGCAACCGTAATTTCATAGGCATTCCATCTCTCCCAGTTAAAGAAGTTTCCTAGAATAAAACAGGTCATGGATGGGACACGAATACAGATCTCTTGTATGCTGAAGCATTCTGCCTATCCATTATTCCAAGCTGCCTCTCTTGCACACTGTAGGCACTCTTAATTTGTGGTTGTGGTGGTGACTGTTGAATGAGAGAAGAGTGAATTCCACAGATTCCCCTGTTCCCTCAGCCCCGCCCCGCCCAGCCCCGCCCAGCCCCGCCCAGCCCAGCCCTGCCTAGCCCCGCCCCGTCCACCCCAGCCCAGCCCCGCCCAGCCCAGCCCAGCCCCGCCCAGTCCAGCCCAGACCCACCCTGCCCAGCCCAGCCACGCCCAGCCACGCCACGCCCAGCCCAGCCTACGCCAGAAGCTGCAGAGCGCGAGGGCTGAGGAGGAGGGGCTGAGGCACGCGCGTAGAGGGTGGTTGGCCTCAGTCTCCTTCCCTCCCCTACCAGGGAGGGGCAGGAATGGTTTGAGTCAGCCTGGTGGGACAGGCCAGGAAGTAGAGACAGGCTCCCGAGACAGAAGGGGCTCTCCCCTTGTTTATTGGGCACCCGGGGACTGGGAGCTCTTCATGGAGGAGGAGATGTTCATCAAAGAGCTGGAGCGGTGGATAAAACGGCTGAACGACTGTGAAGTCCTCAAGGAGAACCAAGTGCAGACTCTGTGCAAGAAGGCTAAGGAAATCCTAGCGAAAGAGTCAAACGTTCAGGAGATCTCTGGTCCCGTTGTTGTCTGTGGGGACATTCACGGTCAATTTCAGGATCTTTTGCAAATCTTTACGATTGGTGGGGAAATACCAGACAAAAACTACTTGTTTTTGGGTGACTATGTGGACAGAGGCTTGTACTCAGTGGAGACGGTGACTTTACTTGTATCTTTAAAAGTGCAGTATCCAGAGTGCGTTACACTCTTGAGAGGAAACCACGAGAGTCGCGAAGTTACTCAAGTTTATGGTTTTTATGATGAATGCCAAAAGAAGTATGGAAACGCCAACGTCTGGAAATATTTTACAGACTTATTCGATTTTCTCCCCCTTACAGCTGTAGTTGACAGCCAGATATTTTGCGTCCATGGGGGCCTGTCTCCCTCCATAGATACCCTGGATCATATAAGAGCTTTGGATCGCTTTAGAGATATACCTACGAGTGGACCGATGTGTGATTTGTTATGGTCCGATCCAGACGAGTTTGAGGGTTGGGGGCCCTCTCCAAGAGGGGCTGGCTACACATTTGGACCAGACATTTCTGAAATATTTAACCGGACCAATGATCTTTCACTGATTACCCGGGGTCACCAACTTGTACAGCAGGGTTATTTCTGGAATCATAACGAAAAGGTGGTGACCATTTTCAGTGCACCCAATTACTGCAACCGTTTTGGGAACCAGGCTGCTATCATGGAACTGGATGATCCTGTAAAGTATTCCTTCATACAGTTTGACCAAGCACCTCAAGGGAAGTGTCCTGCCATCTCACTTCTACCTTTTTCCTATAGACAGCCTTGGGCAAAACCCAGGGTAAATATGTGGCAGTATTTACCGAGTCTTTTTAAAAAGCAAACATAATTTTGTTCTGTTCATTGAAATGTGTCAGAATAAAACCCCATTCAGGGACAAAATGGCCCATATTAATAGTAACGAGCAGGGAACTAAATTTGAGGATGAAATAACAGGACAGCATTGTTTGAAATAAGTTCAACAGTTTTCCTGCTATGCATAGTTTTTGTCGTAACTTTTCTTCTTTTTTTAGGACTGAGCAAACAAAAAAGGTTACCCATACTTTCATTTTGGGGGGACAATTGATATATAATTTTAGTTGTAGAATTTAGCATAAATTATTGAATTTATGCTTGTTTAACTTTCACTTGCCATATTAACCTCTCCCTTTCATCAAAATTTAGACATTTATTTAACCAGAGAAAAGAAAATTTTGAACTGAACTGACTTCACATGATGCAGTGAGGTGTCAGGGAATGTTGTCAGCACCAAAATAAAAAGATGTCCAAGGACGAAAAGTATGTGAAGGAAACTATATTTGGAAATAAACACAGAAAAAAAGTACTTAAAAAGTGATACTTTTGATTTTTAACTGTAACTGGAGAAAAAAAACATTTAAATGTCATATCAGTCCATTTTTGGTAACCCTATTTCAATGGTATGAGTAGTCCTATAAAAGCCCCTTATCCAGGCATGCCTAGTTTGTATTTATTGTCTACACTTTCTTCTAAGTCATCCTTCTGGGATTCAACCAGCATTTTGGGGTCTTGAGATATTTTTTTTCCATCAGTGAACATTTAAGAGCCTACTAGTTGCCAGGCACTGTGTGAAGGAGATACAGAAAGAGGCAAAAGACCTCAAGGAGCTTACAATTTAATGGAGAAGATAACATGCAAACAAATATATATACATATATGCATATATATGTAAGTTATGTACAAGATTAATAAGAAATAATTAACAAAGGGAAGGCACTGGAAATGAGAAATTGGGGAAGTAGAAAAGGTGGTAGATACCTGTGGAAATAACAGGCTATCCAAGTGCTAGGGGGGAAAAAGTATTGTCAACAACAGGTAGGGTTTTTTATTACATTATTTTTGATATGTTTTAGAAGAAAAAAAAGAATAGTTTGAATTTTTCCTCTTCTTTTAAGGAACTGTGCCTCTACCACTGATAAACTATTTTCCCAACTGTGATGGTTTTAAAAATAGTTTGAAAATGTCTTGTTTTATTACCATTTTGTTCTTAGTAAAAAAAAAAAAATCATGAAAATTTTCCACTTTATACTGGAGTTCTGTTAAAAAAAATACAACTTATGAACACTATAAAGTAAGTATTTTTCTTTCACTGGAAAGATTTTTTTTCTTTTTTTTCCCTAGCGAGGTATAATTCTTATTAGCTACTTTTTTAAAAAAGTGAACTTAGGGATACTTTTCTTTAAATATCCTTCTTTATTTATGATAAAGAATAACATTCCCCTAGCCCACCAAAAAATGTAAGAAGGTATATGGTGTTGATTAATTTCTTTTCCTAATCAAGTCCAATATTAAAATCACCACTCCATCTAGCTGCTTACGCTCAAAAACTTTGTTCATAGAAATTTATGGGTCAATGTCACTGTGACATGCAAGTGGTCATGAACGATGGGTCTGTTTATGATAATTTTCCAATAGTTTGTTTGTTGAATTCTAAATGATATTTTTCATTCTATATTCATAGCTGTTGTTATTCATCTCATTTTCATCTTTTTATGGTGGAGTTCAACTGGGTACAACTTAAGGACAAAGTCTCTATCTTGCTATTAGTCCTTTATATTTAATGCTCTGCAGGTTATTTTGCAGATAGATAAAATGAATGTAGTATGTCATTGAATTAGAGTATTGAATGAAAGCTCATGTTATTATTAATATCATATTATAATTAGTTTATATTAATATATTATATATAAATTATCGTCATTATTATACAAGTAAATCACTGCTATTTAGCTCTTTGCTTGATCTAGCTGACGCAGCTCTAGACAAGGATACTAGTTTTACTACTGTCTGATTAGGATTGAAGCTTGGATCATTGAAGGGTTGGCTTCAGATGTTCCTGATGCTAGGCAGTAGGTGGAAGGCAGAGGGTTTTTAGCAGAGTTCAGTAAGTCAAGAAAGAGATTAAGGCTGAGAATACCGAGGAGTCAAAGAAGCCTTCTACTACCCATCCAATGATTATATTGTGACAGCCACACATAATCCAAAGTCAAAAAAACATTCCTTTTCAATTTGAGGAGACTCAACATTTTTAACTAATCATTAACATATTATTTCTCCTCCTCTTCCTTGTTATGATACTATAATTGGTATTTATCATCACACCAATACAAGCTGAATATGCCATCTATAACATTTTCTTTCCACTTGTTCAATCTTTGCAGTTGTGTCTGACATTTTGTGGCCCTATGTGGAGTTTTCGTGCAAAGATCCTGGAATGGTTTGTCATTTCCTTCTCTAGCTCAATATGCAGATGAGGAAACTGAGGCAAACAGAGTTAAGAGACTTATCCAAGGTTACACAGCTAATAAATATATAAGGACAGGTTTGAAATTAGGAAGATTAGTTTTTCTGACTCCAGACCTGACATTCAATTCATTGAGTTATCTAGCTACCCTATAAATTGGTACATTGGTACTCTAATAAAAGCTCTGAATCCCCAATCCTTTTGCATTCCTTTCTTATAACCAGTCTATAATTAATAACATGCTATCACAAAGGGATTGTGAAAAATGACAATTTACTTGGAGTTGCATAATAAAATCAAGAAATGCATTCATAGCAAACACTATAAATTCCACTTTCCCAGAAAAAAATTTCCTCTCACATTTGTATCCCTAAGAGGTCTCAGGGCTTTCCTTCTCACTCCCTCATGATGCCTTATTGGCATAATATTCTTTAAGTATTAATAAATTGATACGCATAAATATCGTGATATTTAATCTTTAAGATTCTTCAGTATCTTCTTCTGGAAGATATTACCCAAGATATTACTTTATCAGATCTTACATTGCTGGTGCATGCCTGAAAACCAGAGCAGAAGGTGACATGACAGAAGTGTAAGGCTTGGAATTCATTAATTTTGAAACCATTTCCTTCTCCTAACTTCTGTTTCTTCCTCCTTTTCTTCCTTCTCTTACTCAGTCTAGCGATGTCTTCACACTGTATGTTTACATGTATCCTTCTGGGAGTATTCAGAATCTCTGAAGTCCCAAAGCCTTGGTGGACCTCTGGTGAGAACACCTTTTATTTACCATCACTATTACAATTAATATTAAAAATTCACATTTTAATGTGAATCACATAATTGGAGAGTTGAAAGGACATCATCAGCCATCTTATTTGTTTGATCATTTTTTTTAGTTGTATCTGACACTTCATGACCCCATTTGAGATTTTCTTGGCAAAGATACTGGAGTGATTTGCTCTCCTTTTACTGCTCATTTTACAGATATGGCAGGTGAGACAAACAGTGGTGTGTGACTCGCCCAGGGTCACACAGTGTCTGAGACAGATCTTCCTAACTCCATGGCACAGCACTCTATCCATGGCACTGCCTAGCAGCCTCATTAACCACCTACTCCAAATCATATCCAAAAAGAATCCCCACCAGAATAACCAAAAAATGGTCATACAGTCATTACTGAACATCTCCAAAATGGAGAGGCATGAGATGGGGGTGGGAAACTCATTGCCTGTAGTGGCAGCTAGTTCTACTTTTAAAAACTTTGTAAAGAATGTATTTGTTAATTTATTTTTAAAGGCACTTTTTTTTTATATAAATCAAGTTACCTACAACAATCATAGAAGTTAGAGGATAGTCTTGTATGATAATCCTGTGTAGGTAATTATAGAAAAAAGTGAGCCTAAGCGACTTATCTATGATTACACAGCCAAAGGTTTCTCTGGGAATTAAAACCATGATCTTTTGATTAAAATTAGAGATGAGAGTCAAACATATGTCTCAGAATCAAAACTTCAACACACTTTCAAAATAGTTAGGAGCTGCCATTTTATGTCCAGGATGTTGTATTTCTTATACGTTTTATTTCAAATGATAATTTAGTTGAGGTGAATTTTGATTGTGTTGAATTATTCTTTGTATTGTAGATTCATGTATATATTTATAAAAAAACTAAATCACATTAATGAAAGACTGACTTTATCTCAGTATCAATTATAACTTAAGGTACATAAATCACAGGTATAATATCTCTAAAGGTTATTACCAATCTGTAGAGAGCATTCCTAAGTAATTAACTCCTTTCCAATAATATTTGATGACAGCATCAGCATTGAGACTATGGGACTGTATGAAGATAGAGATAAAGAGACCCTGAATTTGAGGGAAGAAAAAAACCTGTGATAGATACAAGCAGGTGAGTCTTAGAGGAGGGAATAAAGGGAAATGAGAGAGTTGAAAAGAAGTTATCAGAAAAAAGTTGCATTAAGAGTGCAGCCATGGAATCTTGTACTAGAACTGAGACTGTATTACAACTACTTCATAAAACTTTACTACTGTTCATTGTACAAGTACCTAATAAGTAGAGTAGATATCACTGTCAAAAGAAGAAGTCTATATTGTAACTCAGGACTATTCACTGATGACTCCTTGACCTTAGAAAGTCCATTTCATTTCTCTGAGTTGATGCTGCTTGATCTTTTCAAGTCAATATTTAACAAATCAGTTTACATTGATTAAACCATTGATAGATATCTCAGTAACTATTTTTTTCCTTTTCCTTCATTACTTTCTTCTTTTTTCTGTTTTTACCATTTTCTTTCAATTAGTATAAGAGCAGACCAAATATTTTCATGTCCAATATGTTTATTAAACACCTCAGCAGCTAAATTCTTGATGTGAGAAAACAAGCAAACAGCTGAAATTACTAGCTAACGTCAGGATTGGAGATTATCTGTAGTGTTTAACCAATTCTCCAGTCATCCTGCTTTTGCCCAAGCCTTACACAGTCTTGAAATGCATTATTTTCCTATGTCTATTTTTCAAAATCAGTATGTTCTTTCAAGGGGAAGTTCAGGTGACTCTTCCTCAATGAAATCTTATCTGGTAAGAAATCTTCCCCATATAATATTACTTTGTATTTACTTCTAGGTGTGCCTAGAATACATCATGTTATACACTTTAAGGACAAAAGCTGTTTCATTTTTTTGGTCTTTGTACCCCCACCACTGATTACAACAGTTACATACAAATGTGTCTTTTAATGTAAATCAGTTACCAACACAGTCATAAGAACCGAGAGAAAATATGAGTCAAAAACAGTCATTTGATGTCACTGAAAGCAAAGATACGGCAGTCAAAGCAAAATCAGCTTATAATATAGTCATATTGGTCCAATGAAGTGTCAGTCCTAGAATCAGGAACCCTCCTCTTTCTGAGTTCACATCTGCCCTCAGACACTTACTAGCTGTGTGACTCTGGGCAGGTCGCTCAAGCCAGTGGGCCTCAGTTCCTCGTCTATAAATTTAACTGGAGAAAGAAATGGTTAAATCACTCCAGTATTCTGGCCAAGAAAACCTCAAATGGGGTCATAGAGAATGAGACATAACTGAAGAAACAACTCAATAAGAGCAAATATATTATGTAGAAGCATTATAAAATTAGGAATATTATTTTGTTAACCATAAGGAGATATTTGAGAGGGGAAAATGAGTTTAAAAAAAAGTTTTGTAAAAAAAATCCAACTAAGTAAAGTCATCCCATGAGACTATTAAGAGTAAAATTAGAAAAAGGACAGCAAACATATGAAAAAGTGAAAATAAAGATCTGGAAAAATATTCGTATAAATTTCATTTTATCATCAATGACAGTGGATCACTTGGTCTGTCACCTGTTTAAGAGGAAACCCTTGCCATGAGACTAGCACATCTTTTTCTCTTAGGTATTTCCCAATGGTATTACTCCTGTTCCTTAAAATTCTTATTAGTTAATATGTTCCAGTCTGATCACATTTACCATGAGAATTCTGTTGCCTTCTGTGTGATGTCATTTTCAATTTTTTTGAAGATTGCTGTGTTCTTTGTCTCATGATCCGTACTATATTGGATTTTTTAAAATGATACCTTGTTTCTAGAAGAAAAACTAGAACACACATTATCTGTAATGGGTATAAACTATAAGATTTTCCAATATGATCAGGAGAGAAGAAAAGATAGCAATTTTCACCATTATTATTCAGTATCATGCTAGAAATGCTGGCTATTGCAATAAGCTAAGAAAAAGAAATTCAATGAGTAAGAATAGGCAACAAGGAAGCAAAACTATCACTTTTTGCTGGCGGTATGATTTACTTAAACAACCCTAGTGAATTCACAAAAAAAGAACTAGTTGAAATGATAAGCAGGTTTAGCATGTTTCAAGATATAAAATAAATCCACATAAATTATCAGGGTTTCTACATAGTACTGATAAAACCAAACAGGAAGGAAGAAATAGAAAGAGAAATTCTATTTAAAATAATTGCCGAGTAGGTAAAATATTTGTCAGTCTACCTTTGAGATGCAGAAACACAAAGGAACTATATGAAAACAATTACAAAACACTCTTCATACACAATAAAGACAGAACCCAAATAACTGAAGGATTATTAATTGTTCATGAGCAGGTTGAGACAACATGATAAAAATGACAGTATTACCTGAATTCATTCACTTATTCAATTCCATGCCAACCTACCAAAAATTATTTTACAAACCTAGAAAAAATAATAAAACTCATCTGGAGAAATAGAAAATCAAGAATATTAAGAAAATCAGTTTCAAAAAAAAGAAAAGGAAAGGAACCTAGTCACACCAGATTTCAAATCATATGACAAAGTACTAATAATCAAGTAGTAATCTTCAAAATAATTTGGTACTGGATAAGTAATAGAGTTGTTAATTAATGGAATAGATTTTTTCATATTATATAGAAGTAAATGAGTATGGTACGTGATAAAGATTCTAGTTAGTGGAGTAAGTCACTATTTGACAAAAATTACTGGGGAAACTGGAAAGCAGTTGAACATAAACCAGACATAGATCATGGGCTACACCAAATATTCATATAAATTCAAAATTTGCACATAATTTAAATGCAAAATATATAAGAAAATTACAGGTGTATGGGGAAAAAAACCTGTTAGATCTATAGATGTGGGAGAGTTCATTGCCAAAAAGAGACAGAGAGGCTCATGGGAAATTAAAATGGGTGATTTTGATTACATTAATTTAAAAATGTTTTGCACAAACAAAACCAATGAAGCAAAAATTAGAAGAAAATCATGAGAGTAGGAGGAAAATTACATCAAGTTTCTCTTATAAAGACCACATTTCTCAAATATATAGATAACTTGAGTCAAATTCATTTTAAAAAATGAGTCAGTCACCAGTTGACAGATAGTGAAAAGATATGAACAGTCAGTTTTCAGAAGAAATCAATAGCCACATTAAAAATGTTCAAAATCCTTATTAATTAGATAAATGGAAATTCAAACAACACTGGGGCAACACTTTGTACCTATCAGATTGTCTAATGGAAATGATAAATGCTGGAAGGGATTAGGAAAATAAATAAATTAATGTACTTTTGGGAGAGCTGTGAAGAAGTCCAATCATTCTGAAGAATAATTTGGAACTATGCTCAAAGAGTTATAAAACTGGGGATACCCTTTGCTCCAGCAATACCACTACTAGATTTGTACCACAAAAATATCAAAGAAAAATAAAAAGGAACCATATGTACAAAAGTATTTATAATAGCTCTTTTTATAGTAGCAAAGAATTGGAAATTGAGGGGATGTCCATCAACTGGGGAGTGATTAAATAAGTTATAGTATATTAATGTGATGGAATACTATTGTGCTATAAGAAATGAGGAAGGGAATGGTTTCAGACACTCTTGGGGAGACTTATATGAAGTGACAGTAAGTGAAGTATGAAGAATCAGGGTAATATGTATACAATAATAGCGGTACTGTGACAGTAATCAACTATGAATGACAGCTACTGCAGAAATATTATTTTGCAATGCTTTGTATATGTAATGGATATACTACTTCTTGCCTCCTCAACAAATAGGGGAAGGAGTAGAGGAAAGGAGAGAATTTGGAACTGAAAATAAAAATAAACAAAAAGTTGAAGGAAAAATAAAGAATTGATTGGCATTTGTGGCACTTGATAGTACACTGAATTTGGCAGCAATTAATAGAACCTGTTTGGTTGTGTGGTTTCCATCCTATATCACACCTAATCATCCATTTTTCCCTTTATGTATATTTGAAGAGTTATATATGACAAAGGTAGGGTGTAGAGTGTATTCAGGAAAGACTAATATCTGTGGTGCGAAGGCTGCCAAGATCTTTTCAGGGCTGCTTTCTACCTTTGGTGTCCACCTGACCTGCCTAACTCTCTCCTCTAAGAAGCTTGCACAGTGGCCACATCCTGGTAAGCCATTCCTTTGGATAGGCTAAAGCAGTTAAGGGTAACTGAAGTGTCTCAAACCTATCAGTGAGTTAGGGGTGTGTCATGTGAAGACTTGGTCTGGTGGAATGGGCAGATGAGAACAATTTGTTCCAATGGCCATGAAGGCAGCTGAAGCAGGCAATGTGGAACTCGTAGAGATTTTTTAAACATTGAAGATGCCAAGGTCATCCACTGCACCTTGAGCCATCACCAGTCATCCTGACTGTCCTACTACTAGACTGTGATGACTCTGGAAGACAGAGCAAGGTTGATGGCTTCATGAACCTCTGCCTCACTTAAATTCAATGCATGCAAGAATCAGAAGACATCACCATATCATTTTAACATTTTTATCTATCTCAAAGTCCTATTGCAAAAAAGCAAGTGATGGATGAAGCAGCAGGTGTGGATATACTTGGATCTGTAGTCACAATCCTACATACAGACCACCCAGATCATAGAGTTGTTTTCTCACTGGAAACAGCAGTGGGATTCAGCAGCCCCATGGGTATCTAAGCAGGCTTTTGAGGAAAGGGCTAGAAATGGTGCCTTAAAAATTGTCTGCAAAGATATATGCAAAGATGATTCCACTCACCTTCAGTGCATGGAATATATGCACACTTATAGACAACACAAGATCCAAAAGACACAAAAGAGAAAGAGCTTTTGTTGTGAGATAACTCAACAGGTATCGCATCCAAATAATAGCCCTGAGTGTAGCAAAACTGGCAAATGAAGACCAGCTTACTGAAGTTTTAACTGGATATATGCTTTTATGTAGTGGCCACAATAAAGAGGAGCACTATGAAGCTAGTGTCGGTTTTGCAATCAAAACTAATCTAGTCAACAAACTTGTATGCCTACCAGAAGGAGTGAATGAAAAATTCACTTGCAGGAAAATGCCATCATCAGTGCCTATGATGAACGCTGATGAGGTCAAAGAAAAATTTTATGGATGGAGATCCTTATCATTGAAGTACTAAATGAGGACATACTTATAAATGTGAGTAACTTTAATGTTAGAGTTGGCTCAGACAATCAGACATGGCAGGGAGTTCTTGGGAGGAATGGTGTTGGAAAAAGCAACAGCAATGGTCACTTACAACTAAAAATACATGCATCTAATGACTTTCCCATCACTAACATTTTCTTCTTTTTACCTAAATGCAATAAAATATTGTGGAAGCGTCCTTGCCACAAACATTGGCATTTAATACACTATGTGATAATAATAAGAAGAGACACGCAGGATGTTAGAGTAAGGAAGGCAATGTGTGGCACAGGGTGGTGGACTAATGAACTAAAGCCGCTGTTCTAAGGCAACATGGGAATCAGAAGAATTAATGTCACCAGATTAGAATGCTTCTCTGAGAGGGAGCAGCTTGTTGCTAACTTGAAGTAAAATTTGAGCCAACACACAGTTAGAAACAGTGGAGCAGAAAAGAAGTGGACGGTTTTCAGAGGTTTGGTGGATAGCACTGGATTTTCTTATCTGGACCAGAAGACTCACAAATAACAAGACTGGTTTAAAGAACATTATGAGGAAATTTGGAAGCTGCTAAATGCAAAAGAACTCCGTTTACCAACAGAATAGTTCATCCATCTCTAAGGCAGCATATAATTCCATCAAAAGTAAAGTATAAGTGAAAGTTAGAGAGAGGCAAGACTCCTGGCTCAGTAAGAAGCCAGATGAAATTCAGTTTTATGCTTATAGTAGCAATTCAAAGAATATTTTTTAAATTTATTTTTTGTTTATAAATTAATTATTTCTGGTTTTCAACATTCATTTCCACAAGATTTTGAGTTCCAAATTTTCTCCCTATCTCTCCCTTCTCCCCCAAACAAGATGACATGCATTCTGATTACCCTTTTGCCCAGTTGGCCCTCCCTTATGTCATTTGGCCTCAATCTCCTTCCCTTTACTTTCTTGAATGGCAAAATAGATCTCTATACCCTATTGCTTGTATATCTTATTTTCTAGTTGCATGTAAAAACATTTTTTAACATTTGTTTTTAAAACTTTGAGTTCCAAATTCTCTCCCTTCTTACCTCCCTCATTGGGAAGGCAAACAATTCAATATAGGTTATACATGTATATGTATAGTATATATGTATAGTTATGCAAAACATTTCCATATTAGCCATGTTTTGAAAGACTAACTACATTTCCTTCCATTCTATCTGACCCTCTACTTATTCTATTTTCTCCTTTGACCCTGTCCCTTTTCAAAAGTGTTTGCTTCTGACTACCCTGCCTCAAATCTGCCCTCCCTTCTGTCATACTCCACTCTTATCTCCCTCCCCGCTACTTTCTTGTAGGGTGACATACCCAATTGAGTGTGTGTTTTCCCTCCTTAAGTTAAATCTGATGAGAGTAGGTTTCACTATTCCTTCTCACATCCCTCTCCTTCCCCTCTATTGTGAAACCTTTTTCTTGCCTTTTCTATATGAGATAATTAAACCTATTCTATCTCTCCCTTTCTCTTTCTTCCATTGTATTCCTGTCTCACATCTTAATTTTATTTTTAGATATCATGCCTTCATATTCAACTCATCCTGTACCATCTATCTCTCTCTCTCTCTCTCTCTCTCTCTCTCTCTCTCTCTCTATCTATCTATCTATTATCTATCTATCTCCTACTACTACCCTAATAATGAGAAAGGTCTTATGAGTTACAAATGTCATCTTTCCATGTAGAAATATAAACAGTTTAACTTTCAAAAGTCTCTTATGATCTCTTTACTGTTTACCTTTTCATGTTTCTCTTGATTCCTGTATTTGGAAGTCAAATTTTCTATTCAGTTCTGGTCTTTTCAGCAAGAATGCATGAAAGTCCTCTATTTCACTGAATATCCATTTTTCTCCTCAAGGATTATACTCAGTTTTGCTTGGTAAGTGATTCTTGGTTTCAATCCTAGCTCCTCTGATCTCCAGAACATCATATTCAGAGGCCTTCTATCCCTTAATGCAGAAGTTGATAGATCTTATGTTATCCTGATTGTGTTTCCATGATATTCAAATTGTTTTTTTTCTGGCTGCTTGCAATATTTTCTCCTTTACCTGGTAACTCTGGAATTTGGCTACAATATTCCTAGGAGTTTTCCTTTTGGGATCTCTTTCAGGAGGTGGTCAGTGCATCCTTTTAGTTTCTATTTTATCCTCTGGTTCTAGAATCTCAGGGCAGTTTTCCTTGATAATTAATAGAAAGATGATGTCTAGACTCTTTTTTTTATCATGGCTTTCAGGTAGTGCAATATTTTTTAAATTATCTCTCCTGACACTATTTTCCAGATCAGTGGATTTTCCAATGAGATAATTCATGTGGTCTTCCTGCTAATTCAGTTCCATTGAACCATTAGTTTTGGTTCTGTTTTATAATTTCTTGATTTTTCATAAAGTATTAGCTTTCATTTGCTCCATTGAAAGCTTGAAGGAATTATTTTCTGTAGTGAGTTTTTGGACCTCCTTTTCCATTTGGCCAATTCCACTTTTTAAGGCACTCTTCTCCTCACTGGTTTTTTGAACTTATTTTGCCATTAGGGTTAGTTTTATTAAGGTGTTCTTTTCTATAGTATTTTTGGGGTATCTCCTTTAGGCAAGCTCTGGACTCATTTTTCATGATTTTCTTACATCACTCTCATTCATCTTCCCAATTTTTCCTCTACTTTTATTACTTGATTATCAAAATCCTTTTTGCTCTCTTCCATTGCCTGAGATCAATTCACATTTTTCTTATAAGCTTTGGACACAGGAACTTTGACTTTATTGTCTTCTTCTGGTTATATGTTTTGATTTTCCTTGTCACCAAAGTAAGACTATAATCTGAGGTTTGATTTTTTTAAATGCTGTTTCCTCATCTTCCTAGACAAATACTTGACTTTCTAACTCTTTGTCAGTGTAGGACTTTGCTTCCAGTTGGGGAGAGGTGTACTGTACAAGGCTTGAGGGGTTTTGTATCAGCTTCTTGATTCCCTATTGTCCATGGGTCTGCAGATCCAAAAGCAGCTGTTGCTGCTACTGCTCCCCATCACTGCCACTGCCCACTCCACCTGGGTGGACTGTGATTCGACTCCAGCTAGACTGGGCACTCCTCTTTTACTCAGGTCCCACAGATTTTTTGCCACTGAACTTTTATGCTATCTTTGGCATTTGTGGATTGAGAGGCCGGGAAATTACCACCACTGCCAAAATAATTCAGTCTCCTAAGGCCTGTTCTAGCTGTGTTGACAAGGCCATTGCTGGATTGCGCTCTACTCCCTGCCCAGTGCGATATACCCTTCCTGTCAACTTTCCAAGTTGTCTTATGCTGGAGATTTTTTTTCCCTTCTGTCACTGTATGGGTTCTGGAGCTCTAAAATTTGTTCAGAGTCATTTTTAACAGGTATTTGGAGGGCTTTGGGGGAGTTCTCAGAGAAGTCCTTGTTTTTACCTTCAGCATCTTGACTCTGCTCCAAAGAAGTTTTATGATGCCCTGAAGACTATTTATGAGTCAAAGATCTATGGTACATCTCAACTACTCAGTGTTAATGAAGCCATTGATTAGTGATAAGAACATATCCTAGAGAGATGTGCTGAACACTTTCATAGTATTCTCAACAGACCATCATTAATCAGTGCTGAGATCATTGACTGTTTACCTCAGATTGAAGTCAAACCCTCCCTAGCTGAAGTTCCAATTGAAGAAAAACACCTGATGCTGATTCAGTTCCATTGAGATTTACAAGGTGGGGAATCCATTGTTCAAAAAAAAGCTAAATTAAATTTTCTGGGGTATATGGCAAGGAGTTCTAGGATGCCTCTATTATCTGTTTTAAAGTAAAGGAAATAGATTGTCCTGCGACAATCACAGGAGGGGGTCTCTCTGTTAGTCATTGCTGGCAAAATTCTTTCCAGAGTCCTAATATTAATATACTTCACCTGAAATATGGTTATCTATATGAAAGTCAGTGTGGTTTCAGAAAAGGCCAAGGAATAGTCAACATGGTGTTTGCAGCCAGGACACATGCCAGGAAACAATGCCAGGTGAAAGGCCAGGAGCAGAAGAGAGGTCTGTACACAATATTTGAAGATTTGACCAAGGCCTTTGAAATTGTCAGTCCTGAGGGCCTATGAAAAATTATGTCAAAATGTGGTTGCCTGGAGAATTTCATAAGCATTGTATATCAATTTGTGATGATGGTATGATTTCCTGTGTTTTGGACAATGGACAATGCTCTCTTGCTTTCCCAGTCAACAATGGAATGAATCAAGTCTGTGTGTTTACACCCATGCCTTTTAGTATGATATTTTCAAGCATGTTGTCAAAAGCCTTCAGTGAGGATGGACACGACATCAAGGTCAGCTACTACAATGATAGTAAACTCTTTAACTTCAGCCAAGACCGAAGTGCAGGGAGTGCTGGTGCATGATTATTTTTTGTTTTCTTGCAGATGATTGTACACTTATTGTAGCCTCTGAAGCTGAGATACAACAAATTATGGATTCACTGTTGCTTATGCTAATTTTGGCATAACAACACCAAGAAAACACATGTGCTCTATTAGGTAGCACCATAGCATCCGTGCATGAAACCATTTGTTATAGCAAATGGAGAAGTTTTGAACGCTGGGGATAAGTTCACTTTCTTTGCCAGTATATTTTCTAGGGATGTACACATTGTTGATGCACACATTGCAAGAGCTAGCTCAGTGTTTGGAAAGCTCCAAAGGAAAGTATGTAAAAGAAAAAGTATTAGATTGACTATCAGACTGAAAGTCTACAGAGCTGTTGTGCTGACCTCATTGTTGTATGCCTGTATAATCTGGATAGTATACAGTGCCACACCAAGAAACTGAATCATTTCCATATGAATTGTCTTAGGAAGATTCTGATGATCACCTGGAAGGATAAGGTACCAGACACTGAGGTCCTTTCTCAAACTAAACTGCCAAGCATTCAAACTTTACTGCAGAGTTGAGCTATGATGGGATAGACATGTTGTTTAAGTGCCAAATGTATTTTCCAGAAAGACTATATTGTAAAGAACTCACACAGAGCAAACACTCACATGCTGGTCAGAGGAAGTGTTATAAGGACACTCTCATCAGAGAAGATGCTGTGCTCTCTGAGCAAAGCAGAATTGAAGTAGCTCAAAAGAAATGCGAGATGCGCAAATTGAGAGAATCTACCCCAAATGTTCATATGGACTATTAGTTCTTGACTTGTGTGAGAGAGCTCTGAGATCTTATGGGCCTGATCAGTCACAGTTGGGAGCACTATCACTTGACTCTAACATGGTGATGTCATTTTGATTTTCTTCAAGAATGAAGAACAACCACCAGTGACAAAGGTAAGCTACTTTTTGGTTTACTTTTTGGTTTAAAAAAAAGTAAGGCAAAATGGAGAAAAAGTGATTTAAAATTGAAATTTATTGTTTCGTTAAAAGCCATTCCAATTTTAAAAAGAACATCATCCAAAGCTACTCCATAACACTTTTTTGATCTCTCTGGGTATACTAAGAGGCAAACCTGTTTCCTTTCCTGTAAGATTCTTTGAGACAACTGCTGAATCTACTTCACTTTATACTTCCTAGAGAAAAGCAAAACCCAAACCAAGACATTTTGCCCTATAGGAAACAAAGCTATCCTCTTCTTCCTCTTCCTTTTTCTTTCTCTTCTTCTTTTCCTTCTTTATAATTACTAAATTTATTTGTGATCATTTGTATAGTCATTCCTAAATAGTTTCTATATTTATGCTGACACAACACAGTCAGTTTCGAGGTTAGTTGAGTATTTCCTATTGTAAGAAACTTCTTCTCCCCTATTCCATACACTTGAAAGTGATCAATAGCCATCTCAAAACTGACCTGCTACTCTAGTTACAAAACCTGGGACCTGGCTGAAGATTTTTTTTTCTGATTGATATTTGGTTGTAGTGGAAGGATATTTTGGTCCTTTTTCAGTATTTTGCTGTCCTTTACTTGTTTACATGATAAGTAAAGTTTTTACCCTTGTTATGGGCCTGCAAAACTTTCTGGAACTATGGAATACTAACTGGACTTTGTCTTGTTTAATTCAATTTAAAAAAACCCAAACAAGCAACTTATTCTGCACTTACTGTGTGCAAAACATTAGGCTGGAAATATAAGGTCAAAAAGGAAGAAGTGATTCTTCTTGTCTTCTTGTCAGGAAGCTTCATTCTTCTTGTCACCATGATGTCTATGCAGGCCACACAGAGATCATAACAAAGTACTCACATAAAAAATAATGCAAAGTGCGTACAGAGTCATTTCAGAGAGCAATAGTGACCTGGGGGTGGGGGAGCAGCATCAGTTGCCAGTAGCACTGAGACTTTTAGAGAGTTGGGGCTTCCAGGAGATGGAGGTCAAGAGTGAAAACTGTTCTGGAAAAGTCTATTTGGGCAAAAAAATGGAAACCAGGTGATGACACTGGGTGGACATTGCTTTGACATTTCAGTGGAATTGTGTTATATGATGTGGGTACCCCCTCAAATGGTGCAAACCATCATTTCATCTATTGTAGATTTTGTCCATGTCCTCATTTCAGTCTTCCCTGGGGCATTTATTTAATATGCTGTTTTGTTTTAAGACTCTTAAAATGTGGCTTGTGATAGGAATCCATGGAGTTTCAGTCTTCCTCATTATTGTCTGGTCTCACTTTCCTTTCTAGTCATACATCTCTTTGAAGATATCTTTAAATATGCTTCTTGTGTGTAGATCCTCACTGGAAATGTGCTGCAGTCTATTCTCTCCATTCCCCACCCCCGCCCCGCCATGCATCTCCCTGTTGCTTTTTGTGTGACTTGGAATTTAGGTTCTTTGGAGATTATGATATTTCATGATTGGCAGTCACACAACATCAGTTGAAGATTTATTTTGTTGTTGTTGCTTAGAAGAAGGGAAAATTTCAGTCACATACTGTTATTGGTGTAGAAGATTCAGACTGATGAAACCCTATAATGTTTGAAAATTAGAATAAACTGAAAGACCATGGTCTGAGCACAATTAAGCCTAGCAATAAATAATAAATTGGCTCAACGGCCTCTCTCAGCATCCAAAATGCTGAGTGGAAGTGAAAAGGTGAAACCTAGATGTGTCTTCCTTCTGACTGGCCATCCTTGGAACCTCCGCTTACAAAGGTAAAACAATCCCAACTGGTAGACTGGTAACTAGGAAGTGGATTAAAAGTCTCCTCAGCTCTTTCCTATTATTTCCTCTCTGAGAGATGGGAGTAATTCTCAAATGATAGGATTAGTCTGCAGACATGGATACAGTCTGCAATGGCTTTGTTAGTCTCCCTGAATTTGAGTTGTGGGATGTAAGTGTAGCACCAATGCTATACTCACAGCACCTACAGTAGCCATGAATATCCCAGTGCAATTCTGAATTACGAAATACAACAGACTCTCCACATGGAAGGCAGAAGAAAAACATTTATTTAGACACCAGAAAGCCAAATCTATCATAGTAACAAAAATCTATACTCAATAACAATGCAGAGAACAACATGATTCCCATGCCTTCCCTTGCTAGGCTTCCCCAAAAACCAGCTCCATTAAACAAATCACAAACAAGCTCTTTCAGTCATACTAGCCATCAGCCTGCATCTTTCCTAGCTCTAACTACTCTCAAGACTAACTTTTTCTTAGCTCTGCTCTACCTCTGCCTCTACCTGTACCCTTCCTATTCCACCCCTTCAGCAAACTCCTTCCATCACGGGCTCCATGTGACTCTGACTCATGTGATGCAGTTTTCATGTGATTCAAGCAGGTCACACGGACCTATTCACGGATAGTAAAGATCTTCCCAATATGCAAAAATACGTTAATAGTACATTAGACCCCAAGATCTTTCTTATCCATTACATAGGTCAATGGGGCAACTGGTATCAACAGAACTTTACAACAATATAATAGGCATCACACAAAATAAGCACATAACAATTTTTAGGGGGGGACTTGAGCATAAACTTTCCATCACTCCCCTTTGAATGAATGGGATCCAAAATCTTGGGGTAAGGAGAGGTCTCTTCTTCCATAGCTACTTCCTGTTGAGACTGGATATAGAGCTGTCCCTACCTGAAGAGGTCCCATTTGAGGGATCATTTCCTGAGCTAGCATCTGGAGTTGGTTGATGCCATCCAGTCTTGGACAGGGGGTGACATCTGCCTTAAACAACCAGGCATCCACAGATGGAGGGTACTAGACCTGCCAAAAACAAATCTGACCAACAATGCGAATAAACAAAAAGCCAAAAAGAAACAAGGAGACCTTAACCTGAAACAGGGTATATAAACGATCAGCCATGCTTCTGGAGTCTATGGGCATACTATCATAGCCTCATTCAGTGCTGTTTACTGTTTTCCAATTTGCAGTCCCACGGTCATCATTCTGGCTAGAGGTACACCCACTTTAATATGAGCTAGGGCCTGGCCAGCCCCCCCCATTCTCCCTGCAGGTGTGATAAACCTGGGTATGTTTCAGAATGATTGGCTGGGGCAGCTCCTACCTCCCTGCTCAGTCTAAAGTCAAGTCTCTTCTCTTGATACATTTTATATGGTTCATTAGTCAGAGTGCCATCTTTTCTTCCAAAATCTACCCTTTCTCTCAATGGAGTAGTAAACAATTCTTTTCTTGTCAATCTATTCTGATTTTGAATCCACTGGCTATTTATTTTTCTTTCTTGAAGAAATTTATCTTTTTCTAATTTCCCCCATCTAAGGTACCAATGATTTTCGCATCCTTTGGGTGACCTCCTGCTGAGTAAAGTCCTCAATTACCTCCCCAAACACTGTGGGGACCCCTGATTCTCCTGCTTCTTTAGCACTGGCCAAAGCTCAGCCTCCTCATTTGTTTCATTCTCCTCCCACAATCCTCCTGGCCTGTAGCAAGGGCTACATTCGATTTCCCATTGTTAACTTTTCACCTCCTGTGAGCCAAACCAGCAACAACTTTCTTCCATCACTTGAAACTCTCTGGCTTCCTGTACTGAAGGTCAGTGTGAACACTGTGGGACAAAAAGTTTCTCCAGCAAACCAGCCAGCTCCCTTTCCATCTGAGTTTTCTCCTCCAGCATCTTGTCTCTGCTTTTACAAATGATTCAATGACTTGTTAGCAAGGTCCAGCTTCTCCTACACACCCCTGCCATTTCTTTCCCTGATTCTATTGGTATTCCCTGCAAACATCTTTCTAAGTCTCTGGATTCTCCCTTCTGTAGCCTCAGTTCCCAGTTTCCACAAAGCCCCAAGCCTTTAGTCCACTCTCTTACCCGGAAATTGCTTCTGCAGGTGCTAAAGATTGCTCCTGAGCAGCTGCCATAGCTCCTGAGGGAGGCCCCAGAAAAGAGGATTCCTTAAACCAATATTTTTGGTAATGTCAAATGGTTGCAAATGAAACATATCTATAGGTATATCTGTCTCTTTATCTATCTATAATATATTTTTAATCAGCAGAAAGGATTTTAAAGATGTATTAGAATCTTCTTTGACACTTAGTTTAGGGACCATAAGATTTTTCCACATGACTTGTAGCTGACATCTCCTCTACTCATCTCTTTCATTATGTTGTAAGCTCCATGAGAGTAGAGATTGTTTTAACTTTTCTTTTTTGTATTCCCACAGCTTAGCACAACACTTTGCGCATATTAACTGCTAATTAGTGGTTTTTCACGTGTTCATTACTTCATTCATTGAACTACTTAGGAAAATAATTTGGAACCTTTTAAAGTTGTCACCATACTTCTTTGCCCCTGTAATACTATTCTTTTTCACATACCCCACATCAGGATGTCAGGGATAGAAGGAAATTATCCATCATATATAACACTATGTATAGCAGCACCTTTCATTTTGTCAAAGAACAAGAAATGAAATACATTTCCATTTATTGAGAATATATGACACAGTGGACTCAAATCTCAAAAGCTGACCAATCTGAAAACTTTTGCAGAGGATTATTCAGGTCACTAATAAGGACCTTGACTTTTAAGGATACAAGCTTTTAAGATGCACTGATAGTAATGAGTCACCTTTCTCCACTGTGACACAGTGGAGAAAGCACTGGTTTTACAGACAAAGGACCTGGATTCAAGTCTTACTCCTGATGTCCCCTACAAGGATGACCTAGGTAGTCAATTATCCTCTCCTAGCCTTAATTTCCTTCTTTCTAAAAAGAGTGATTTGGGCTAGATAACTGTGAGATCTCCTCTAGCACTAGATTTATGACCCTATTGTATCTGAATGCAGTGAAATTATATTATCTATACTAAATGATGAATATGACAGTTTCAAAGAAATATGGAAAGATATATTAACACATATTGTACAAAGTGAGTCAGGCCAGGAAAACAGTGTATCCAATGGCCACAACAATGTGAAGGGAAAAGAATTCAAAGGATTGGCTAAAGCATCCACCAATCATGGTTTCATGTTAAAGCATATCTTGTACCTCTTCTTAGAGTGGCGATAGACCAGAGGAGCACTCTTAGACATGGCAATATCTTGGTTTGTTTGCTCAAGTATATGTTGTTCAGTTGTTTCAGTCATGTTTGACCCATCATGACCTCATTTGGGTTTTGGTTTTTTGTTTGTTTGTTTTTTGCAAAGACACTAGAGCGGCTTACCATTTGTTTCTCCAGCTCATTTTACAGATGAGGAAACTCAGGAAAACCATAGAGTGATTTACTGAGGTCTACACAGCTAGGGTCTAAGGTCAGATTTGAACTCAAAACCATCAGTCTTTCTGTCTCCAGGCCAGACAGTCTATCCACTGCACCACCTAGCTGCCCCCTTGCTCAACTATATATAATTGTTATACGAATAGACTTCTACTTGGGTAGAGTTATTTTAAGTATAAAATGTTGGATTAATTGATGTCAATGTTAAATTTATAAGAAATAATTTTTCAAATTAAACTAAAATTATTAAATCATAGTGCTTTATAAAACACTCATACATTTTGAACTCTTCATTACAAAGTTTCTTATAGAAGGATTACTGAATTTCACTTGCCATTATGGTTTTATAAATATGTATAATACCGTGCAAAGATGTAGATTTTCAAAGAACCATGAGCAAATGAGTCATTATAGCCCATCTAACAAATAAAAGGACTCTATTTGTACTTACATCCTTGATAAAGGTGACTCATTACTATCAGTGCATCTTAAAAGCTTGTATCCTTAAAAGTCAAGGTCCTTATTAGTGACCTGAATAATCCTCTGCAAAAGTTTTCAGATTGGTCAGCTTTTGAGATTTGAGGACATAGAATCATGAACTGTAAAGCAACATTAAAGGTTATCTGTCCCACCTCTTTATTTTGCTGGGGTTTAAATCTGGAAGCTTTGACTGAGATTACATAACTTGCATCTGAGATGAAGCATGAAATTCACATCTTCCACAAACTGTTAT
This sequence comes from Potorous gilbertii, assembly GCA_028658325.1. Lineage (NCBI taxonomy): Eukaryota > Metazoa > Chordata > Mammalia > Diprotodontia > Potoroidae > Potorous > Potorous gilbertii. The sequence continues at coordinate 170,635,828 of CM053772.1, read as the reverse complement.
TTTAGATGCTGTACCTATGGTTCTCCTAATTCTGTTTTCTTTCCTTTATATCAGTTCATGCATGCTTTACTAAGCTTCTCTAAAGTCCTTATGTTCATCACACAACTACATTCTCTCAGCACAGTAATATTCCATTTTATTCATATATTTCAATTTCTTCAGTCTTCTGTTAATGAGTGTGTATTCTCCATTTTTATTTTGTACCACACAAAAAGGGCTGCTGTGAGAATTTGGTATTTCGAGAATATTTTCCCCTGTCTTTGATTTCTTTGGGGCAAGTTAACATAAGTTATTGATCAAACCTGAGTTTTGAATTCAGATCCTTAGAAATCTGATGGTTGGGCCAAAAGATTATATTTCCTACACAAAAATGTACATGAAGCTGGAAAAATAATAATGTGACATCCCTATCAAAGACCTTTTATAATGCAAACATGGAATAAAGGAAACATTGTTTTTTTCTTTTTATTTCTCATACATAAGGATGCATCCTTTGAAGGATGTAGGCCCAGTGGTTTTTCAGTCATGTCTTACTCTTCATTTACTTCATTGGGATTTGAGGGTTTTCTTTGTAAAAGTAATTGGAAGGGTTTGTCATTTTTTTCTGTAGTTCATTTTACAGATGAGAAAACTGAGTTAAGTAACTTGCACAGGGTCATACAACTAATGAGTACCTGGGGCCTGATTTGAATTCAGGAAGGTAAGTCTTCCTGATTCTAAGCCTAGGGCTCTATCTGCTATACCACCTTGCTGCCCCACTTAAAACATTCAATTTAAAGTACTCAAATTGACTCAGTCAGCTGATAGCATTATCTGATAATGGTATGTCTTCCAAGTTACTCCCAAGTATATCACTGAGACAGGTGCATAAGGAAGAAGGAAAAAATAAAAAGAAATCAATGTGTCCTTAATGATTAGTAAACCACAGGATCATAAGTGTAAAGCATGATGTTGTGGTAAGAATGCTGGACTGGAAAATAAAACTTCTGGTTTTCAATTTTCAATTCTAGCTTTAACATTTTCTTCTTGGACAATTTCTGTGAACCTCTCCAAGCTTCTAAAAATACTTAGGCTACTTGATATCTAATGACCTTTATTTAGTATAGATGTGTTTGCTCATTGTCTCTCCCATTAGATTACACTATCTTCTAGAAGTTAAGGGCTGTCCTTTGCCTCTTTTTGTATCCTCAAAAGTGTCTGGCATTTAGTAGGCATTTAATAAGTGTTTATTGATTGACTAGGTTTATTGATAGGTAGTATGACATAGAGGTACACTTAGCCAAATTTAGAATAAGGAAGACCTGAGTTCAAATACTGCCTCTGACACATATGGTACATGTGATCATGGTGACTCTCTAAGACTATAAATTGCAGAACCATGCTGATTTGAATAGTAGAGGAAGTTCCTTTTGCCAGTGTTATCACAGGTCAGGGCCAAAGGAAAAAAAAGTTAAAATGCAATCTTAGGTAAATATGAGAAAGTCAGTGTCTTGTATACTGGAGACAGAGGACTGGAAATAGAAAGAATTGAGTTCAAGTTCCATCTTTGACACATACTAGCTTTGCGATGTGTTTAAGTCACTGTTTCCCCTCAGTACCTTGGGCTGTTTAAGTTGAGTTACACAGGATTAGCCTCTCTCTTAAGACAAGGTGGAGTTCCCTCACAAGTCTGAAAAGTAACAACAAAACATAGATACGGATTTTTATTAAAACTGCATAATTTTTCCATTTTTCCTTGAAAAATGAAAGGTAATAATGAAAAAGATGACAGATTTTATCTCAAGAAGTTGGTGGGACAACAAAGATATTGCCAAGGTTGGTGGGTGAAAAGGTAAATGACACAGATAGCACTATTAGCCTCTGGAAAGAGATGGAACACAGGATTTATTCTGAAGGGATTTACTCAGTTACATTTTCTGTCTCCCTTCTCCCTTCACCTTCCCAATAAACATATTTTAAAAATAAAATAGTTCAGAAGTGTTTGGGCCTTTGTTTATCAATGCACCCAACCTTTAAAAAAAGATTTTCTAAGAGTTTGCTATAGTGAAGAGGGCAGTAGACTCAGGAGCAGCAAGATGGGTTTAAATCCTGCCTTTCAAAATTGCCAGTTGTTTTTCTATAGGCAAATCCCTGAAGCTCCCTGGGCCTTGCACAACTCTCCTATAGTCAATCTTGTTTATTAAACACTAGAGTAAAAATTCTGTTGAATCTTTTTTTTTAATTTTTTTTTCTCCTTTTGATGTTAGATACTGCTTTATTTGGTAGGTCATACATTGAAATGTGTATTGGTGAAAGGAGGAATTTCCTATACTGAAATTTCTACTTGAACAAAATGGAATCATAGATCCTTCATATGTGTGTGTATTTTATATGATTTATATATATGATTTATTTTACATATATGTATATATATAAATATGATTTGTTTTGCTTTAACAATTATATTAAAAAATGTTATCAGCTTTAGTAAAAATGGAACTTGCCTATAATGCTACACTTCTGAAAAGTAGTTACAGCTTACCCTTGCACTAATAAATAATATCCATAATAGAACAGACTCAGGGAAAACATGACCATAAAGAAATATGCATTTTTCTTTTATTTCACAGCTACACGTTTTTCATGACTGGTGATATCTGGAATGTGGTAAAATATTGAAAAATGGCAAGAAAGAATTACATTATTACAAATGCCAGAGCATTTGTTAATAAAACATTTTATTTCATTCTATTTAAAATTGTGTTATTACTTATTAAAACCAATACTAAAGGCTTCTATTTGGGGCACATTTCTTGGCTATTGTTCATACTTATTAAATATGGCGACTTCAATAAAAAAGGGCCATTACAATGATTTGAGCATCATTAGGAGTTAGATGTGAAAGCTAGCGATGTGTTCCATTGACAGAGATCCTTATTTTCTGGTAACTAAAAGCATCCTGCTTAGTGCTACCAAAAACACACATAGAATAAAAAAAACCCTCAAGATAAGGAAAATTTAAATGTAGGAAATGACTAACGCCAAATCTGTATGCATATCTCTTTTTATGGAAATGTAGGCCATACGTTAGAGAGTTCTGTGTCACTCCCCTGATCAAGACCTTTCCATGTCTCCCTATTAACTGTAGGATGAATTGTAAGTTCCTTGGTTTGGCATTAATAAAATGCTCATGATATGTTTCCAGTCTAATCTTAGATTTAAATGGACCATTCTACATAAAGCAATTTTTGTGCAATGCAGATTCTCCTGGGAACATGGGGAAAGGAAGGAGGCAAGAAGCAGGACTCATGCCAGTGGAGGGATGGGACCCACATAACCCTTCAAGGACAAGTGTTACGGCTGGGGTCAGACAGGCTTGAGCCTAGATTTGGGGCCGGCTACATGGGCGCCTGGCCAAGACCAAGAAGAAGAACACCTTTAGGGGGAGTAGAGAAAAAGACACAGATAGGAAAGGACCAGGGAAGCCCCGGGGTGAGGGCAGACACAGGGTACCAAAGGGTGGACTGAGGGAAGACAGAAGCATGAGGCAGATCCTCAGGCAGGGTGGACTCAGAGGGGGAATATGTTCTCTCCAGGCACCAGAGGTCTCAAGCCAAGTCTCATTCTGTAGTTGTAGTGGTCTTTCAGCATGTTGGTTCTTCTGCTTTTATTTGAAGGTTTTTTGTTTGCTTGTTTTTGTTTTTTTTGGGGGGGGGCTGGGGGAGGTTGGAGTGGGAGGTGGAATAATAACATCTCAATAGAATGAAAAATGAGCTATACCTGCTTGGTGATTGACTGTATAGCTCCAGCTTACCATATCATAAACCACCAAAAGCAGCAGCAGTCTTGAGCAGTACCCAAGATCTTGACTATAGCAATAATATGTGTGTGAAAGTTCCAATAATCTCTCATCTCAGATTTTACTGAATGATTTTTACAGACTTTATAATTACTTTCTATTGGATCTTGCCAAAGGGGATCCACTTAAACAAACCCAAAGACTCACTTTTCATTACTGAGTTTCCCTGACCCAAGAAACCAAAATTGAAACATTGTTTCCCCTACTGTCTTGTGGCCACTGAGCTCACCTGTGATCTGTTATGGGTCAACCTACCTATCATCCTTGATACTGGCACTATATTATGGTTCCAACCCTATTATCTTTTATTTCTTTCTACTCTTAGCCTTACAAAATCCAGACAGAGTACGTTTTCTGGAGCTTATTTAATTGAAGTTAAGGGTTATAGGGGGTAATACAGAAGGACAGAGTGGGCATGAACCCACAGGAACATGGAACAGAGAAGGAATCACAAAGGCGAGGTGGTATAAAGGACAGCTCAAAAAGATTTATTATTGAAAATAAATGACCTGGTAATGTAAGATGAGAAAAAGCTAACCAAGTAATACTCTTTGTGAGTCATTGATTTTCATGGGATGCCAAGAGAATTTTCAGAAGGCTCCAGTACTTTAGATGGACTCCATTTGATAAAACTTTGAGAGGACAAGAGATGCAGGAATGGGTGAATTATAAATCTACATCAAAGGACAGAATTGCACATTGATCTATTGCAGAGCATCTTAACCTTGAGCCTATGAACTTGTTCTTTTAATATTTTGATAACCATATTGATAACTACAATATTTAATATTTGATAACTAAACCAACTATAAATGATTTCTTTTATAATCCTGTAGACCTTATTTTTTAAGGCACTTAAAAATGTGATTTTGAGAAGGGCCCATAGGTTTCATCAGATTGCCGTGGTTGTCTATGACACAAAGTAATTTAAAAATCACTGGAATATTGTACTATTGAAGTATTTGCAAGGAATGAGAATGTAATCCAAAAGTAATAGTCATATAACTTAATTGGAAGTTTTATAAGCATATCCAGTTCAGTGAAAAGAGACAACTAAACTTTGTAACTTAATACTTTACAAAAATGTTGGAGACCTAGCATGGGTCACATCTCTCATAGGGCTGAAAACACCAGGTAATGCAGTCTCTTCCTCTCTAATGACACTAGACAAAAATGGAGATTCTCTTCCCAGAACACTATGGTAATGATATGAGGAAGGAATTTACTCATCAAAGCTTCTTAAGGAATTCATTGGACCTTTTTTCCCCAATATCAGACTTGCCCAGACTTTCAAATGCAGACTTTTTCACTAAAGTCACACAAAAGTTTTATGTTTGCAAAGCCATAAGTAAAAGAAATTCTATGACCCCACAGAGATTATGGCTAGGGTCTTTAGATGGAGGTGATGAGAAATTGCTTCTGCCAAGAACTGCAGACAGAGAAATTTCACTTAACTGCCTCCCAGCAGTGTACCTTGGGAGAGGGCAAAGGAAGCTATTGGGTTAGCCTAACTTTCTCTCTTCTTGTTTAAATGCCCTGTGGCCACTGAGTTTGCTTGAATGGCACCCGTAATCATGTTTTTCATTACCCACTGTTGTGTCTGGAGGAGAATTCACTGAGACAAAAGATGATCCAAGGGAGGAAGAAGGAACTAGATGTATTTGATTTTTCTGAAAGAAAACAAAAAATGAAAAGAATTGAGTTCATGGTGCACCCAAATGGAACATGAGTCTTAGTTTCAGGTAATGAAGAAATGTTTGTCAAGCACTCTAACTGCTTAATCCAAAAACATTTTGCTCCACATTAATAATTTCAGTAATTTATATTCTTTAAGGGAATCAAGAGAAAGATCACTATGATTTTTTTAAAAAGTTACATCCTTACCATTAGAATATAAACCTTTTGGGGAAGTGGCTGATTTGTCTTCATACCTCCAGTGGTTAATAACTTTGGAATCAATTGTTTGAAATGGCAGATCTTTTTTTCAGGGGAGTTCCCACAACAGAGAAGGTGCTGTGTGTGCTCTCCGAGCAAAGCACAATTGAAGGAACTGAAAAGAAATGCAAAATGTGCAAATTTAGAGTATCTACACCAAATGTTCACATGAACTATTTGTGTTCAACCTGTGATAGAATATTCTGAGCTCTTATTGGTATGATCAGCCACAGTCAGTTACTTGGTTCTAACATGGTGATGTCATTTTGGTCCTTGTCAAAATCAGACAACCACTAACCAATCTCCTTTGTGTAGCACAATGAGGCCCACCTCATGCAAATGTTCCCTGAACTGATTCAAGTTAATCTTTACCCAGTGAGTCATGAAATGGAGTGCTGGGCCCACAGTCTTGAAGACCTGCTTTAAAAATCTGACCTCAGATACTCACTAGCTACGTGACCCTAGACAAGGCATTTAACCTCCGTTCTCTTCAATTTCCTCACCTGTAAAATGGAGATAATAGCACCTATTTCCCATGGTTTTTGTAAGGAGCAAATGAGATATTTTCAAAGTATTTATCACAGTAATCACTTAAAATGCTTGTGCCCTCATCTCTATTGCTTGATTATTTCTACTGAAAAGGATTCCTGGGTTTGTAGAAAAGGCATGCCATGGAGAAAATCTAACCCAAAAACTCATTCACCCATGAGGAAATGTCCCAAGAGAGTCAGAAAGCTTCCTAAGTCATTCATTATTGAGACAGTTATTTTCTCTGAAGAGTTTTAAAAAATGGCAAATTACCACACAGCCCTCTCAGAACTATTTTTTATGAGTTGTTTGGGAAAAATGATTCAGAATACTTGAGGTTCATGTTCTATCATAAGACATCTCTCTGCATGCAAATTGACATTTTTTTTTTAAATTTCAGCTACAAATAAAATAACACTGAACCAGGGAAAGATTTCCTATTCCTGGTCATTGTTAGTTACTGGTATGCACTGAATAATATCCAGCTAGCACCTCTCCCAGGAAAATGCATTACAGGTATCTAATTGCTTCTCACTACACTCCTGTGGGAAGATACAGACAATCTACTCTTTGTAGGCTGAGATGGTGACATATTAAGTTACTAGCCCAAGGACACAGAGTGAATTAGTAGCAAAGTAGTAAAGTAGTAAGAATCATCCTCTTTGTATCCATATAGCTCTACAGTTTTTTCATAAATAGACTCAACTTCTAGTCAAGTGACATAGTTTGGAAGAGGCTGATCATTTCAGAGGCTGGTTTGTGTCTCTTGAAAGGAAAGGGTGGCAAAGTTACCTTGGTCAAAACCAGATCCAATCCAGAAGTACTGAGTCATAAATATTCATAGCATCATAACTATAGAACTGGAAAGAATTTTGAAGACTCAAGCATTTTGTGTTCTTGTATTTGGCATTTTTATGCTAATGTATGGCTGGGATCTATAATTTTTTATTTGATTTTTTCAAATTAATGAAGAAAATATATTCATTAAAGTCTTCATTCACTTAGTAAACATGTATTGAGCACTTGCTATACGAGTCACCATGTCTGGTAGCATATAAACACCTTGAGACAGAACACCTTAAGGTGTGGAGGGGAACTTGCCAGCCAGTGAACACAATCACCTCATTTTACAAATGACGAAATTAAAGCTGAGGAGTTTAATGCCCAGTATGTGTCTGACATGGAATTTGAACTCAAGTTTTCCTGATTCTGAGCTTAGCACTCATCTATTTTACCATCTAGCTACCTTCTATTGATATATATATATATATGTATATATATATATATATATATATATATACATATATATATATATATGTGTGGGGGGGGTGTATATATATATATATATATGTATACATAAACAGGTAGATAGATGGATGGCTGGATAGATAGATAGATAGATAGATATAGATAGATAGGGGGTTTTTTGTTTGTTTTTTGCACAATAGATCATA
>CM053772.1:170593375-170627573 GCA_028658325.1 Potorous gilbertii | reverse complement strand
ATATATATATATATATGTATATATATATATATATATATATATATACATATATATATATATATGTGTGGGGGGGGTGTATATATATATATATATATGTATACATAAACAGGTAGATAGATGGATGGCTGGATAGATAGATAGATAGATAGATATAGATAGATAGGGGGTTTTTTGTTTGTTTTTTGCACAATAGATCATATATGTTTAATGAGTTGCCAAGGACTCGCATACCTCTCCCTGAGTTCTTGAGGATCATTGACTCTCACCTCTTCATTTTGCAAACAAGGAAATTGAGACCCAGAAAAATTAAATGGATTGCCCTGGGTCACAAAGCAACTGTCTTATGTAGGACCTGACAGTAGCAGCGTTTTTTTATTCATTTTTTGGGGAAACAAATGACACAGTGTATGTCCTCAAGGATCATATATTGTCTTATTTCTTTCAGTAGTAAATTCATGCTCTGATTTGCCTTTACTGAATAGCTTTACTGAATATATTTCCTATAAAAATCTTCTTGCACAGTTTTATGAAGCATATTTTTCTGAGTGTGGCTTCTCAGTCTAAATGTATTGCAGCATAATCTCCACCAGTTACTGCACCCCACCCAACCTCTTTTTGGATCTCTTGTCTACAAGTCACTGTGAGGAAGAATTTAATATAGAAATCTATCAGGGAATTTAATAAAAGTACCAGTAAGTTATTTTTGTATGAAGAGTAACAGTTTGTAGTCTTTATACAGATTATATTTTATCCAGAAAATACGAATAGACGATACAGACATCTTCATCTGAATAATAAACATGACAAATGTCAGTGGGTAAACATATATTTTTACTTGTTGGAGATCACAGGGACACAATCTCTAACAGGATGGGCAGTTCACAGAGCTGATATACATATATTCTCAGCATCATAGATTTAGAGTAGAAGGCACCCAAAAAGTCATGAAGTTCAATCCTTTATTTTAAAGAGTAAGACATTGACAACCAACATATTGAAGCAAATTTTCCAAGGTCAGCATCTAGTAAGAGTCTGAAGTAAGAGCTGAGCAGAGGTCTTCCTGACTCGGGGTCCAGTGCTCTATCCTCTACCCTAAATAACAGAGTATAAAGTAGCACTACTAAGAGAGCTTTCATTTATTTTGAATGACTAAATCAAGAAGGCTGGAGAATTGATCTGAAGGGTAGGAAGGCAACCACTTTTGCCAATACACCAGATCAGATAACCAATCCTCTTTACTTGGAGCTAAGCTCTAAGGTAGACCTGAGCTATATTTCAGGCCTAATGTTACTGAACTTACCCACTCACCTATGTGGTTGTCGAGTGGGAGACCAACAGAGTCAAGGAACAACTCCTCTCTGGCAGAGCAGAACTCCCTGGGGGATGGTGGTGGGAGATAGTTGGGATAATGTACAGAAAGTTTCTTAGCAAACATTCAGGTGTTCTCTCTCTGTCTTTGTCTCTGTGTCTCTGTCTGTCTCTCTCCCACTTTCCTCTCTCTCTGTATCTCTGCCTCTCTCTGTGTATCTCTCAGTCTCTTTCTGTCTCTGTCTCTGTCTCTTTCTCTCTGTCTCTCTCTGTCTCCTTTGCTTTCTCTCTCTCTCTCTCTCTCTCTCTCTCTCTCTCTCTCTCTCCCCGCCCACCTCCAGCATCAATTGCATCATAGTTTTCCCCAAATAGCTGTGTCTGTGATCCTGCCTTGTTTTATATATTCTTGGGGTCAGTCTCACATCATGACCAGTATGACAGACTACTAGAGACCTAATCATGGCAAATGGCAAAGGAATTGGAAAGTCATGAGTGACAAGTAATGCCTTTGAACATTGCTTCTATTCTCTTAGGAAAATATGTGTCAATTATAAGATCATGGTAGTCAGAGTTCACAAAACCCTGATATATTTTTCTTTGAACATCTGTGGAATAATTTCCTCAAAAGAAACCTGAGAGGAAGATGGTACAAGTAATATTATCTCCATTCTATAGATAAGGAAACTGAGGTTCACATAGTTTTGATGGTTTGACCAAGGTTAGGCAGATAAGAAGTGTTGGAGTCAGGGAATGTCTTTTAGAGATTTTAATAGAAGAGTTATAATCAATTTTATAAGATTGTATTTAATGTGAAGTTCTTCTCAAAATAACAAATCTCCCTCTAAAGAAGGAAAAGATGACACCTACATCAAAGAATTTTCTCTATGTGTTTACCCATTCACAGGAGTAAAGTATCCATATTTGCATGGGGGTTCAAAAACTAGTGGATTTGATGCCAGTCACACTTGCTCATGAATGGCAATGACCTAGAATAAAGAAATAGATATTTAGGGTGAAACACTGTCAGTGAGGTCCCCACTTCTCCCCTTTGTTCTTGCCATCCCCTTTTCCCCCATTAATTTGCTTTGTTGAAGCAGAGAATCTTAGGAGCAAAGCAAGGTTAGTAGCTCTACTTCTATATAGTTTCTACGACTGTTTCTTTGGCTAAGGGAATCATTAAATTGACTGGAAGGTTACAAGATCCTCAAAAGGAGTTAAAGGACTATAAAAATTATAAGAAATCTTTAACTTCAAATCAAAGAGAAACTCGAGACTAAAATGATAGTACTGCTATGGGAGAAAGGAAATTGAAAAGACAGATTATTTTGATGGGTATCTCTTAGGGAGACTGACTTCTCTGTGTTCAGAAAGAGCTTTTTCTCTATAGACTAGGACTTTGGGAACCCATAAGTTTTCCTCTCCCTATGGAAAGAAAATCACTTTTGCCTGGTCCAACGACTACATCCTACCTTTCTAAAAGAGTCAAAGTTTGGCCTCTGTAATCTAAAAGAGAAAAGAAATGGCCTTTTCTTCCTTTTATGGGGAAGACTCCAGACCAGTAAAAGACAGCAGAGATGTAAGGGAAACATTCCATATAGGATATTCCATTATTCCATTTTCTAGTAAGCACTAGTGAAGATGCCATACCTAATGGAGAACAACAGTTGTGGAACAACTGGTAAGTATAAGCCCAGTACAGAGCAATGCCTATAAGGGAATGGGGGCAACAGAGAGGTAGGTTACCATTACCAAAAGTCATAGCAATCCTGCAGCTGTGGTGGTACTTATGTATGTGGGTCCCCTCATGAAAAATGACCCGCTTCAAGTTTTACTTGTTAATGAACCCGTACTAATGTGTTTACTTTTTTCAACTCAACCAAAAGACACCTGAGCTTCAACCATTGTCCTTCCCTCATGGATGTCTTTTCCAAAAGAGAAGTAGGTTCTGCCATCTCTATTTCAGATTAAATCTCAGACTAAGCTTTAGCTCTTTTAGAAAGGGATGGGGGAGCAGTCCCTTGATTGGATGGGAGAAACATAATTTTGCCTTCATAAGTAGAAAGATTTCTGTAAACCCCCAAACTCTTAACCTCTAAGGACCAAGTTGTTTTGGAACTCAGCAAAAGAGCATTTGTAGATTTTGAATTCCTTTCATTCCCTAAGCCTGAAGTCAACTAAGTGTTACAGCATCCTTGCAGCTTCCATTCAATTCCTTATAGTGATTAATTTAACCTACAGACCCATTTCATGGAGCTTCCCTTGCCCCAGTTACATAGGTAGTATGTGGAACCTTAACTACAAAGTCAGTAACTCTTAAGATCTTCCCTTCCCTAAAATACTAGGCAAAATGTCCAGTGACTTTTCATATCTCATTGTTCATCCTGGTGTTTTGTAGGGCAAAATTAAAGAAGAAGAGATCCCTGCAGCTGTGGAGAAGCCCTCTATTGCATATTTATCCTTGCCTTCCCCCCAAATAGAGACAAGTGCCATAATCCCTTAGAAAACCTACTATTAGGGGTCACCTAGGTTAAAAAGCCCTTCCTCTGACATTTTCTCATATCAGAAGATTACTATTGTCTATCATTTAAATGATATTAAATGGCACAGCTCGTTGCACAATGCCATATCCATCTGCCATTTTCTCTGAGAGTTTCACTTCAAAATGGAAGGTAAGGACTTTGGAGTCATGTGAATCACGTCCATTTTCTCAATACTTTAGCTTCATATTCTCGTTTCTGGAGACCACAATAAAGTCAATGAATTGTCAAGAAAATGGTAATCTAGATCTTTACAATGTCCCCTTTCTTTAACACTTCTCCAAGTCCCCACCTGTCTTAGCTTTTTTTCACTGTGAATTTGACTGTACTGCTGCCTCCAGTGGGCTGCTGGTGTCACCATAGTGCACAGAGTGTGAAGCCTGGAGTCAGCAAGACTCATCTTCCTGAGTTCAAATCTGACCTCAGACACTTCCTAATGGTGTGACCCAAGGCAAATCACTTAACCCTGTTTGTCTCAGTTTCCTTTTCTGTTAAATGAGCTGGAGAAGAAAATGGCAAACCACTCCCAGATCTTTGCCGAGGAACTCTAAAACGGGGTCATGAAGAATCAGACATTATTGAAAAAAGTGGCCTCTATCAGTCCACCAGGGAGATTTCACAAAAGAATCAGACAGAACAGCAATATGTCAAGTAGTAGGCTTTGAATTACTAGTGTGTTTAGTTCATAGAAGGGAAGACATGGAACATGACTTCAGACATCTAAGAGAAGGCACGAGGAAGACTGAAGGAAAGAGATCAGAGAAAACAAAGCATGTTTTCTAAGTTTTCAATTTTTCTTTTTTTGAGGGGTGGGGGGTTTGGAGAATGGCCCCATAAGAAGAGAATTAATAAAAAAAGCTTGTGAGGACAATTGAATATGCCTTTACTGAATTTTACTTGGCCTCCAACTCTAAATAGATAGACAAATCAAGACAAAAATCTCCAACAGAATCAGGTAATATGAAATAGTACATAAATTCATCCAGTCCATTTGAAATGACCACAAATCTTTCAGATCATTTATTTCAAGGTAAATTTATGAACATCTTGTAGTTTCTGATCTATCTATCTGTCTGTCTATCTATCTATAATTATTCATCTATCTAGAATAGATAAAAGACAGATTTGAAATATATATTTCCAAAATATTACTGATCTATAAGATAAACATTTTAAAAAGGGAAGGGTGGGAGGATATTCCTTAAAAAATGCAAGGAATGTAAGTGAGAAGAAGTAGCTGTGTAACACCTGTCGCAAGGCTCATTGGCTTGGAACTCTCTCTTTTTTGGTGAAGATGAAGGCCCTGCCCTAAGTAAAGACGGGGGTTGAGGTAATAAGAGACTAGAGAGTTTCAACCTTCAGAGCTCTCCAAAGGAGAGTCTTCTTCTAGCAAGCATCTAATCAGCTTCCAGCTTTGAGTCACTTCAGACCACTGAAAGAAAAGACCTTGGGAAAACATGAAAGGAGCAGGAAGTTTCCATTATATTTGTGTATCCCACTTGCTAGTCTTGAAGCTTTGGGAAGTTTCTCCTAGGGTGAGTTCCAGGAGCTTCTCTATTGGTTGAGCTGAATTCCTTTGCTCCCAATGGAAGAACTCTCTCCTTTTGTATTTTGTGGTAAATGTTCTTCTATGTATATATTTTCTAATTTCTGTTTTGCTATGATTCGTATACATGAGTTTCTTTGCTAACTCTATGTGTTTTCATTTGTGGGAGTGGTATTTGGTGAGAAAAGGATTAAGCTTTGGACATAGATCTTGGGGTCCCTTTCCCCCCAAAATGACAGTGATCAAAAGTTACATGGAATGGGACCATCTTTCCTAGACGAACAATATTTAAGAGAGCAGATAGATATCCTTCTAGCCCAGTACTCATCTCTCTCTGAGGAGAACAGAATGACTTCTGATCTTAATATGATGACCCCCTCTTAGAAGGAATGATAGTTTCTCTTAAAGAATGGGGGGAGTGGGAGAAGAGACTAGAAATGTCTATTGTACCTCCTTTTGAACCACACACAAGGATAGACCCTGCAACGGTTGGGCCTTCGTATATGTGGTGCCCCCATTTCCTCAGACAGCTATGGATTGAAAAGTCTAGCAAGGAGTAGTTACAAGTAAAAGAGATAAATATGCTTTTATCTTCAAATAGAAGAAAACAGCAATTGTTATTTGCACAAACCTAAGAGAATATTTTTTTGAAAATTAAATTCCTTCTTAATAAGACAACACTCTTTCAACTTATACAGTAAATTAAATAATCTCTGTTCATAATTGATGATGATTAGAGTTTGGGTAAAATGGTCATTGGAAAATATTTATAATGAAATGCTTCTTGCCAGTATCCATACAAGAAAACACAAATGGTCTCCTGATTGTTATTTTACAGCAGAATTTTTTTTTCTACTTTGAACACCTGAATAAAATAATTGCATTCCAAATGTAGGGAGAAAAAAAAGGGAGATTAATATTTTCCTTTCCTATCATTTTTTTCCTCTAAGTCATCAATGGTTTTCTAAATAATATGATCATTCCTTTTTGTGATGCATATTGTAACTCGTGCATGCCAGCTCATCCTATGTAACTCCCATTTATGTCCTCTTGGAAATTCATACAGGGGATAAGCCCAAAATGATGAATTTTCTTTTATTTGAATTTAGAGAAATTTAATATTTTTGATGGAATTTTACTTGTTTTCTTATAGAGAACTCCTTTGCCCAAATGCCAAAACCAAACCAAACCAAAAGACAAATGATTCAGCTTTTTCTCGAGTCTATAACATGTCATAAACTTAAGAAATCTTATATCAAATATTGCTTAAAATTCCATCCTCATATTATTGAAAGATATTTGTTGAACATCCCCTGTCAGTCAAATATCTTGCCAACACAAATGTGATTTGGGGTGAAGAAAAGAACACTGACAAACATATCCTCACAGAAACACAGCCTTGGTAAAAATTTAGACATGACTAATGAGTGAGCTAGCTAGCCTCTAGCGTGTGACAGTCTGATAATTGAGTCCCTGAAAGGTAATGAATGTGAAATGACTCCAGAAGAGGGATTTTAGGGGGAAAAGGAAAGAAAAGAAAAACAAGAAACTCTCTATAATTTAGTTCTCCAATATTCCAAAAATGGTGTAGACCTGGTTAAGTGGTAGAAGAAGGTCAGAAGGTTGAATCAAATGAGATGGGCATTGAAAATACAAGGTTTTCAACAAGAGGGAAAAAAAGAAAAGAAATGTATATCATTAGGGAAAGGGAGGGGGTAAACATGAATGATTAATGAGATTTTTTTTCGAAGGACCACTTTCTCTTTAATTTTTAAATCACCGTGGATTTTGAAAACATCCTAGTCATATTAATTGTAAGTCTACCCGGTATTTTGAGTGCATCAGCATTCCCAAAAATGTCTTTTCTTTGAAACTCATGTCATGCTTGGAAAAGAATCAGAGAATCAGTGGACTCTAAGTCTAGCAAAGTCAAATATAATTTGAAACTATGACCTTGTAAAATTATAAATTCAGTAAATCAACACATTTAACTTAATATGTGTTCAGTCTCTCTCTTTCTATCTTTCTCTCTCTCTCTGTCTCTCTTTTTTTCCCTTTTCCTCCTCCCCACTTCTCTTCAGACCCCTTCTTTCCAACTAAGACCATACCCAAATGACTAAATTCCATCATTTTGCTATTGTAACTATTTATATGACAATTGCTTAATGTTAAATTCAAACAAACAAAACTTATGATACCGTGGTCAAAATAGAACCATATCTACTTAGTGCTTTTAATTTAACTTCAGCCTTTATTTTGTGGCATGGAGTGACCTGCCTGGAAGCATGCACCTATCCCAGCAAGTATCCTGAGAGAACTGCTTATCTGTAGGGAATGGTTCCTCGTAGTAGTGCCTCATGTAAAGGTAATAGACCATATCACAAAAATACATATTTGTAGACTTTGAAAATTGACAGATATGCAAATTTTTGCAGTATTTAGATAGAAAATTTTAAAAATGAATATTTTGACCCAGGCCATCTGGGTAAATCTTGTAAATGTGTACATAGATCATTTTTAAAATGCATATTTTGCATTTGTGATGATAGGTAGAAACATTTCCAGCAGGAAAAGTCTTTACAAGCACACAGTCTGCTTCCCTTAAGCATTACCAGCTTAATTTGCATTTAAGTTGCTTGTGTGCAGTCTTGAGTATGAGCTCCTAAAACCTACAAAACATTGATGGATTGAAATTGGAAATAGCTTGAAAGAGATCATTGAGAGCCTCCTTTCTCTTGCTATGTGGTTCTTCCAAATGTTTGAGCTCATGCCTGAGTCTCTCTCTAGCTCTGATCAAAAGAAGCAATAACTTCCAGATAATACACTATCCCCACAATGACAAAGGTAGAGGGTATGCTCCTCAAGAAATGATTACTTTTCCTTCAAATTAATCAAAGACAAAGCCATAATGAAAGTGAGTTGACTAGAGCTTTGGCAAAGGGTACTTGATGTAGAGGGAGCTGAAAACACTCGTAGTCTTCCATCATGGTAGAAAACAATAGCTCTTAGCCCTTAGCAAAAATAATTAGTTGAAATGGGAAGTTACCAAATGAATGATTAGAATGAGCTCCTACCCTTCCTGCTAACTTTCCCAACAATGACTCTGTTCTTCTGACTGTGGTCTTTGTCTTTCTCCTGTATGGTAAGGTAATTAGTCTCCCCAAATAAGGATGTAAGTGGAAATTTTACCCGAGACAACAAATGTTCCTAGTCTGAGTGCTTACCAAAACCAACTTCTGAAAGTTAATATATTAAAACAGCATCAGCAACACTTTGTCTTCTGTGTCCTGCTCTGGACAGAGTTTAGTTTCCATTTTTAAGGCTGTCACTTGTGAATTCCACAGACTCCCGCAAAAATGCAACAGCCCTAGAATGAACATTCATCCTACAGTATTGTTAATAGCTGTTTCAAAGCAACTCTTTCCATCACTTTTAAACAAAACTGTCACTTTGCGAAATTAGATTATTAATTTCCACAAGGCATGAATCTCAACCTTTGTGGTATCTCCCCCCCTACTATAATCACTAAGAAAAAGCTCATGAATACTTAATGACAAAGCAGACATTTGCATCATATAAATACCTTCCACCTCCTCCTCTGTATGCACTGGCTGTACTACCATCTGGCAAAGGATCCAGTTGACTGACACTGAAGCAATAAATTAATACAGTAAAAGATGCTACCAACAGTTTTAAGCCAATTAAAATGCTCTCTGCATGTTAACACGCTATGTCATGCTCCTGCCAAACAAGCAAGCACCAAAGCATAATGAACCATCCCTAGTTGAAGGAAAGTTTGTTGGAATAGTGAGTAGAGTTCCTTGTGGGCTCCCATTGGGTAGCAAAGTCTGACCACTGAGAGAAGTCTGGTGTGGGAGAGAGCTCAATTGGGAATCTCAGGACTGTGCCTCAGATCCCAGCTCTGTCATTGTACGCTATTGTTCAGTTGTTTTTCAGCCATGTCTGATGTGACTCCATTTGGAGTTTTCTTGGCAAAGACGCTGGAGTGATTTGCCATTTTCTTCCCCAGCTCATTTTATAGGTGAGAAAACTGAAGCAAACAGGATTAAGTGATTTGCCCAGGAACAGACAGCTACAAAGTATCTGAGGTCAGATTGAAACTGAGGAAAATGAGTCTTCCTGACTCCAGTCCTACCTAACACACTATCCACTGAGCCACTTAGCTATCTTTGTCATTGTACACTCGGGTGACACTGAGCAAGTCATTTACTTATTCTAGACTTCACTTTCCTCATCTCTAAAATGAAGCTAATGATCAGGCTAACTTGTAAGATTCCTTCTAGCTTTAGATATATCATTTTCAGATGAAGAGTCTGCAGAAAACTAGCATACCTATCACCAGAGAACAGAATAAGTCATTCTTCTTAACCTACTCTGTTAATATGAAGATCTTACAATGTAGATCTCCTATCCCAGACTCAAATTGTAACCTCACATCCCTGAGACACTCGCAATTAGTCTCTGCCTAGGGAGAATTTTCTTCTGATTTTCAAACTGTCCAAAAAGCTTATCTATGCCAGGAAAGGAAAATAAAATAGGATTTTTCTCTTAAGGAACTAGAAAGACATTGAATGTACTTTATCTATCAGTTTATGTATCTATATTTTATATTGTTTGAAAAGTTATCGTTCAGTCATGTTCAATTCTTTGTGATCCCATTTGGGGTTTTCTTGGCAAAGATACTGGAATTTTTTGTCATTTCCTTCTCTAGCTCATTTTCCAGATGAGGAAATGGAGCCTAACAGAGTGAAATGACTTGCTCAGGGTCACATAACTAATAAGTATTTGAGGTCTCATTTGAATTCAGGCTTTCTTGACTTCAGGCTCAGCATTCTATCCACTACATCACATAACTGCCCCATTATATTGTAAAGCAACCTTCCAAGCAAAGAAATTGATTTAAGTAATTTTAAAAAAAATGTTTTTTGAGTGGATCATTCTTTTGAGAATACACATGTTTATAGAATCTACAGATTTAATCTTGTTTGTGACATATACTAGCTTGCTGATACTCACCATGTGCCTGTCCATTTTAAAGAGAGCTACATCTTCAGTTTTTCAGCATCTGTGCTGTTTTAAGACTGACAACCATATTGTACCAGCAGGGAAATATTGGTATTAAAAAAGATGAGCCTTTGTTTCAGCGAGGAGCATGAGATCATGCAAAAAACTTGGCAGTTTTGTAAAGAATGTTGTAATAGTTATAGTTATGTCTGTAAATGTAGATATAGACCTATATATAAATGTAGATATGTATCAATATAGATGCACATAGATAGATACATGTATATAGATAGAGATTAGATATGTATCAATGTATGCTAATATGAAATCTGTGTGTGTATACATACAAAAATATAGATCATCATATAGGAAAACAAGGGATGATTCAATAAAAAGCCTATATGTTTCACAAGTCAATGAAAGAGTTTAATTTCCTTATGTCTTAGTATACAATAAAAATGTTAACCTCAAAGATTCAACATTTTGTGCATTGACTTTTTGCGGGTATAATTAGTTCCGCAGGAAAATAAAAGGAATTCAAGGATTTTTTTTTTTTTGCTTTACATCAAAATTGGCTAGCATGTGACTTTGACTTGAATAACTGAATTGAAGAAACTTATAGGTCATTCACTTTAATGTTACCCTTGGAATGAAGCTGCTGAACTACAAAACAAAAAAAAATCGTTAAGAATTCCTTTCCCCTTTTTTAATTACAGCAAAAATGATTGCCAGCATGAAGAGACTCCTTTCTTCTGTATTTTCTTGCTTTGGTATTACATAGGGTCATTTTAAGTCATTGTGGAAATCTACTTACGGTCTATAAATATCAGTGTGTTGAACTTTCCTGTGCTGAAACTTTTTAGATGATATGATTTGAAAATAAAATTTGAAGCTATTATGATCAAATAACTCCTAAAACTACTTTCCCTCTCTAATTAGTCTCTAGAGATGAGATAATGTATGTTGATATTGTGCTTTCCTTGGTTGCTGTATTTATTTACCTGTCTTGTGCTTCTGTTATCTGCGTGCTTACAAAGTGAATAATCCACTTAGGCTGCTTTTTAATGGTTCAAATACATCTTTTATATAATATCCATTTTTTGAGGGGAATGGTTGAACAATGTATTGTATGTGATTATGATGAATATTGTTATGGTATAAGAAATGATAAGCAGGATGGTCTCAGAAAAACCTGGGAAGGTTTATATCAACTGATGCAACGTCATGTGAGCAGAACCAGGATACTGTTGTCCGCAGTAACAGCAATATTGTCATGATAATCAACTGTGAAATAGCTACTCTGATTAAGACAATGATACAAGACAATTACAAAGGATCCATGATGAAAAAAAAATGAGTGTAATTTTTTAAAAATGTATTTGGCAAATGTTTAACAAAATAAATAAAAAATACATTTTAATACAAAGAAGAGAGTGAAAGGACAGAAAATGTGGCCACCTATTATAGAAAGTCTTTTTGAGAATTTTTTCTACCAAGGGCAGAAAAGATATAGACAAGCCTATACAACTTGCAGTTTGAGAAATGCCAAAGCATTTCCTCAAATTCAAACAATGTTTTCTTCTATATTTTTCAAGGGTACTGAAAATCCTTTGGTGTGTCATAAGTGGCCTGAGGGCCATAAGCAGCCTGTAGGTTGCAACTTGTGCAGGCCTAATATAGGATAACACTTATCTAATGATCAAAAGTGAGGGTTTTTACAAGATGATGAATACATGGGCATGTTGGTAGGCAGAAGGGAAGAGCCGGGAGGGAAGGAGAGACTAAAAACCAAAATGATAACTTGGAAATTGCATAGGAAACATTCTGTTGGAGGAGACAGGATATAATGAGATCACTTTAGCAGGGAGAGGGGTTAGTCTTGGTAAGGATTAAGGTCTCATCATGTGATACAAGGGTAGAATGTGTATGAATGGTAAGAGATGAAGAAGGGAGAAGGAGCTCATGGCGAATGGCCTTACTTTTTTTTTTGTATACAAGTCAAGGTTCTTGACTGAGTGGGTTGGAGTCTCTAGAATCATGAGAGGTTTGGGGAAGAATAAAAAGATTTAGGAAAACCTCTGTGGAGAGTAGGGTAGTGACTTGGTATGAATGGATTACTTAGCATCACTGAGGGCCCAACTGAGGTAGTGTACTACGGATATGTAGTGAAACCCATGATTTTCTCCACTTTTGTTCAGCAGCGCTTGTGTAGGAGTGAAGGCAATGAATGCTGAGAATGATTGAAAGTTAAGGGTTGACAGGGATTAATCAGCAAAATAATAAGGGGCTAAGAACTCAAGAGAGGAGGACAGTCCAGATAAAATTGATTCACCAAGAAGTTGAGATAGGGAAAAGAGGAGAGAGTAGTTAGTGCAGGGGAGATGGCGTAAGAGAGAATTGAGGGGTCATAGTGCTGATTGAAGAGAATTTCATAAGACAAGGTAAAGAAAGGTGAAAAGTCAGTTGGTTATGGTCTGATAAAGGAATTTGGGAATTATTAAACATGGAGGTGGTATTTTTGCACAATCAAGTATATGAACATTTTTCTGTGTAGCTGAGGTAGGGTGGAGGAGTACCCCATGGGGCATGAATAGGTGAGGAATTAATTGGTTAGAGTGTTTGAGGGGGAGTCAGTTTGTAGGTTGAAGTTCCCTAATATGAGGGCAACAATTAGGGAGGAGAAGAAAAATTGTGAGTCACGTACCAAATTCATTGACATAAGAAAGGTAGTAATCTGGGGGTCTGGGGATAGTAGTGACCAAGATTTCCATTGGCTGGTAGATATGCATAGCGTATAAACCTCAAAGGAACAGATGTCATTTGATTAACATCTATAATAACAGAATCATAAATGGTGACCTCCAGTAATAGAATCTTATCAGTAGAAGGCACCTCTGAGGTCACTTTAATTCACACCTGAACTAGATTCCCCTTTACACCTTCCTTAAGAAATAATCATACAGCCTCCATTTAAATATCTGATGATGAAAAGTCATTGTCTGTCAAGACAATTCACTCCACATTTGATTATATCTAACTGTAAGAAAGGATTTTTTTTCTAACCGAGCCAAAATCTCACTCTCTGTGACTTTATTGCCTCTGATCTTTTGTACTTTCTGTGTACAAAGTATAACAGGTCTAATGCCTTTCTACAAAACTTCCCTTCAAATATTTAAATAAACCTGTCATGATCACACTCTTCTTAACTCTCTACAATTTGGCTTCTGACCTCATTTTTCAAGTGAAATTCCATTCTCCAAAGTAACCAATTATCTCTTAATTTTCAAATAAATAATGACCTTTCCTCAATTCTCATTTATCCCTTTTGAACTCTCTGTAGCTCCTGGCTCCATCAACCACCATAATTTCCTGGATGCTTTCTTCTCTCTAGGTTTTCAGGTAAGACAAATACCTGTGTGACCGCTCATTCTTGGTTTCTTTTGCTGGATTATAATCCACATAATATTTGCTCACTATGAGGGTCCCATGAAACTCTGTCCTGGATTCTCTTCTCTTCTTACTCTATATTATTTTGCTTGGTGATGTCATCAGCATCCATGGATTCATTTATCATCTCTAGTAGATGATTCTCAGATTTATCCAGCCCTAATATCTGTCCTGAACTCCAGTCTTATATCTCCAACTCTAATTAAGAAATGGGTTGTCTCACAAACATCTTAAATTTGGCAAGTCCAATATGTAACTTATTATCTTTCCCTCCAAATGCTTTTCTCTTTCTAAATTTCAGATTTCTATAGAAATTTCACTAAATTTCACTCTCCTCCAAGTCACCAAGGCTTGCAACCTAATGTCACCTTTAACTCCTCACTCTCTCATTTCTCTCACTTTATAGCTAATTAATTGACCATCCTGCCAGTTCTCCCTTAATGTCATTTCTCATACTTGCCTCTTTTTTCTCCACTCACTGCCACCACTCTGGTACAGACCCTTATCACCACAGGTCAGGTGTATTGCATCAGACTTCTGTTTCATCACTCTGCGTTGTTTGACTCCTTCTCATCTTCCACTCAGCTGTCAAATTGATCTTCTTAATGGGTCACTTTGATCATCTTACCTCCCATCCCCTGCCTTACTTCAGTAAATTTCAGTGGTTCCCTATCACCTCTAGGATCAAATAAAGGCCCTAATATTGTTCTCTTCTGCTATATTTTATGCCTTATTCTCTATCACATACTGTGATCCAGGGAAATTGGCATCCTCAGACAAGACAGTTCATCTCTCATCTCCATGAAGTTTCACTGGTTGTATACAACATCAGTACTTTTCTTCCTTCCGTCTCCTCCTCAGCTATCTGGACTTCCTTCAGGTCCCTGGTAATCTACCTTCTTCTGGAAGCCCATTTCATTGTAGGACATTTTAATTCTTCCATATAATAAACCAAAATTTGTCTTTCCTCTCCCTCTCCATGTATATTAAAATATGTGTGAATAATATGTTTATTACATACGCATACACACCCAAACATATAAAACTTTCTTCTAATTTAAATACTTCCAATACCCCAGAATGGTATTTTTAATTCTAATCTTTATTGATATATTTTTCTATCACTTTCATTATTGAATTTATTACTCTTCCCTCCCCCATCCAATGAGCCATCCTTGGTAAGAAAGCTTTTAAAAGAAAAACAGTTCAACAGAACCATCCGACATATTAACATTGACCGACAGTATATGTGAAGAAGAGAATGGTACAACTTCTCAGATCTCATTAAGGACCAACCTTTATCTCTTTAACTACAAGTTATTCAGTTTTGATATTTTTTTGGACAAGAGAAATTTAATATCTCTTCCACGAGTTCCCTTTATGCAGTTTAAAACAGTCTTTCCATTCTCCGTAAGTCTTCATTTTTTTTGTTTTAATAACTCCAATGTTTCATCTGGCATGACTTTTAGGTACTACTTCATTCTAGTTACCTTTCTGAACCTTTCTTTAGAATGTCACCTCCATCACCTTCTTCCAGACAACTCTGCCCCCAAAACATAAGCATTTGAGTCTAGACGAGGTCTAAGCAAGACAGTAAAGTAGTGCTAGAAATTTTCTCATCAGGCCATTATGATGCTACTAATGTGCCTAAGATCTTATTGGGCTTCTGACTTATATTGAACATATTGACAACTGATCTAAAGGAGGACTTATGTTCCTCTCCTCAAATAAGGAGGTCAGACTATATTTGAGGTATTCTGTTCTGTTCTACTTATAGAGAGGCAAATTTTATGAAGAATGAGGAGAGGCAACCAATAGAGTGAGGGGTCTTCAGTATATATTATTCGAGTATCTTCTGAAGGAAGTGGTGAGAGTTTACTTGCAGAAAAGGAGACTCTGGATAGGAGTGAGGAGCAGGTGTGGGGCATAATAGCTGTCTTTCACTGTTTGAAGGGCTCTAGTTTCAAAAAGAATTTAGACTTGCTCATTTTGACTCGAGTGTGAAGGTGGAGGCCATAGGCAGTAGTAAGGAGGCAAATTTAAGTTTTTGCCTATGAGGGGAAACTAAGGATTTGGGATGACTTATAAGGTAAGATATCCACCATACTGGAGATATTTAAATAAAGACTGAAGTTTACTTCTCAAGTATGTTGTAGAAAGTACTCTCCTTTGGGTGTGACTTAGAGTAGATGGATAACTGCATGGGTCCCTTTTTGGCTTGTAATTCTCTAAATCTTTTCAGATCTTTTAATTTGAATGACGAGGTGCCTATTCATAGTCAGTCAGACAATAAATATTTACTAAGCACCTACCTTCCAGGCACCTTGCTAAGCCCTGGGACAGCAAAAGAGAATCTGCTTTCAAGGAATTCATTCTAATGGGGGAAGCAGCACACAAAGAGCTATGTACAGCCAAAACTTTGCCAGGATAAATTGGAAATAACCAAAATAGACTTGCACTACAATCAAAGGGGATTAGAAAAGACTTCCTGTGGGAGGTAGAATTTTTGCTCAGATTTGAAGGAAGTCAGGAAAACCAGAATGGAGAAGAGGGAGAGAATTCCAGGCATGGGAATTGCTATTGATAATGGCTAGAGTACAAAGATGACATGTTTTATGTAAAGTACAGCACAGGGGTCAGTGTTCTTGGATAACAAATTACATGGTAGGTATAAGGTATAAGAATACTGGAATGGTAGGGGATAAAGTTTGGAGATATCATAAAGGATTTTGAACTCTAAATGGAAGCTATTTTATTGATCCTGAATCAATAGAAAACCCCTGGATTTTATTGAGTAGGGGGAGAAATAGTCAGACATGTACTTTAGGAAGATCACTTTGATAGTGGGGCGGAAAGAAGACTGGAACAAAAAATGTGGGAGAACTAAATAGAGTCTCATTGAATAATCTAGGTATCAGGTGATACATCAGGCCTACATCAGGTTAGGGCACTGTAAATATAAGAGAAATAGTAAGAAGGTAAAATTGACAGGGCTTGGCAACAGATTAGATTTGAAAGGGTGAAAGAGAGTGAGGAGTTGTAGTTGATATAGAGTTTGCAAACCTGAGTGACCAGATGGTGGTTTCCTCTACTGTAATTTGAAATTAAGGAAGAGAAGTAGGTTTGGGGAAAAAGAATAATGAATTCAATTAGGGTTGAATTGAGTTTAAGATGTTGACAAGACATTCAGTTTGAGATGTCCAATAGTAGTAGTTGAATGTGAGATTGGAGGTCAAGAAAAAGTGATTTTGAGAATATTTCAAAGTAGAGATGATAACTGAATCCTGGTTGGGAGCTAATCAGATGATCAAATGAAATAGTATAGAGAAAGAAGAGAAGAAGGCCTAGAGCAAAACTTTGAGGGTTACCCATTGTTAGTAGTTGTGATATGAATGAATATCCAGCAAAGGGGACTGAGGAGAAGTTAGGAAAGAGAAAAAACAGGAGAGACAGAGTTCTAAAACTCTAGAGAGGAGAGTAACAAGGAAAAGAAGGTGATCCATAGGGGCAAAGACTGCAGAGAGGTCAAGAAAGATGGGGACTGAGAAAAGGTCATTAGATTTGGCCCTCCTGAGAGTAACTGAGCAGTCCAATTAGTTAGGAGGTCTACCCCAAACATGTGAAGACACTCCTTGGCCAAATGGGTGCGTGAGATCAACTTGTTCCAAAAGGTCATTAGATTTGGCCCACTCATCTCCTCCTGAGAGTAACCGAGAAGCCTCAGACTGGTTGATTAGGCAGGACAATGTCTACCCCATGCATATGAAGACATTGCTTGACAGAATGGGTGGATGACACCAACTTTTTTCAGTGGCTATGAAGGTGGCTGAAGGATGCCACTGTGAAGCATTTAGAGCTTGGTCAGACATTGAAGGTGTCATGGCTATCCACTGCATCCTGGGACATCACAAGTTGTCCTGACTTTTGTTTTGCCACTAGACTCCATTGGCTCTGGAAGAGAGAGTGAGGCTGATGACCTCACTTAACTCCAATTCAAGTACAAGTCATGACATCACACCATCTTGCCATCTTCACAAATGAAGTATGAACAAGAACAATTAAACAATTATGTGCTATTCCATGTGCTGGGGATTTACAAAGAAATAAAAACAAAACAGTCTCAAGTTTAAATTATGCTGGGGAAGATAACATACTAATAATTGTAGATAAGCAAGTATATACAGTACCAACTAGAAAAAGAAGAGAGAAAGAAGGCACTCAGATTTAAGGTAGAGAGTGAGGAGAGTGGAGGTTTTTCCTACAGAGGATGGGACTCTAGCAGAGATGTGATAGAAGCCAGGAGCAGTTAGGTAGTGCAGAGGATAGAATGCTGGGCCTGGAGTCAGGAAGATTCTTCTTCCTGAATTCAAATCTGACCTCAGATATTTACTAGTATGTGACCCTAAGTAAGTCACTTAACCCTGCTTGCCTCAGTTCTCCTCATCTGTAAAATTAGTTGGAGAAGGAAATGGCAAACCACTCCCGTATCTTTGGCAAGATCAACCTAAATGGAGTCAGGAAGAATACAATACAAAGTTAAAAGTAACTGACCAAGAACTGAAGGAAACCAGGGAAGGCAGAAGGCAGAGACAAGAAGGAAAAGGACTTGAGACATGAGTGACAGTCAGTGAAAATGTGGAATCTGGAGAGAGAGAGCCTAGTGTGAAGAACAGTGGGAAGGTCAGTGCCCACTGGATCTAAGTGTACCTGGGGGAGGTGGGAGATGCTGGAAAGGTAGAAGGTGAGCAGGCTATAAAGGCCTTTTAAACAAACAATTTATATTCTTCTAATTTCAAAATATTTTAATCATTGCTTCAGTAGGAATTTATAGCCTATGTTCTCTATATGAGGTGTCTATTGACTGTTGCTATCCATTTATATTGCAATAGAGTTATTAAAATATTAAACAAGGAAAACAAGTTCATTGGTCTGACCTCAGGTTAAGAACCCTTATATTAGAGGTTTACAAATACCTCATTTCATTAAAATTGTGAATGTAAACTATTAGGGGACTGGACTGAGTTAGAACTAATCTCCTTTATCTCGCGTTTCTGTACTTAGTGCCTCTCTTAAGTTTCTGGCCACCTGCTACCTCACTTTGCCTGGATGCCTTGGCAACATGTGGAGTTATATTTGCTTCTCGCTGCAGCTGACATTGCATACAACTGTGAGCTATCTCCTCCCCAGCTTTCCAGTCATGCTCCTGCTGCCCCTGCACAGCCAGTCTATATCCATTGCTCTCTGTTGGTTTCTGAAGATCATGCAGGGCTGACCTGGACCTGATTTAACCCCTTGTGTTCTGCATATCGCCTCGCAGCACAACACTCTAGGTAGTCCTCCTAGTTTTTGACCCACGGCTTGTCCAAACTGCCCTCCTGGCTGACAGTCCAGCTTAGACTGACTTCCATGTTTGCGATCCCCCAATATCATGCTGACTTTTGATATTGGCCTGCTTGGTACAGCTTTCTCAGCTCCAGCTGCTCATCTGACACCTAGAGTAGCACTTGTTAACAGCCTGTTCTCTTTTTTTTTATTTTTGCTCAAAGGCCTTTGCTTAGTCCTTTGTGTTTATCTCATCTCAGAATCTGCTTACTATTTTATCCCTTGGTTTATTTAAGGCAGATGTGCTTGGTTTCAATTTACTTACATTATTTCTCCTTGTTAATTCAATTACTTGTCACCTACTTTCTGAGTCAAACCTTGTTTTACTCTTACTATTCTATTTACTTAAAAAATTCATTCATATATAGACCAATGACTATCACTGTGAAGGAAATCTAGCCTGGCAGATAGTCTGTGGTCCAAATATGTGAAATGAGATGTACATTTTCCCAGTT
Organism: Potorous gilbertii; assembly: GCA_028658325.1. Classification (NCBI taxonomy): domain Eukaryota; kingdom Metazoa; phylum Chordata; class Mammalia; order Diprotodontia; family Potoroidae; genus Potorous; species Potorous gilbertii. Next base: position 170,607,873 of record CM053772.1, on the reverse strand, counting down.
CACTCCACAGAGGTCCTGAAAACTGAGCTCCTACTCTTGTCCCAGATGGTTCTTTTAATTCTCAGAGACTGACTTATCCTAAATGTTGACAGCTGCTTACCTAAAATTAGTGCTCCTGGCCACTCAAGGTGGTGGGCTAAGATTTCATTCTCCTTAAAGAGTAAACCCTTTCCTAAAGCTAGGTCATTAGAGTCATTACCGTAAGTAGGACAGTCGTTGGGCCTTTGTCCCTGAGCAGACTTTGGAAGGTTCTGAATTTAGAGAACCCTGAGAGCACCACTGCCTTAGGCAGCTCTCTAAAACTAAAAATTAATGAAGACTTGGTAATCTTCATTCACAGCAGAGGCTGTATACACTACTAGTTACCTATTCAGATGAAAGTCCTGGAGAAGCAAAAGGAAAAGAGTCTTTCTCTCAAGGAGTTTACATTCTACTGGTGGAATAAATCTGGGGAGAATTTCACAAACATCACTAACCTGGGGGCTATAGTTGTTATTTAGGAATCAGTGCTTCATTAGTAAAATAGTTATCTCTTCTTCAGACAAATATTTGAACCATTGTTTTTTGGACAGCACAAGTGATTGCACTGATTTGGGAACTTTCCTCTGCCACTGCAGACATCCCACGTCATTAATAAGCTCACATAGAGTCCAACACAACTGAAAAATGACTAAACAACAGCTCTCAATCCACTATGCCACACTATGTTCCACATTACTTAAATACTCAAACAGATCTATGATGCCACCTATTTGAGAGTTATTTCCAGTAATTTAGATAACAATGTCCTAAATGCTTAATGAGATCACTTCTCAATATACTAGAGATCGTAAATGTACAAGTAAATTTACAAGTAGAACATTGCTTATCCATCAAAGGAGATGCTTGCAAAGGGCTTTGTACAGTTTCTGGCACATAGCTGGTAGGTTGTTTGGTCTTTATCCTTCTTTCTTGAAGAGGACTAAAATGGCATCACTACATTACAGTCAAGTTACAGTGTGTCCGACTATGGTTGATCATACAAATACAAGCTCAAAATGGTCTACCACAGGTTGGGCATAAATAGTCTATTTAGGGTAGAGATGTCTCTAAGTTTGCATATTTCATGTTTCTTTTGAGCTACTGTAATTCTGTTTTGCTCATGGAGAACAGTCCCTTCTTTCATGTGACATACCATGCTAGGTGGTCATTTGCCAGATTCTCCCATGTTAATCAATTCCAAAATTCTTCAGAGACCTTGAAAACGCTCTTGTATCACTTCTTTTGACCACCATGTGTCTTCCTTGTGTTAGTTCTCCATAAAGTCTTTTAGGCATATATACATTTAGAATTTCAGACAAGTGGTCAGGCCATTGAATTTGAGTTCTCTGCACTAGAATTTGAATACTTGGTGCTGAGTTCAAGAACGAACCTCAGTGTCTGATATCTTATCCTGCCAGATGATGTTCAGAATCTTTCTAAAACAATTCAAATGGAAGTGATTCAATTTCTGGCATGGCACTGGTATGCTATCCAAATTTCATAAACATAGAACAGTGAGGTGAGCAAAAGTGGCTCTGTAGATCTTCAGCTTGGTAGGCAGTCTAATTCCACCACTCTCCCATACTTTCCTTCAGAGCCTTCCAAGCACTGCGCAAATGTTAACATTGAATGCATCAACCTTATTGCCATGTGTGTGTCCCTGAAAAGTATATTACCGTAAGAAGCTTATTCACAGGATTCAGAACATGTCCATTTGCTGTAACCAATGGTTCGACCTCTGGATGATGTGGTGCTGCATGATGGAGAACGTGTTTTTTTAGTGTTACTAAAGACTAGTGTTATTTGGCACATGGTAAGCACTATGTAAATGCCTGTTCTGTTGTTCCCTTTCCTAATTGCCATCTCTTCCTTTTCCACATGATCACAGGGGGTCAATCTGGCTATTTTTCCAATTTAGGTTGCATGATCTCTTCTGTGTCTTTTCAGTTTTTACCTTTATAAGATGCATAGGAACTGTGATAATTTAAATGTGACAAAGTGACCATGCTTGGTGGAGAAAACAATTTGTTGATTGTTCCCCCTCAAGCTTTTTTCTTCTGTTTGTAACCCCCCGACCCACAACTTTCATTGTAATACTTGAATGTTCCTGGATTGATGTGGATAGCTCCCAAAATTTCCTTTAAATTGGTTCCAACAACTTATATATGCTTTAGGAGAAGATACTGCTCATAATTACCTACTTTTTTAAAAAATAATTTTATAAATGGGTTTCATTATAATCTAATGTTGACTTTAGAAGTCATTTCTATTTACAGGGCAAGTAAGTCAGATGTTTGCTGTTGAAAGAATTTTCTGGGTTCTTTTGATCTTCTTAAAGGCAACTAATTTACATTGTCTAAATTTCTGAATGAAATTAGCATATTCAATGTCAATGTCATTTTTGCTGTTCACTTTCTATTTTTAGTTTTAACAACTTTCCTTAAATGGTTAAAGAGTAAATATTTTAAAATTGTCATTTCTTGTTCTCATCCTTCCTTCTCCCCTGCTTTTCTTCCTTCCCTCACTTTCTCTCTCCTTCTCTTTCTGACTCTCTGTTTATGTTTCTCTCTCTGTCTCTGTCTCTCTCTGACTTTTTCTCTGTCTCTGCCTCTGTTTCTCTGTCTTTGTCTCTGTCTCTCTCTCTCTGTCTCTCTCTCTCTCTCTCTCTCTCTCTCTCTCTCTCTCTCTCTCTGTGTCTGTCTGTCTCTATCTCTCCAAATTCTAATGCTATTTGGATGAGTACATGGTATTACTACACAGACAGGAGGCTCTGGAATATTTCCACATCAATAGCAAGTTATTCCCTGCCTTTGAAAATGTCAGTTTCATTCTTTGTAATGGTATTTGATCCTTGTTGTGTCTAGCATCATTTTTAAGAAAATATTCTTAATATATAGGATTAATATATTTATAAAGTATTCAAATTTGTAATCTCTTCCATTTCACTCTCCTGAACCACATTTTCCTATATTTCTACCCATTTCCACCTTTTCCAACCTTTGAAATTAAGTAATGAAATAGCAGTATATATTTATTTGATTTATAGGAGTTTTTCAAGGGTTTTATAGAACTTCTCTACCACATTGTTTTCAAAAATTGATATTAATGAGGCACCTGCAATTATTTTTCATCATAGTCTTTTTTCCCAAAAATTTAACTTTAATAAACAATATGTGATATCCAAATATCTCATAAAAGTATGGTTCTTGTAGCCCATAGGCAAATGATGAAACACAGGCTGCCAATTCCTTTCTTTAACTCTCCAAGAACTACTGATGAGCAATTTAGCTGCAATTTCCTTCTTTCTTCTGCTTTCATTTATAATGAATGTCAAGATTGATATGATTCAACTACCCCAGCAATATGTCTACTTGTTGTTCATTGGATGAGGACCTCACATTTATTGTACCAACAATTGAACTGATGTTTGCAGATAGTCTAAAAACTAGTTTTCCTTCACTTTTCTATATCTTAGAAAAGATATCATCATTTTATCTCAGATAGGAATCATTTGAAGCCATGCACAGACTCATTAATCAAATAAATTTATAAGCAAATTCTACTTTCAGTAATATTAGATGAGAATAAATCCCAGTAGGAGACTTTGGGTTCAACCAAAGCCAAACTTGTTTTGTGTGTTTGTTTGGTTTTTTGTGTATGTGTCAACCAAAACCAAATACAGATTTAGGGACAGTGTCATCCATAATAGTTTCTTTAAGAGAAATTGTGGGAACATGAATTGTTATCAACAAAAGGACAGGGCAAATGTTATCTCTGATTTTCACTGTCCACTCCTTTCCTTATGAGCATGTTCTTGTGTTCCTGTGTGTGTGTGTGTGCGTGTGTGTGTATTTTAGATTACATCTCCATATCAAGCCCAAGTTAAAAGTGCAATGGTGACTTATTGGTCAAATCTCAATAATATTGCTTGGCATGAGAATTTTGACCTAGCCAGTTTGTTCCAGTTGAAATGCCAAAGACCCTCAGACTTCAATATTGGATATAATTTGAGACAAAACTCCAGTGTAACATCAGTAGGACACTACATTTTTATCTATAGGATAAGTAAAATGAAGATATTTTCTAAAATACCTAATAGAGAGGGGGAATGAAGAGCAGGGAAACAGGAAAAGGGAACAAGGAAGAAGAATGCTTAATCTTAATGTAATTCTATAATCATTCATAATTCTCAGTGTGTAAACTCCCTCCACTGAATTGTAATACATCTTTGATTTTGTAGTCAAGGCCCAGAGAGTAACTTAAAATACAGAAAGGTTAAGTGACAAGTCTAGTGCCCCAAAGAAAATTTGAACCCATCTTTCTATTAACTGTATCACATTGCTCTGATATATGGATGGACGTTAAAGTACCTGAGCAATTGCTCCAAACTGACAAATGGTTGCAGAAATATTTTGTTTATTGGTGAGAGCCTATTTTGAACAAATTATTAACTTAAATAGCTCTACAAGTAAATATTCCTCAAAATGAATGTGGAATCCAATTCAATCCAATAAATATTTTTCAAATGCTTACTATGGGTCATAATGCCAACGTGATACCCATAGCAGCTGCTATGAATATTCATGTGTATTTCCAGGGTAAATTCACAAAATATAAATAACTCTCTTGTTCAAATATGAAACAAGATATTTATTCAGATACCAGAAAGCCAAATCCATTATAGTAACAAAGAAGTTCATACACACCACCAATCCAGGGAGCATCCCTGTCCCCAAACCTTCCATCTCTTAGTTGTCCTCACAAATAATCTCCCCTAGGCAAAATTCCTCCCTCTCTCACTCATGCTAGCTGCTCTGCCTCAGCTTTGCCTGGCTCTCTCTGAGCTCTGCCCTTCCTGCTATGCCCTTTTGGCAAGCTCCTCCCACTATAGGCTCCATGTGACTCACGCTATGGGCTGGGCCAAAACTCAAAGCAGGTCACACGGGCCTATTAAGGAGTAGGGAAGATCTTCAAATTCCCTTAACATCACAGTCAGGTACTATGTTAAATATTGGGGATACAATTAATAAAAAAAGGGTAGATCCTGCTCTCAAGGAGCTTACAATTTAAAGGAGGAAACAAAAATAGGAAAGAAATTAGGGGAGGAAGATAGGGTGTGCTCAAGAAAGGGTCATCTTCTTCTGTAGAGTTGCAATCAGATGTAGTAGCAGATGCAAAGCCTTCTACAAAGGAAGACTTTGGGAAGAATTTGGTACTCCCTTCTCCAGCCCTCCAGTCAGAGGGGAGAAGATGAGGAAAATGCTGTCAGTCAAAGCTTGAAAATGGTGGTGAGTTTAGAAGTGATGAGCTTATTCTGGAAGGGGAATTTTGTTGCTTGGAATTGAAACAAGCATAGCAGCAGATGAAATGTAGAATGCTTCTTCAGTTTAAGAAGCAGATGAATCTGTTGGCTAAGTTTGGTGAGAAATCTTAATACCAATCAAAATAAAACCAAACAAGGCATTTGGGAGAAATTCTATAAACTTTTCTTTTTTCTTTTGCTCCAAACTTTTGGTTTCATTTGCATTAGCCTTGGAACTCTGAGTAGTTAAATGATCTCTTTAGGGTCATACAATCAGTAAATATTGAAGGCAGAACCTGAACTCAGGTCATCCTCCTTCTAGCTCTTAGGCTGACATTCGTTGCACTATGCCAAGATTTCCCTGTATTCAGTGGATAATCTTGTTACCCATTGTACAAGATTCAGCTAAGTAAGTGTATATTTTACCAACTAACTCACTAGCCCCAGCATGTCATCCCATTCATGATCATTTGTTCTGCAGAGGTTGTGGTTCTCTCACATATGAGGTACTGGCTGGTAATATTTCTCTTTAAGTCCTAAATCACATTATATATGTGTTATGGGACAGAATTTCAGGTCTCAACCAAGGGTTAGAGCACTTTCTAATCTCCTTGAGAAAAGTTTTGACCCAACCTGCAGGCAGTACTATCAGCCTCCCTCTCTACAGAAGTGGGTGGCCCTCAGTCTGGGCAAGAATACAAATCAGGCTTCTCCTAAACTTTCACAACAGAATGTCAACTCAGTCTCTCTGGTACCCAAAGCATATGGCTTCCTCTTTAATCAGCATGGAATGCTGGCACTGGAAGCTCTCATCAGAGGCAAAGTGACTGTAATTCAGTATTTGCCAAGAACTTGCTAAAGACATCTGATGTTTGAAAGAGACATATTAACTATTCCTGCCTCCAGGTTCTCTGTGCTCTATCTCTATATTATGTTAGCTCTTCGAAAAAGGAATATACCTGGGTCACATTATTTTAGCTCCTTAAAAATGTCTTCACCATTTTAAAATTTAATGATAGGCCCCATAGCTAGCTTCTCAGGCCAATAGAAGAAGGCCCTTGGGCATTTCTGAATCTTTTGTAAAACCAGAGTTAAAGATTTTGTCCAAATTGTTAACTAGTTTCCCATATATATGGATCTATGTGACAAAATCCTCCTACAATCTGTTGTCAAGCAAAAAGTTTCCTTCTTCAGATTAATTTGTATAATCCTTTTATCAAATGCTATATAATCCAATTAGTTTCCTTTTGTGCCTGCTCTAACGACACTTAGAGTTGAATTCAGTGTTCAATAACAGTACTTACGCCTATTTCTTTATCCACGTTAACTGCTTTGTTGGGTGTTGTTCTGTTTGTCAATTTTAATATTCTTTGAGATACAGTCTGCGTTCATAAATTGGCTATAAGTTTGTACCGTATGTTACATCAGAGTATCAAATAAATCTGAGAGTCTTCCTAACTGCAAATCAATTAGTCAGTCAAACAAATATTAAGTGCTTATGGGCCAGGTATTGAGAGAGACACTGATTATATAAATATAATGAATGAAACCATCTTCAACCATAAGATGCTTACATTCTAATGTGGGAAACAACACACACACAAACGCACACACATACACACACACACACATATATATAATTATATTCAAAATAGATATAAAGGGAAGATATGCAAATAAATACAAGGTAGTTTGAGCAGAAGCACACTAGCAATGGAGAGGTCAAGAATTCTTCATACAGAAATTAATGGATGTTTTGGCTGTACTTTCAAGGAAAAGAGATTCTGTGAGCCAAAGATAAGGAAGGCGTATATTCCTGGTATGGGTAAGAACCAGCACAAAAGCACTGAGATGTGAAAAGGAGTGTAACGTTTAGAAACTAAGAAAGGGATAGTTTGGCAAGATTGTAGAGTATAAGAGGGAGAGGAACATACAATGAGATTGAAAAGTTAGTTTGGGAACAGGTTGTTAAAGGCATTAAAAGTTTACCATGGGAATTTATATTTGATTCTAGAGAGCCAGTAGAATTAATTTTGGGGGGGAGGGATGGCAGATCAGATGAATGCTAAAGGAAAATCACTTTGGCATTAGTATGGAGGATAGACACAAGTGAGGAGACAGGGATACCAATTCGGAGGGCACTGTGCCACTCTAAGTGAAATGGTAATGACAGTCTAAACTAGAGTTACAGTTATAATAATGTTAATATCTATCAGGTGAATTGCCCTTTACAAATTTAACTTTTTCTCACAATAAGATCATGAGAGGTAGATGCTGTTGCTATTCCCATTTTAAAGAGAAGGAAGACAAAGTGAATAGAGGCAAAGTGACTTGACCCCATCCAGGGTCACACAGCAGGATTTGAACTCAGGTCTTCCAGTACTTGCCACATAAGTACTTAGATATGGTAAAGGTAGCTTGATTTGGCTCCTGCAGAGTCAGTGGGCTCTTCATTCTCTCATTTGTTCTCGAAGACTAAGCTGAACCATTTATTTAGTATTGTTTAGTCACTTTTTAGCCATGTCCAATTCTTTGTGACCTCTTTTGTTTTTTTTTGGCAAAAATACTAGAGCGGTTTGCCTTTTCCTTCTCCAACTCATTTTCCAGATGAGGAAACTGAGGCTGACAGGGTTAAGTGACTTGCCCAGGGTCATACAGCTAGTATGTGCTTGCAGCCACATTTTAACTTAGACCTGGCACTCTATCTACTGCCTCTAGTTTCTTTATTGTGGTCCTTGTTTACATTGTTTTCCTGGTTCTTTTGACTTTACTCTGAATCCAATCTTAAAAGTATTTTCATTTTTCTGAGTTCTTTATATCCATCATTTCTCATAGTTCAAAATGTTGCATTACATTCATGCACCACACATTGTTTACCATCGTCACATTAGTGGGCTCCAGCTTGCCACCACAAAGTGCTGGTATGAAGATTTCCATGGATATCAGGATTTTCTTTGTTACCTTGGCCTGCTTGAGGCATATGCTTAGCAAGGGATCTCTACAGTAAAGGATGTTCGCATTTTCTTATATAATTTCCATTTTCTTTCTAGAATACTTAGATCAATTAAAAGCATCATTAGTGGTATCTAGTGTACCTGTCTTTCCCCAGTTCCTCTAAAAGAAATTAATATTTTTAAAAAGAATAAGCAATATTCTCTTTTATAAGAAGTAAGACTTTTTGCTTTTAAAAAAATCCCTTTCATTTATTCTAACTTTCTGTGAGAAAACATGAACTCTTTGATATTTTCCAACTTTGATCAGTCTGTATCTTTATCACTGAGGTTGCCCTCTCTAAATGATACAGACTGTGAGTCATCCACTACTTTTTGTACCTTGTGGCTTTTGTGTAGGTGCTTCTGCATATCCTTCACAGGATTTATGCCATAGTACTGAGGGTTTTCCTTTTAAACTTTCTTTACTGTACCTACCTGTCCTTGATGACATCCTTTCCTCTGTTTTTCTTACACTTTTCACTTGTAAAGCCTAAAACCTGATTTCACTCACTCCCCATTACCCTTTGGGTGACTACCAGCTTTATTTCTTCAGAGACTAGGATTCCATAACTTGCAATTAATAAATCATCACAAGGATTAAATTGTTTTGAAAATAGATGAAATTTAATATAGAAGGAAATTTGAGATCAGTATAAAACAGTGTATGATTTCTTACAGATAGTCCACCTTTTAATCATTTCCTTCTGTTGAGTTCTGAACTAAGGTCATTCTTCACTTGCTATGTCTCTCCAAGATCTATGTCCTGATGAAGCAGTTCTGTGATCTCCATCCAACTGAATAAAAAAATAAGAAAAAAAGAATTCTTAATCCATTTAAGTTTTTTCCCCCTATTTGGATAGGCAAGACTCATGAGCATGGGTCTCCAGTAGCAAGTTCCATTATGTTTTAGTGTTTTATGTTACACATAGTGTCATCTAAAAATAAGAACATTCATATCGTTAGGATATCATTAGTCATAGAAACCTGTCTGTCTGTATTTGTCCTTCATTTTTGAAGAAGACCTTGACATCAGAGAAATGATGACATGACTTGCCCTCGACTTTGTTTTGAGTGCGGGAGGGCTGTTCAGGTCACCAGCCTCACTTTCCCATCCTGAGCTACCTGGATCCAGTCACCAGATAGTCATCAGGATGACTGGAGATGGCCCAGGATGCAATGGGAGACCTTACCCTATTCTGTGCTTGATTGTTCTCAGTCCGGCATATCTTCCTTCCCACAAGTTCTTTAGTAATTTGAATAATCACCTTTGCTCTATGAACTGTGACATATTAATAATTCATAACACCCAAACTTTGCATTTTAAAATTTTGTTGGTTTTATTTACATTTGCTACAAATAATGTGCTTCCAAGTCTTTCGGCCTGTAATGCATGAAAGTGAAAGTAATAGAAACCTATACAGTTTGGACAAAGTATTTTATATCTTTTATGACAATTGCAAACACCTTTGATGAATATCTATCTCCCTATTTTATACTGTACTTCATGTCAATAATCAAAAGGTACTTAAACAGATTTTTTAAAAATTATTTTAGGTTTCAAAGAATTCTGTAACATTTTGGCACATACTCTGGAGAAATATTTTTGGAGTAAACCCTGAAAGTCACAATATTTTTCACTAAAAAACCAAACTTTGGGAGAATATAGAAATATATGCATATTATCTTTAGCATAAGCAAAACAAAATACCCCTACATGTGAAAAATGGTGAACTAATGGGAGTTTTTCAGCAATGTATGGATTAGTAGTTCAAATAGTTTAATCATGCCCATTTTGAGTGGGAAAATCAATAGTAAACGAGGTTTGTTTCAAGGGCATCTCTGCAGGTTTTGAATTTAATGAAATTTTAATTTAACAAATGCAGGGGATTCTTTGAAAAGTGACACTCTAAACAATTTATCAAAAATCCAGGTATCCTCATTTCAGACACATTTAACATAGCCATGACAACCTTTCAAGCTTCTTTTTGTTTTCTGAAGCACTTTCTTTATAAAACCTATAATTTATAGTGTCAAGTAAGGTTATGAGTCACAAAAAGGTTTCTTGAATTATATTCCTGAGCATCGTGTTGGGGGAAAAGACTATGATTCTTTGACAATGCAGAGATAAATGGCTACATCAGAAACAATTTTCTAGGGAAACTTACGACTCTTGGTTACCTTGAAGCAGTATGACAAAGCATTTTCAAACTAAGTGTCACAAGCTACCTAGAAAGTTAAGCTGGATCGTGGTGGTATTGGGCAAACCAAAAGCCTTAGACTCCAATGAGGGACTGGGAAGCTTTCCAGAAAACAAAAATGGGGGGGCAGAGTTAGGTAGGTGGTAAAAATTTAAATGAAAGGGGAGGGAATTCAAGACCATTGGACAAAAGGTGAATGTCAACTTTCAAATGCACACACAGAAAACTCTCTTGTAAAATGTGCAAGTTTGGGCATGGGCATTATAACAACCTCCTTACAATGTTAGATAAAGCTCACTGTTCTTCTTTATAGTAGAATTTAAAAATAAAACCATATAATATTTAGAGGAATAAAATGCTAAAGAGTTTCAAGAAAGAAACACAGGTGCTGTATTTTTTTTTGAAGGGAAGGATAAAGCTTTCAGATTTCACTTGAACAGGGAACTCAATGGGTATGGAAACTCATACGACCACTGCAAATTGGCAACTCATTTATAATGTCTTTGAGAAGTGCCATGAATTCTGAGAAGTTAAATAACTTGCCCATTATATCACAGTTTTTAGGTCTCAGAATTAGTACTTGAATCTAAATTTTCCTTATTTTAAGTCCTGCTCGGGAGCCTCTAGTTACCACTATTTACCACTATATACCACTAGTTACCGCACTATTGCTGTTTTAATACTGGAATAATAATATGGTAATTCTTCCCTCTTAATCTGGTAGCATATCGGTCCTTCTACCTTACAATCATAAAGGAATTTCTTTGTACTAAATTTGTATGTATTACTTATCCACAATTTAAATGTTGGCCCAAATATCTTAATAGATTAGTTAATACTTAATTTCATTCATAAGTCACAGAACTAGGATAAGATTAAGAGCCATTGCTTTACACGATATTTTATTGTAATCAAGGAGACATATAAATGTAATTGCACATTTACTAAATATCCATTAGCTACAAAGAAATGAGCTAGGTGACAGAAGGGCTGCTAGGTGGCGCAGTGGTTAGAGTGACAGACCTGAAGTCCAGAGGACTAATTTTCCTGCCTTCAAATCTCAGACACTTACTCGTTGTGTTACCCTGTGCAAGTCACTTAATCCTCTTTGCCTTAATTAACTCACCTGACTGTGCTGGAGAAGGAAAATGGCAAGCCACTGCAGTATCCATTCCAAAAAAACCCCAAATAGGGTCACAAACAGTTGGAAACAACTGAACAAGGACAATACGATGACAAATATAAAAAGACAAAAAGAAACAGCACCTTACCCTCAAGAGACACTTCTAATTTGTTTAAAATTAGATTCAGAATGGATTGTAGAGACATTCATTGAGTACTGTGAGTTGTGTTGAAGACCTGAGTATCTACGTTTTGACACCTGAAGAGTTGGAGAGATTAGGGGCCAAGAGAGGAAGACGATGGAGACAAGACAGATAATGGAGATACAAGAGAAAAACACACACACACACACAGAGTAAACATTTTGTAACTCTTCTCTAATTACATCATGTTATTTTTTTTCCGGTTGTTATTTCTGCTCACTTCTCATCTCCTCAAGTAAACTGGGGAAGCACTGCTTCTTTGACAAAAAACTGTTGGGAAAGTTAGAAAGCAAAATGGAAAAAAAAATAGATTTAGACCAACATCCTCTACTTATTGACCACGATAAATTCCAAATGGATTATTAAACATCATGATATAATCACAGTAGATTTTTAAAATTTTATTTGTGAAATTGAAAAGTATTTGCACAAACAAAATCAAAAACAAAGATAAAAAGGTAAGCTATCAATTGGAAAAAATATTTGCATCAGATATTCCTGATAAGGGCCTGATAACCAGTATCTATAGAGACAAACATAAATACATAGTTCCAAAAACCATTATTCAATGAACAGTTGGGCAAAGTAAATGAATACTTTTCAAGCTTTTAAAAACCATAGGAAAGATTTTTTTTTGATTACTGATAATAAGACAATACAACGCAAAACAACTTTAGGGAGTCAATTCTTACTCAACAAATTGATAAAGACGACAAAAAGATTGGAATGGTCAATCTTTAAAGGATTGTGGAAAGACATATGCATAAATATTCTATTGGTTGAACTTGGAATTGGTCAAATTAATCAGAAAAGTATCTTTTGACCTAAAGACCCCACAAAGTTTCTGTCAACAATTATTTTCCATGAGTATTAAGCACTATGCTAAGTGCTAAGGATAAAAAGAAAGAACATAGTCTCTTCCTGCAAGGAGAGGAGAGAATTTCAGACATGGTGGACAGTCAGTGAAAAGACACTGAGTCTATAGAATGTTACGTGCAAAGAAGAGTGAAAAAGCTAGTATTGCTGAATCATAGAGTATGTGAGAGTAAAATGTAATGAGTGGAAAGATAGAAAGGAAGCACACAGAAGCTAAGCAGAAGATTTGTATTTGAATCCTAGAGTTAAAAGAGAACTAGGGTTTATTAAGTAGGCAAATGGCATGGTTAGATCTGTGTTTTAGGAAAAAGTCAGTTTAGCAGCTGTGTGGAGAATGGTAAGAGATAAGAAAAAGAACAGCAAAAAAATGAAAAATATTTTGTAATTATAATGTCCAAACTTAGTCCTAAACAAGGAAAATTAGAATGCTAACAGAAGTGGGGAAATTATGGATGGGGAATGCTACATATACTGCTGACCTTCAACCCTTTGCATTCTGGCTTCCAATCTCTTGTTAACTGTACTTGCTCTTTCCAAATTTACCAATGACTTTGTAATTACTAAATGTAATGAATGCGTTTTAATAATCTTCATCCTTCTTGACCTCTTGTAACCTTTGAAACAGTTGATCACATTCTTCTTTGAGATTTTCTGTCCTCTTTAGGTTTGTTTTTTGTTTGTTTGTCTGTTTTTGGCACAACAGTCTTGGTCCTGCTCTTTCTGAGTTGACCTTTCCTTATTCTCCCTTACTGGGTCTCTTCCCAGGTCACACATGCACTAACTGCATTTCTTTAAAAAAATTTGACCTCATCTGCCTCCTCTTCTTCCTCTATACTATACCATTTGGTGACCTCATTAGCTCCCATCATTTCAATTATCTTCTAAGCAAATGATTCTGAGATCTACTTGTCCACCCTTAATCTTTCTTTTAACATTGGGTCTTGCATCTCTAATTGTCTCTTGGATATATTCATTTGGATGTCTCACAGACAGCTTAAACTCAAGCTGTCCATTATCTTTTCCTCCCAGTGCTCCTTTTTTTCAAAATTTCCTATTATTGTCAAAGGTGCCACATGCCACCATCTTTCTACTTACCAAGGGTCTCAATATTTAATTTCTCTCATTTCCCTCCATGACTCCCCATACCCAATTTGTTGCCAAGTCCAGTAAGTTTTACTCTCATAACATCTCTTACATAGATACCATTTTCTTTACTCCCACAATGACCACCCTGGTACAGAACTTTATCCCCTCTTAACTGGTCTTTTGAAACAGTCCTATGTTTGATCTCCTTTTCCCACTCCACTCCATTCACCAGGCATCTGTCCTAAAGTCATTGTCCTAACCCTCTACTCTGTAAACAAAACTAGCTCCATATTACCTCTTGAATCAACTAGAAAAATCTCTGAATTTTAAATTCCTTTCCTCAAGGAAGGCAAGAAAATAAAACCAAGCAAGGAGGAAGGAACAAAGGCAGGAGGGAGAGAGGGAAAGAATAAAGGAAGGAAGTCACTGAAAAGAGAAGGAAAGAAGGAGGGAAGAAAGGAAAGAAGAATAGAAAGGGAAGGAAGGTGAAAAGGAAGGTGTATGTGTTCATCCTTTGCTGCTGAAGAAGACCATGTCATCAGAGAAGTAATGACATGACTTGCACTTGACTTTGTTTTGAGTGAGGGAGGGCTGTGCAGGTCATCAGCTTCACTTCTCCTTCAGAGCTATCTGAATCCAGTGATCAGATATTCACCAGGATGACTGGAGATGACCCAGGATGAGGCTGTTGGGGTTA
>CM053772.1:170576236-170592875 GCA_028658325.1 Potorous gilbertii | reverse complement strand
CATTCTGGAGAATGGTTTGGAACTATGCCCAAAAGGCTACAAAAACGTGCATACCCTTTGACCCAGCAATATCACTACTAGGACTGTATCCCCAAGAGATTATAAAAATGGGAAAGGGACCCACATGTACAAAAATATTTATAGCAGCACTCTTTGTGGTAGCCAAGGACTGGAAAATCAAGGAGATGCCCATCAATTGGGGAATGGCTTAATAAATTATGGTATATGAATGTAATGGAATACTATTGTGCCATAAGAAATGATGAACAAGAAAACTTCAGGGAGGCCTGAAAGGACTTATATGATCTGATGCTAAGCGAAAGGAGCAGAACCAGGAAAACTTTGTGCACAGCAATGACCAAAGTGTGCAAGAGTTTTTTCTGGTAGAGATATCCAATTTTCAAAGAGATTTTGGACTTCGAAAGGACTTGAAGCTCAATATGAACCAAGTCAGTAAATGACAGTTACAAAATCTAGTACAGTCTTAGACAATGAGAGAAGTATATTACCCAAGAGAATGGATGTGATAATAAAGCTCTGTACTTCACTGAATAGATCACACTGTAATATTGTGTTCATATCTGCACAACATATTTTAGGAAAGAAACTGATAAACTACAATGTGCCATATGGGGATGGGTTTTAGGAACTGGGGATGCTTTTCCTGGAGGAGAGAGGGCTAGTGGAATTGATATGATAGATGCCTTTAAATATTTAAATTGTCTTTGTGAGTGGGAAAAATTTGAAAACAGCAAACTTTTGCTTGGTGAAACAGAGGAAAAACCTTAATTATAACTATACAAAAGTAGAATGGACTCCCTTGGGGCTCTCCTCACATCATGTCTTTATGGAAATGCTCTCTGCCTCCTTATTAGGTATATTGTAGAAGGCATTTTCCTTTTGGTTCTCATTAGACTTGATGGCACCTAATATTTCTCTGCGATATACTTCCTCCCTCCCAGGGTTTTTGTAATGATAAAATAGGTCAATTGATGGCAAGGTACTTTGAAAATTGCCAAAGTAACAATCTCTTGCTTTATGGTAATAGGAAAGCCATACCAGTCACGCTGTATCAATAAATAGGTCATATAGCACCGTAGAAAAAACTGTTCCTCTTAAAGTCAGAGAATCTGTTTGAGTCCAGTTCTGTTATCTCCTACCTTTGTGACCTTCAGAAAAATCACTTAATTTTTGGGGACGTTGGCTTCCCCATATGCAAAATTAGAGAATTGGACTTGATTACCTTTGAAGTCCCTTCAAACTCTAAATATCTGATCTTTTATGTTAATGTTTGCCATGTGGATTCTAGACACAAGGATAGTCCCTCAGTATATCTATCTACCAGCCTCTAATTACTATTTATTTCTAGCATAGAATCTAATTTATTAAAATAGTTATATTACCCTCCTTCACTACAAGAAAGCTTATGTGGTCTTGTCCTAGACACAGAGGTAGGAAGAGATCTGCTCTGTTCACAGTGCCTATCTGAATCTGTGCATAGCTGCTAGAAGAGATTTTTGATATTTTCTTTCTTTTTGCCTACTGCAAAGGGGCATGCTGATAGCCCTTGCACATCAGACAGGTCTGTCAGAAGAAATACAACTTCTGACTCTGTCCTTAGAATAGTCTGGACTGCATATTTGCAAAAATGCTCCAGCAGAGAGACACTTTGCCCAGTCACTGACCACAGAGAGAAAAAGGGCATCTTTCCCCTTTCTTCCAATTTTGTATCAATCTCTTTTTCTTCCTTTTGCTAAGGATAATTATATTTAATAAAAATCTCCCAAACCATGCACTATTGCCACTATCATTTTATCCAGCTTAGTTCAGATATATCATTTTTAATAGGTCAATGAGTTATAGGATTACTTAGAAAATAAAGCCTAAAGGTATAGGTTTCTTTTCACAAGGACCCAATTTAAAATATTTCATTGGGGAGAATTAACGCAACAGAACAGCTTCATAAAAATAGGACAGGTATTCATTCAAGCTCTTTTTCATGATTTCTTTGGGTGATCACAATGGAAAAGATAATGCCCGCAACAACTATGGAAAAACCTAAAAGGATAATCATTCTTTTGACGAAGCTACCCGAAGACTCTTAGGGCAGTTGATACCAATTATTTTCTGTCAAGAACTCATTTGACATCTGACTACATTGTCCAGGACTCTTTTCATTGCTTTTGCCAAGTTTCTTTCACTTCTTGTTTCGCAAGACCCAGGTGTGGGAAGAGAGGGCATCTGGTTATTGTCTTGAATGACCTTGATTCACGGGAACGTGCCTCAGAAATTCAAACTAAAGATATAGTTATTTCAAATCTCTCAGTGCTCAAAGAAGAGTTTTATTGAGAGACTGAGAGGATGGGAAGAGGACTCTTTCCATGTTTCTTGTGTATGTGAACAATTAAGGAAAGTGGATTATATTTATTCTTTATAAATAAATGTCTCTCTTTAATATTTTAGTTAAAATTTGTTGCTAAAACAATGCCTGAAGCAATTTTACCTTAAACAACATTTGGTGAATAGACTTATAAAGAAGGAACAAATGAGACACCATAAATAAATGTAAAATTAAACATGTCCCTTGTGTAGGGACATAAGATTGGAAAACAAAATTTAATAAAAATAGAAACCAAGGCTTCTGTGATGAAAATACTGTCAATTAAAGTTATTGAGCAGAAAATATTTGCTTTTAACAACAGTGTACCTAATGATGAAACTTTTTGATTGCTTGGAATTCATTTTTATACTGAAAAATGGGAAATGCCTCTGATTTTGTCACCCATGGGGAATTAATTCTACCAAGGCAGATTGCAACTTATCCTACAAGTTTCCTGAGATAAAACTTGGTCTAGGTGGCACAACTGGTCAATAGCAGAGGATAGATCTGAACTTCTAGACTCCAATCACTGCATTCTATCCACTACACCTCTGTATGTTATTGATAATAGGAATAAATGACACATATTCTTACTTTGCATACTTGGAGGTATCAGGTTCTCAATTTCAATTAACATACAATACGAAGCACTGTATTTGAACATGCTCATTGGAAGGACACAGGAAATTATATCTTCCCAGTTTTGTGCTTTTATTTGATGACTTTGGCGTTGTCAAAACTATGTATCCAAATTAAACCTTTTTTCTGTGAAAAGTACAATAAAGTAATACAAGGTAATCGCTCTAAATTCTGTCCATCACTGCTCTGCAGAGGTAGCAGGTGATGTCAGCTATAATAGAAGGAAAAAAAAAGAGTCCATAATGTCCCTATGAGGGCAAAGCTCAGCAGCCCTTTTCATTAACTTTTCCAGATTCCCCTCTTCCTCCAGGTAGCAAAGTATAAGTGAATGGAGATGAATACTGGACTTTGCCACCTTCTGAACTACATAAGCTGTGCTGAGAATATAGAGATTTTTAAAACTTCTGCACAGAAGCTGCTGAATGCATAACCAGATCTTTAAGTCATATTGACACAGAAATGGGAAACAGAGAAACTGATCAAGGAGAAACATAGATAAGGACAACCTGGAGCAATTGACCTTGCGAAACTAATTGAGGGCACAGGAAAGGTAATTCACTTTGGATAAGTAGGTGTCTGAATATGGATGTGAAAAATTACTATCTAACTCAAACCATATGGTCACAATTATGTTGGAATAGTTTATTATTTTTTGTTTTGCATGTGTAATGAAGCTAAGAAAGATATTAAGGAGTAACTGAACCCACTCAAAAGTATAGTTGTCCATATTAGATAAAATAGAGAATAATTTTGGATAATGTTGCTGACCTCTTTTGGTCACTGGGACATAACAGACAGATCAGTAATTAAGGCACTTGCAAATGGAACTCAGGAATGAGCTCCTGAATGAAAGTTCCTTGTTAGAGGACAGAGAAATGAAGGGTGTGTTGTCAAGTATGCTGTTTAGAATATTGGAAATGAAATTCCCACTAAGTGACTCTGATTCCATCAGCCTCCATCTGGAATTTCGTGGTCATTTCTAGCTGTGACATTTTAGGATGAAATTTGACAAGCTGAAGTGAATTCAACTTGTCATGAAAAGTAATGCTGGATTGGAAGGTAAAACAGCAGAGTTCCCATCCTTGGTCTGACTGCAACAGCTGTATAACCTTGTGTAAACCCTTAATCCCTGAGTCTCAGTTTCCAACTCAGGTATAAACAAGTTGGGTTAGGTGAACTCTAGGGTCAGTTTTATCTCTGCTTACTCTAATCCTATGACCAAATGAAGATTCTCCCAGACTGGTTGATTAAGCTAGGGATATTTGCCTCCATAATACTGTGAAAAGAAATGCCCCAGATTAGCTCAAAACCCAACGGAGTCTGAGTCAATCCATTACTAAATAAGACCTATGTTTACATCCCAAACATCCCCTGTCATGGAGCTGAATAACAACTAGACTCAAATTGCCTAAGAGTTTGCCCCACCCCCACTGGCATGAATCAGCAGCAGTGCCTAGGATTCCTTGGTTACTTCTGATGCCTGGTCCTGTTAAACCAAAAGAAGAATCCTATACAAACCCACCTGACTTCACTGGATGAGGAGAAACTGCATCATTCTACACAGGGTTCAAGTAAGATGCTTGATTCCATCTGAGAGTCTGATTTATCCCCATCGTTCTCTCTGACTGACCTTCATATTGTCTCGCTTTGCTATTTTGTGCATGTTAATATTTTCTTTAAGGAACTTTGGCTAAGTCTTTAGTAAGTACAAGACCTTCCTAAATCTGTATTAGGACAACATGATAGCTGTTTTCAAATACATGAAAGGTTGCTATGTGGAAGAGAAAATAAACTTGTTTTGGTATTTAGTAGAAAGCAGAACTTAGAGTGATGGGGAGAGGTCATGTCGGCAGTGTGTTCCAATGGAAAGAACACTGACTGCAGAGGATACAGATATGAATCTCTTCTCTGATACTGCTCATATGAATGTGGGCAAATCACTTAACTTTTCTGGACTTCAAGTTGGCTATCTGTAAAAAAGAGGAGGTTGGACTAGATAGCCTTTGAAGTTATTTTTAGTGCTCTCTCTTCCCCTCTCTCTTTCATATCTTAGGGAAAACTACAGAAAGGTATATTACTATAAGGAATCATCTACTAATAAACAGAGTCCTTTGAAAGTGGAATAGGCTGCCACAGAGAGTAGTGAATGCTCTTTCAATGGAGGTCCATAAGGAGAGGTAGAATTAGTATTTGTTTAGGATTATGTGGAAGAGATTCTTGTTTAGATAAAGAGAAATTGGACTATGTGACCTCTGAAGCCAGAGAGGACTCTATGATTTTGTATTTTCTTTTATCTATCTTTTACAAATAAGACATAATACTACAAATACTTTTTCAGAGAGTTGAAATATGGTCTCTTTATTACTTGAAATTATTCCATTTGCTTAAAATGTGATCTGTATATACTTACTCTAACAGTTGTCTCTTTAAGCTCATCCAACCCCTAGATTAATTTAGTACCTCATTACCAGTTGCCTGGACTCTTGAAATCCTTACCCTATTGGTCTGCCTTCTTTGAATCTTTCCCCTTCCCAATTTATTTCAGCACAGTTGCTAAGTTGATATGATTAAACCACAGGTCTGACCATATCACCATCACTTCTACACAAAAATCTTCAATGTTTTGTTTTAGAAATAGTTGTATTTCATCTAAGATAAAATAAAAGCTCTACAATCAGCTATTAAGAATATGACTCTCACCTACCTTTCTATACTTCATGTGTATTTCCTGAACTCCCACTCCCTCTACCTCTCCCCAAGCACATTCCATTAGAGTTAAATTGGCCTGCTAACTTCTCCTTGTGGATAATATTCCATCTCTCACCTCAGTGCTTTTGCATAAGTGTTCCCCTATGCGAAGCACTCCTTCTCTTCACCTTCACTTAGAATCCCTAGATTGCTCAATGGACAACTCCTGCAGCACCTCCTACATGAGGCTCACCCAGATCCTCCTAGTTATTCACATTCTCTTCCACTTGAAACCACTCTATATGATTATATTTACTTGTTCTTGTACATGTTGTCCCATCTGATTGGATCAAAGTTCTCGGAAGGCAGAGAATGTTTGAATTTTTGTCTTTATATCCCTAGAATCTAGTACAGCCCCTGGCATATAGAGGGCACTCAGTAATTGTTGAATTGAGTTACTAGCTGAAAATACACTGGTTAGTTTTTCCTTATTCCCTTTTGACTGAGATCTAAAAATATAAATTATTGTCTTAGCTGTACATGCAAGGTAAATTGAGAAGATGTGATTTAAATTTAACTCAGGAGTTCTGAAGTCTCCTTACTCTCATAAATGTTCTTTAGCATGAGTTCAATGATGCTATTTCCTCCTCGAGGGAAGATCTGCTTTATTTTATCTTTGAACAATTAGGGCTTAGCCTAGTGCTCTCAATATAGTATGGTAGGTGATTAATGAAAACCTGTTTGGTTGAATTGAACAATCAAACTAAAATGGACATAAAAACCAATATTTTTCACTCAGATGAGCCAATAATTTCATAAAGGAAGTAGCAAAATGTCAAAAGAAAAGATCATCTACTTCCTACCCACAGCAAAGAGTCCAGAAGAGGTAAATAACACCTTGGTCTCTCTGAGGGACCAGGGATGGCTCTTAAGGGAATGAAGGCTGACTGACTGTTACTCAACTGTCAGAGGAAGTCTTTTATTTTTCCCCAGTGTATTCAACTGGTAATTAAGTCTTCTGATAAATCTTTTCAGATTTATTTCATCAGGTTTTAATCACACTTTCTAACACCCTGTTTTAATCTGAGAAAATGGTCCTGCCTGGTCCTACCTTGGTAGTGCTGGCAGGTGCTATAGTGATGGACTCTCTAACTATACCCCTCCCCCAAGTACATGATACATACTATCGGAAATTTTTAGAAAAATCTGTCTGCACTTATTACTTCCACTCTAACGCCTCTCAACTAACTTATCAGTCCCTAACAATCTGGCCTTCTTTCCTATCACTGGACTGGAATTATTCTTTCCAAGGTCACTAATCATCTTGTTATGATTAAACATTTTTTTTCTTGGTGTTCATTCTTTTTCACCTCTATTCAGTATTTGAAACTGTTGACCATCCCTATTTTCTGTAGAATCTTACTTTCCTGTGTTTTCATAACACTGCTCTTTGGTAATTTGCTTCCACTTGTGGGATCAGCCCTCAGCCTCTTTGGAAGAATCATCATCTATGCCTCCTGCTGCCAATCTATGAGTATTTCTGAGAGTTCTGTCCTGCTCTAACTCTCTCTACCCTTTCGGTCATTTCATTAACTCCTATGAGTTCAACCATCCTGTTGACATGGATGATTTCCAGATCTCCATATCCACTCTCTGCTTCTCATCTGATTCCCCGTCCTGCATCTATAATCATGTATTGCATCTCTCCACATAAATATTCCATGAATTGCTCAAACTCAAGGTGTTCTAAATATGTCATATCTTCTACCAGTCAAAAAATATGTAAGGCAATCTCCCTTAGTGCAGTTCCTGGCATATACATATGTAATAATACTTCATAAATGTTTATTGAATTAAAAGAACATTTTCAATATAAAGTAACTGATATCTAGTCTTTGAAATCTTACATTGCCAGATAATGAAGATCACCCATCTAATCTTACAATTTATTTAAAATGTCATTTTAATACTTCAAGGCACTGTAATTTTTTTTCGATGTACTTCCTACAGCTTTTGAGACTTGCTTTGGCTAAAATAATCTATCACCTGGAGGCCAATTCATCAATTAGTCAATGACAAATTATTAAATACCTACGATTGACCAAACCCTGTGTCACTTAGGAATACACAGAAGAAAACAAACCAAGTGTGAACGTGGGTTTTATAATGCTTGTACTAAAAGATTAAATATGCTAGAGCTTCCCTTTTTAACAGGGCAGTCAGACAATGGAATACTAATCAATTAGGAGGACTTTTGATGCCCAAGGCTGCTTGACATATCAATAATCCTTTGCAGTTAAACCCAGGTAGAGACTCATAACAGTTTTGAAGAAGACCCTGATCTGTTTAGTGGTTTATGGACCTTCAAGAGCTATCCCTGTTGTCAAAGACTTTTCTGTCTATAAGTTATGAGATCATAGATACAACCTGTTTATGTTTTTTCTTGTTTGCTTGTTTTTGTTTTGTTGTGGTTGTTTTGATACAACCATATCTCCAGAGACTCCTCTAATTTGTCTTGGAATATTCTGTTTTTGGAGACATCTCCTTATCATTCCAAGAACTGTGGACTATATATCACCAAGAATGCCTTCTGATCTGCATATCAAAGGCCTCACCTCTAACACCTGGAATTCCTCATTTCCCTTGTTTCCTGGAACTTTCCCCCTAGTATTTGCCCAAATTTCTACCTTTTCTCCTATCTTTGTTAAAAAATTTATAAATATCTTACTCTTTCCAATTGGATTTTGAACACATAAGGAAAGACATTGTTCTAGATTGTACGTTTTCCCTTCTCAGACAATAAAATGATATTTTATAATCTGTGTTAGCTGTGATCAGACTCTGGTTCATTCCTGGTCCTCCTTTCTGGGCCTGAGATTTCTTCCATTTAACAGTTCACAGGGGTTCTTCTTTAACAAAATAAACAACCCTCCCCCCAGTCCCAAATAGTCTCTACTTTCAAGGAATTTATATCTTACTGGCGTGTGTGTGTGTGGAGAGGAGGAGATTGACATATTTGCAGATAAATTAAGATTAACCATATGCAAAGTAGATATAAAGTAATTGGGGGAGCACTAACAAGTGGCAAAATCAGAAAAGTACTCTAGAAGGAAATGTCACTTGATCTGAGAAGTAAGAATTCTGGGGAGGGGACATTCCAGACATGGAGGACAAACTGTGCCAAGGCAAGGAGGCTTGGGATGGAATGTCATGTAATGAGAAGTAGGCCAGTTTGATTGGAAGGCAGGGGGGATAATATTATTACAGATACTAAGAAAGATACATTGGAAATAAATTGTGAAAGTCTTTAAATGATGAAGTAAGACTTCTAGAGATGACTGGAGCACCAAACTGGGGAAGAACCTCTCCAGTCTAAGAGCATAGATTTAAACTTGGATGGGATGTCATTTCTGATCTTCAGAAAACAGTTGTACAGAATGTCACAGAAACTAATTATCTTTTCTTGGCTATGGGAACCCACTCCCCAGGCTCCTAGTTTTCCTATGCTGTGGTCTGTTAGTGTTCAGTAATTACGTGCCAGTTTACAAGGAAATTCACAACAGGATAACTTTTTTTTCCTCTAAATGGCACTCCCCACATATTATAGATTTGTCTTCTCTCTCTTTATCTTGCATTAATCGAGGCTGCCGTGGTGACGGAAAGGGTCACAGACAAACAACAGTGTTAGTGTTGTCTTTGTACAAGGTGAAATAACAATGGTTTGGGCACTGTCAATTAACTCCAGTTTCAGGATTGAGAATTTAATATAATTTAGCTTACACTTTTCACCTCTGTCACTCCACAAACTAGAAAAGATGAGAGATTAAAAATAATAACGGTGCCCTGCTTAGCATCCTTTTATTCATGTTCATTTGTGGTTGAATACAATTGGCTTTAGTGAACTCCCTCAGTCTGTATGATTTGCATAATTGTCTAAGTACTTAAATCCAAATTTTAGCATTCACCTTCTGTTCTCATCAATGGTCAATCTTCTCCTATTCTCTACTGAGCTTTTCTCTTCTTTTGTGAACCTCATATGTAGGAGCCAGATCCATTATGTGTCAGAATCAGGAAATGGGATGGACCCCTTTCCTACCCCTATGATATGGGCGGGCTGAATTTGCTATGCCTTATTCTTTTCAGTGGACAACTCACACCTATAATCTCATGGAAGGAGCAACAATATCTCATTTCATAGGACCATAGATTTAGAATAGGAAGGGCTCTTACAGGTGATCTCCTCCAAAGTCCTCATTTCATAAATGAGGAAGCTGAGACCCAGAAGATTTGCCCAAAGTCACATAGAGAGTAAGTGGTAGAGCCAGCATTCAGACCTACTTCCTTATTCCTATTATAAGTGCAAGCTTTAAACACCCACATTCTCTATGTTGGGCACACTCCAGATTTTAAGAAACTGAGTCACAGTCAAGCCCACTCTCATTTAACTCCAGGGCTTACTGATAAGATACAAATTGATTTAGTAGGCAGACATTCATAAAAGAAGGTCACTTCCATCCGCAGTCCTTAACTTGGGCTGATTGAGGGAAGTGAAGTTCAAATCAGGCAACAAGCTCAGTTCAGACCATGAGCTGTTTCAGATTATTTTGCAGATGTTAGGGGCTCACAAGCTTCTACAGAGAGGATACAATGGGAGCTGGATGCTCTAATGTAGTGTCACCAAGTTCCTTGATTACTCTGATGAGAAGGCTAAATTAAATGAAAGGAAGTGGTCTATAAACTTCCTCTGGAGTCAAGAATTAAGCATATGAATATTGACCAGCGTATTTAGATATCTTTATCTGCATTGTACCCCTCCCTTTCTGGAAGAAGAGGATTATTCTAATTAACTTGAATCATACCCAGGGTGTTAATATCATGGGTGAACAAACAACAGAACATTAACTAGCCCACTTCCCAAACTCCTTATAAGCTTCAATCTGCCAATTTATGCTTTTCATGATAAATATAAATATTTAGAGGACATCTTAAAAGTATTCCTACTTGTAATATACTATAAAAATGTAGAACAGAGAATCTCTCAAGAACCAAACTAAAAGTAGATTCTACAGCTATTTGGAGCTTTTGATGTATCTAATATTTTCCTGAACCATCCCCATCCTCCAAATGACTAAAGAAGCCTTTTAAAATGGCATCAGTCAGCTCCTGACAGCACCAGCAATGGATAGTCATTGTATAACCTCATAAACCTCAATGTTTATGAGGGGGAAAGAATTCTCAAGGAATCTCTACAGTGTATATCTGAAGACCTTCCCTTTATTATTGACTCTTTTTTTTTTTAACCATCAATTAAATGTCTTCAAGACATCCTTTTATTGCATATCTCTAGCACTAATTGTTCCTTGTCAAAAATAGAGCACACATACACTGTAAAAGTGAACAAACTTGTATACCTGCTTGTGTTACAAATGGGCAAAAGGGTTTAGAGAGGAGAGATTTATGGCTTAAAGATCAACATTTCTTTAGCGTTAATATGCAACTCAGCCCTGTACATTTTCGAGACTTTTATTTCTCAATCCCCATAGCTCTGGTCTTGAAATCAGCATGATCTTTTCCTCCCCACTCTCTTCTTCCCCCTTTCCCTTCCCCTTCCAATCATCCTCTGCATCCTCTGCAACCCAGTACCATTGTGTTATCTCCTTTCGATCTCTTAATAATCATCTGTAGACCACCATGATCAGGTACAATCAAGGTGCTGCTCCAAGGCAACCTTTTACCTCTTGGAAGACAGCAGTAACATCGACAGTCAACACTAGACAACGTTACTAACTAAAGTATTTCCACCCTACATTTGCATGCTAAGTACAGACTGTACCAGTCGGGTGCCCTTCTAATCACCCCCAAGTGGGAAACGAAAAGACATTTTTATCACAGTGCAATTTTGCGGTTTCACTACGGAGAAGAGGAAGGAAGAGAGAAAGAAGAGGTGTTAAGTCATAAAATAAAAACTTGGCAGTCAGAGTACTTGGCTTTGAATCTATGGGAAAAGGGAGGAAGAATCAGAGCAATCAAATCTGGCCTGGATAGAGCTCTGTGTAATTAGTGCATTACACTTAATGATGATGATCTTGTCTTTTATTTAATTTTATTTATTTATTTATAAATGACTGCCACATTGCACCTGGGCACTTTACAATAATTAAAATAATTTTAAAAGTGCAAAATGAGTCCTAAATTTAAAAAGGCTCACCGATTCCCCTGCCTAACAAAATAAACTCAACTAATTAAAAGCATCTTGTACTTTGCTTGGAATTTTGTCTGATCCAGGCTCCATTCCTCACAAGCTGGAATGATTTCCAGAGACATAGGACTCTTACCAATAATCTTGTCTGAACACCCACGATTCTCAATTTCCTGGCTGATTATAATTTTGAGCTGCTGACTTGGGACCTGGGGAAGAAGATTTTGAGAAAAATATGGCCTCGATGAGTTAATACTATTTGTGGAACTCATCAAGAAGTCATTTATTCATTCAGTACAAATGTTTTGAGCTCCCATCAAGTGAATGACACTGTTCTAGGTACAAGGATAACTAAAAACACTTTCCTTTCCCGGGAGGTATTTACAAATTAATAGAAGGAATCACACACACACACACACACACACACACACACACATACATATCTACTGTCACAGAAGTTATAAAATGTTTTTAAATGCATAGGAAAGGTCAGAGTGGGCTAGGAGATTCCAGAAAGGTAGGATAGGAGTCACTTTGAATTAGGGAAGGTTTCAGATATCTGCAACAGTGGAAGCAAGACAGTTTCAATATAGAGATGGTGGGTGGGGAAGACAGGGATGGGTAGCATATGGGTGGGAGGGGTGGGGGGGTCTATTTCAGGCAGAGGCAATGGTGCAACCAAAGACAAGAAGGTGCATTGGCAAAATTCTATTAGAAAATGGGAGTAGTCTATTATATAGAATTTGCAAAGAGAAGTCCTGTCAAAAAGGCTGGAAAGTTAAGAGTTTTGAGAACTTGAGTGTCAAATTCAAAATTTATGTTTCTTTCTTCCTTTTTCAGGTAGTTAGGGTTAAGTACCTTACCCAGGGTCACAGTATATCTGACGTCACATTTGAACTCATGTCCTCCTGACTCCAGGTTTGGTACGCTATCTATTGCTACCCCTTTATGTTTCACTGTTTAAGCAGTGGGAAGAAAAATGAAGGTTTTGGAGAAGTGAATAAACTGATCAGACTTATATTTTTGACAACATCGTAAAGATTAGACAGGAGAAGGGAGATGGGGAGACTAGTTTAGAAGCTATTATAATGAATGTAAAGTAGTTGTAGTCTTAAACTAGGGTGCCATCATGGGGAACTATTCCACAGGAAGATTAGATACAAGAGATACTGCAAAGGAAAAATTGACAGGGCTTTACAACTGGTAGAAGTGAAGAGTGGGGAAGAATTTTCAAGAATTACTTCAAAGGACAGGTAAGTGGCACAGCAGATAGATCACTGGCTTTGTAGTCACGAAGGCCTGAGTTCAAATCTGGCCTCAGATACTTACTGGGTAAATCACTTAACCCCAATTGCCTCCCCAAAAAGAGTTACTCCCAAGCTTCAAGCTTGAATGAAGAAAGGTAATTCCATCAATAGTAAAAAGTTATGAGGGAAAGAAAATTTTTGAATGGTAGATTATTTGTTTTGCTCAGGAGATATGTATGTGAGGTGTTGGTAAGATATCCAGATAGTGGTGCCTTTTAGGCAACTGGAAATAGGGTGCCAGAGCATAGAGAAGGGGTCAGAGTTAGAGATACACATTTGATAGTTCTTGGCATGGATTTAAATAATTGATAGCTGATAGCTGAAGACACAGGAATGTGTGACATCAAGGTAGACAGCATAGAGAGATGTGAGGAGATGGCCAAAGATAGACTACTTGGCAATGCCCATGCTTAACAGACTGGGAGAGGAAGGCAAACCAGTGAAGGAGACCAAGGAGTAACAGAGAGAACAGGAAGAACCAGAGGAGAAGAAAATCATAGAGATCAAAGAAAGAACTAAGCAGAAGTGGACTAGAGACTAGTGGGTTCAGTAATCAATCATAACTGGTGACCTTGTCAAGGGAAAGTAAAGCAAAAGCAAATACCTCTTTAGAATAGGGATAAAGAAAGAAACTAAATTATGTTGTACCTCTCCAATCCCTGATTCCTCCACCCTTAGTAGAATATTGGCTACTTGAGAATAGACATTATTTTTCATTTTGTTTTTATATCCCCAGCGTTTAAAAATGTCTTACTTGTTTTAAGCTATTAAACATTTGTTGTCCTGAATAAAATTGTTTTGGACTACAATATATGGGGCTGACTGAGTTATTGTATGGTAAGAAAATGGAGGTACAACGCTAAAACTGATCTTTTGTCCATGGATCTATCAGCACTTTAGTAGTAAAAGACAAGAAGAAAATAATGTGAGAGCTTGAGGGGGCAGCAGAGTCAAAGGAAAGAAATATTAAGATGAAGGACACAAGATTATTTGTTCACAAAGAAGGGTCTAGTAGTAAGGGGTAAGTTGAAGTTGGAGTTGGGGTGAGAATTGTTCCCAAGAGTCTTTTGCTGAATTTAGAATAAATGGTTTGTAATAGACACTATGAACATGGTTTTGTGTCTTATTATAGAACCAACGAATGACTTTGGGGTAGGAATATAGGCATTATCTATAGATATGGGTCATTAAAGTGGTATCTGGGGAAAAAATAGAAGACTTTAAATATTCCTGTGAACTCTAGAGGCAGGAAAATAAAACCAGGAAGGTAAAAAACAAGACTAGAATATGAGTGGGATTGGATAGGTAAGAGTAGGAACTGTAGTCAGGAAGATCTGAGTTCAATGCTTCCTTCCACCCTTGCTAGTTATATTACTCTGGAAAAATAACTTAAAAACACTCAGGCTCAACTTTCTCATCAGTAAAGGAGAAATAATAGTAACACTTGCCTTCCGTCCATCAGGGATTCTCTGGCTTCCCTGAAGACTTAGGTCAAATCCCTTTCACAAGAGACCTTCCCTGTTCCTTATCCCCTCTCTCCAGGACCTTCTCTCCAATTGCTCTTCACATGTCAAGTGTATACATTAATTTACAAGTTATCTTGCTATTTAACTGTGAACCTTTTCAGGGCATGGACAATTTTTGCCATTTTTTATCTCCCTGGTTTTTAGTATGGTGCCTTCACATAGTAAATGACAAATAAATGTTGACCAACTCACAGGGTTGTTGTGAAAATGAAATGAGATCACTTATACATATATAAATATATGTTCTTGGCAAGTCTCAGAGGACTAGATATCCATAATTTTTATTCTTTTGTTTATTATTTTTACTCAGAAATGGGAGTCTTGATAAAGTCAAAGAGGATTCTCTAGGAGGGAGACTGACTAGATGACAAGGCAAAGGACATTTCAGAATTCAAGATCCTGGGTATTCAAGTGATACGGTGATAACAACATGTCTGCCTACAATGGAGCTGGATATCTTTATCTACACCCTTTGCCCATGTGATGTTCTTAAGTGCAGACCAGATCCTATTACTCCTCTCCCAGGTAGCTTATGTGCTGCAGATGATATAGTGCTAAACTTGGAGATGGGCTTCAGTGACTTACTAGCTGTGTGACCCTGGGTAATTCACTTAACCACTTTCTGCCTCACTTTCCTCAACTATACAATGAGGGTAGCAATAGTCCCTACCATACGTGGCTGTTGTGAGAATAAAATGGAATAGTATCTGTAAAATGTTTAGAACGTAACAGGTTCTTAAGTGTTGATTCCCTTTCTCTGGATCATCTTCTCCCTTTGTTGAGTTCCTCTTGGTGTCTCCATTTTGGGGAGGAGCCCAAGTTGACCAACGTTCATTGCCTTGTTGGCTGTTCTGGACTTCTATACTTCAGTGTTCTTCCTCAGTGTGGGTACCTACATCTCTGCCCCATTCCCTTCTTCAACTACCTGTCTCCCCGCTTAAACTCCCCTTGGGCTTGTCTTCCTCCAGCACAAAATAAACTACTGGGGAGCAGAGGCTGTCCCTCTTTTGGCTTGTGCTTGTATCCCCACAGCTTAGCACAGTACATAACTAAACACTCAAGGCATGGTTTTTTTTTTCCTGCATGTCTATTCAGTAAACTGCTGGTTCCTAGTTCCTTTATGCTTAACTTTTAAAGCCTATTACAACCTGGCCACGACCTGTCTTTCTGGCTCATTGAACATTATATCCTGTGTTCTGCCATCCAGTCAAATTGCTTCTCTGGTTCTCAACACTTCACGTCTGGGCTCTAGGTCTTTTCATTCATGGGCTCCCGTGCAGGGAAATTGCAAGTGAAACCATCCCTGCATTCAGGGAACTTAGATCTTAATGGACAGGAGAACACATATACATCCATGAGTACATGCAAAATATTTTGTAAAATCTTTCTGCAATTCAGTGCTTAGTAAATTATATAATCT
The DNA here is from genome assembly GCA_028658325.1 of Potorous gilbertii. Classification (NCBI taxonomy): domain Eukaryota; kingdom Metazoa; phylum Chordata; class Mammalia; order Diprotodontia; family Potoroidae; genus Potorous; species Potorous gilbertii. The sequence continues at coordinate 170,576,716 of CM053772.1, read as the reverse complement.
GAGTGCCTTCTGAACATATCACATACAGGATCACACTAAAACAAACAAAAGCAAGTCTTTCTCCTCTAAAGAATACCGCATAAAATCAGGGAAAAGAGGTTTAGAGAATTGTATATTTCAATATAACATGGATTATGACTTACACTTGTATGTGAAGAAATACATATTAGAACAATTGACATCTAGTGTTTCTTCTAATTCAAAGCACTTAGGGTTACCTTCCTTTGGAAGAAGAAGCTAGAGGTGTGGAGGATAGCAGGATTAATTAATTAATAGCCTCCACCATTAAGAAGACTATTATCTAAATGTGGGAATGAGAAAAGGGAACAAATAATTGTAATGTAAATTATAGAAGTATTAGTTCTGTCACACAGAGGGTGCTGAGAGGTTCAAGGAGGGTTCACTTACTCATAGTTTCTTAACCTGTTTTCTCTTCCCAGAAAAGGGAATGAACTTTTGTGGCCTTAGGCAATTGAATTT
>CM053772.1:170560210-170575736 GCA_028658325.1 Potorous gilbertii | reverse complement strand
AATTACTGCTTTGCAATATACTTTGAGGTCATTGTTAAAATCACCTTTTCCCCATTTATTTTTATTATATCTCTTGAGACAACATTTTTTTCCTCCATATGAATTTGGTTATTATTTTCTCTAGTTCTCGTAAGTAATTTTCTGGCAATTTTGATTATTATGACTGAATAAATGAATTAATGTGGTAGCATTGTCATTTTGATTAAACTGGCTCATCTTATCCAAAACAATTCATGTTTTTTCTAATTATTTAAACCTATCTTTTTTTTTTCTGTGAAGTTAGTTATTCAACCAGTGAAGCAGATAACATTTAGTTGCTTACTATCTTACTTCCTATCTATCTACTATCTTACTATCTATCTACTACCTACATATACAAGCACAAAGAGAGGTATTTTTATCCTTCAAGTAGGTTACATTCCAATGAGAGCCGAATAACACATAAAAGAGAGCTGAAAGAGGTAATGGAGAGAATTATATTTGATTAGGAGAAATGATAGGAAAGTCAGGAATGCCACCTGCTAAAAAAAAAGAGATGTCTGCTTGTCTGCTCCCATTAATTGGAAATTCTCAAAAGAGTTGTGAAATATGAAGGGAGAACTCAGGGATGGAGGGTAATTCCCAGGCATGAATTCCAGGACTGAAATCATCTTCTAGGATAAAGTGGTTTCTGAGGCTTAGTGTAGAAGTCTGTGGTTTCCTTGTAATTATATTTTTCTTGTATATACATTGGAAGGTAAACTCCTAAGCATTTTATGTATCTTGCAGTAATTTGAAATGGAATTTCTTTATCTGCTCGCTGGGTTTTATTGATATTATATGAAAATGCTGGTGACTATTTTGGGGGATTTATATTATATCTTTCAAGTTTGCTGAAGTTAGTAATTGTTTCAATTATCTTTTTAGTTGATTCTTTACAGTTCTTTAAGAAGACCATCATATCATCTGCAAAAAGGAATCATTCTATTTTTCTTTACCTATGGTTATTCCTTGAATTTCTTTTTCTTTTCATACTGTTATAGCCAGCATTTTTAGTACTATATCAAAATACAAATGGTGACAATGCACATTTTTTGGCCTCTGATGTTATTGAAAAAAATACTATTTGGATATATACATATAGCCAATATATTACATATACATATAATCATTTTAAGGAAAGATCCATTTGTTTCCATTTTTTCTCATTTAAGAAAGAAATAATTTTTGTATTTTACTTGGTATGTTTTCCAGCACTTTCCTGTACTTGCATTGGCAATGATATCTTGCATCATTAAAGATATGGCAGTAAGAGACAGACCCTTTCAAGTGAGTCTGAGACTGTACCTCATATCCTTGACTACTTTTCTCTGGGTTTTTATTTTGCTTTCTAAGCACAGTTTATTCTGAGAAATGCATTTTCTAATCTTAGGGGTTACCTTCTGAGTAATCCTGAGTTTGAGGGATCCTCAGTTCCGGAATTTCACAGTGGCAATCCAGAAGAAGTTTTCTTTAACAGTCTATTTCTCAGAAAAGAGGAATGACAACTGAAGGAGGATCCAACAATTAAAGGAACAAGGAAACCATCATCTGACTGGGCAGAAAAAGTGGATCTTTCCAACCTCTCCTAATTATGATTCTGAAATACTTGGTAAGTCTACAGACCCTGTGAATGCAAAATATCTGATCAGCATTCCCACAAAAGGTCTTTATCATCGGGGGTTAGTAGAATGAGTGTTATTGTCTAATTGACTGTATCATGTTTTCTCTATTTGATCATGCATACCTGTCAGTCCTTTTCCTTGCTTGTATTTCCTGTGATGGAAGAAAATAAAACCTTACCCATACTCAGATCTACATTGTACCATCAATATTTTCATGACAGCTTATCCTTTTACTCATTTGGGAGAAAATTTAAGACATGATCACTTCTTAAGCTTTAAGAAATTTTCCTCAAGGAATTCATGCAAGGGCTAAGATATTGTCGTGCAGTTGTTTCAGTTGAGTCCAACTCCATGGCTACATTTGAGGTTTTCTTATTGAAGTTACTAGAGTAGTTTGTCATTTCCCACTACAGCTTATTTTATTGATGAGGGAACTGAGGTAAGCAGGGTTTTGCTCAGGGTCACAGAGCTAGTAAGTGTCTGAGGTCACTTTTACATTCTCAAAGATGAGTCTTCCTGACTCCAGGTCTGGCACTCTAACCACTGGGCATCCTAGCTGTCTGAACCTGAACCTCCTGAGCTCAAGATCTGTTGGATGATTTTGAGTTCTTATTAGCCAAGAGCTATGTGCTGGAGTCTGTTGGGCTGCAGGACTCATGTATAATTAGTGCCCTATATTCTCTACTGATATGGGCATCATCTGCATGTTTGTATAAGGTACATTTAAACGATGCTAAACAAAAGGATATTTGTTTTTAATTCAACTTAATTTAATAAACATTTATTAATTCTCTACTTTATGGATGGTTCTGTGCTGAGTGGTGGGGACATAAAGTTAAATATAAAGCAGCTTAAGTCTTCAAGGAATGTATGTTCCACTGGAGAATGCAATATGAACACAAGAAAATATGAAGTATTTACAAATTAATGCAAAGAAATTTACAAAAAAGAAGTCTAACAATCATGGAATCTGGAAAGGTCTTCTGTATGGGGTGGCAACCAGACAAAGAAGACTGAGAATCACTAACATATCCTCAGAGCACAGCAGAGTTTAATTAAGCAGAATGAGAAATTTACTATTAATATTTTTAGTGCTTTTGGCAAAGATGAACTACTTTTATTGTACAGATTTTTTAAAATTTTTATTCATTTCAATTACTTTATTGCTACCTGTACGTCCTCCAACACACATAGTGCTCACACACACACACACACTCATTTATGCAAACTCAATATTTGCCCAATGTATTCCCATTAAGTACACAAAAAGAGTTAGAAGCATGAGGAATGAGAATTTACTATGAACTCTTAAGCCTTGTGTGTCATTTCAGAATCATTACAGAGTAAATATCAAAGTCTGACATTTTTTCACCCATTCATATTTAGAGGGGAGGATATGGTAAGAATGAATGATAAGACTATAAGGAAATGAAAATAAAATATAGAGGGATCTGGGCCACATATTTAATTTCCTTTTACCACAAAATCAGAATTTACTCCCGTATGGAATTCAGAAGATCCAATCATTCATAGCTAACTAGGAAGTTGACATCTTTGATGTTCTTAATTGTGTGCTTCTGTAGAATGTTCAGGACCCTTGGAGTGTTTCAGTTTATAGTCAGTTATCTTCATATTTTAATAAAATAGAATTTAGTATAAGAATAATTGAAGCCAAATGTTGGTCAAGATTTATGACAGTTCCTCATCCTGTTTCTATGAAAACATAATCATCAGTTAGGTTTCCCAAATATTTGTTAAGCATTTAGCATGCACAAGACAAGGTAACCTGGTATAGCAGGTGCAGTGTTGAACTTGAAATCAAGAAAACTATGTTCAAATTCCCTGCTGATATTTAGGAGCTTTATGATTCTGGGAAATCCCTTAGCATCTATGGGACTTAAATAGCTTCAGAGAATCTTGGGAAGACTTGCACGAAGAGGCAAAGAGCAGCATAGGATAACTTATTTAATAACAACAACTCTGGGAAAAAAATACAACATTGTTCATTGCAAAGACTCTGGAGATTCTGATGGATTAATCACAAGGCATGCTACCCATGTCCTAACTGAAATGATAGACTCATGGGCATGATCATGTATACTTGTTTAAAAAAAGCAGGTGGGTGAGATAGGTTTTGCTTTCTTTTTTTGTTAATGGTAGGGACCATGAGAGAAAAAAATAATTTAAACTAATTTAATTTGAAGAATAAATTGAATGTAACATTAAGATGGTGTGTGAGTTTGTTTGTGTGTGTGTGTATGTGTGTGTGTGTGTGTGTGTGTACTTTAAGTAACTTCTTCAGTCTTATCTAATAAATTTTAAAAGGTTTTTCTATGTGTTGGTGGAGGGAGATATAGAAGATATTATTCAAAAATAATAAATCCTCATTTTACAAAATAAAAGTCTTACAAATATGTGCATAACAAACTAAGGATATATATATATGTGTGTGTGTGTGTATGTGTGTGTGTGTATGTATGTGTGTATGTATACAGACACAAAAATGTATGTATTCCAAGTATTAACACAGACACACAAACACAAACTGAACTAATACTTGAAACACATACATATGTGTATGTGTATATACATATACTAAACTTATATTTGTCATATATACACACATGTATGTATATGCATGTGTATGTATATATGCATGTATATATAGGCACACACACATACAAATATAGATTTATCTATCAATCTCAAATATTAATTTGAAGTCTGTGTTATATACTCACTATATTTCTGGACATCATTCAAATACCAGTACTTAAATTGAGCCAAAACTGTTAATCAAACTTAAAATAAGAATCAATTCACCGTTAATTGCTGTAAATTTCTTTCTTTTAAAATTGTTTATATTTTCTTTTTCCAATTATATGTAAAAACAACTTTTAAAGTTATTTTTTTAATAATATTGAGTTCCAAATCTCTCTCTCTCCCTTACCTCCCCCATTGGTTTGATTTAGAGTATACATTTGCAGTGATGCACAATGTATTTACATATTAGACACTTGACAAAAGAAAACACAACTCGTTCCCCTAGAAAAAGAAAGAAAAAGAAAGTAAAAAACGTGTTCTTTGATCTGCATTCAGGCGTAACCAATTCTTTCTTTGGAGGTGGATAGCATTTTTTCATCATAAATCCCTCAGAATTATTTTGAATTACTGTATTTCTGAATTTGGCATCATTCACAGTTGAGCACTATATAATACTGCTTTTTGACTTTGTAAAGCATTCTCCTGGTTTTGCTAATTTCACTTTACATCAATTCATATACGTCCTTTCTTGTTTTTCTGAAAGCAGCCTACTCATCATTTCTCATAGCACAATAGTATTCCATTACGTTCATATACCACAGCTGGTTCAGTCATTCACTAATTAAAGGGCATTCCTTCAATTTCCAATTCTCTTCCATTACTAGAAGAACAGCTATAAATATTTTTATAGATATAGTTCCTTTTCCTTTTTAAAATCTCTTTGGAATATGGGCCGAGTAGTGGTACTGCTAAGTTAAAAGGTCAGTGCAGTCTTATAGTCCTTGGGGCATAAGTCCAAATTTGTCTCCAGAATGGCTGGGTCAGTTGACAACTCCACAAACAGTGCATTAGTGTGCCAATTTTCCCAATCCCTTCCAACATCCATAATTTTCCTTTTTTGTCATAATAGGCGATTTAATAAGTAAGAAGGGGTACCTTAGAGTTGTTTTCACTTGCATTTCTCTAATCAAAAGTGATTTAGAACATTTTTTAATATGATTAGAAATAGATATGATTTGTTTATCCATAAATTGCCTGTTCATATACTTTGTCCATTTATCAATTGTTGGATGACCATGTTCGAATAAATTTGACTCAGTTCTCTATATATTTGAGAAAATAGGCCTTTATCTGAGAAAATTCCTGTAAAATCAACCCCCAAATCCCACCCCTGTTTTTACTTTTAAAAAATCTTGACTACATTGGATTTGTTTGAGCAAAAACTTTTTTATTTTAATGTAATCAAAATTATCCATTTCACTTTCTACAATGGTCTCTATCTCCCTTTTGTTCTAATTTCTTCCCTTACCCATAGACCTCACAGGCAGTGCATTCTGTGTTCCCCGAATTTGCTTATGATATCACCCTTTATGTATATCTCATTTTGTCTTTATTGTAGTATAATGTGCGATACTGCTCTACATCGCATTTTTTGCCAAATTGATTTCCAGTTTTCCCAGGAATTTTTGTCAAATAGTGAGTCATTTCTTACTTTGGATCATACACTAATATCTTTTCCATGATCTACCACTCTATTTCTTACCTGGGACCAGATTGTTTTGATGACAACTTCTTTACAATACAGTTTGAGATCTGGTACTTAACATTTTTTCTTTCACTGATTCCCTCAATATTCTTAACCTTTTTTTCTTGCAGATAAATTTTGTTATTTTTTTCCTAGCTCTGTGAAATTTTTTTTTGGTATTTAGATTAGAAGGGCACTGAATAAGAAAATTAATTTAACTATAAGTTTTATTATATTGACTCAGTCTACCCTTCAGCAACTAATATTTTCCTAATTGTTTAGATCTGACTTTATTTGTATGAGAAGTATTTTGTGATTATGTTCATATAGTTCCAGTGTTTCTGGCAGTAGACTTCAAGTATTTTATATTGTCTACAGTTATTTTAAATGGAATTTCCCCCTTGTATCTCTTCCTGCTGGACTTTATTGGTAATATAGAAATGCTAATAATTTATGTGAATTTATTTTATATCCTGACACTGCTGAAGTTGCAAACTATTTCAACTATTTTTAGTTGATTCTCTAAGACATACCATCATTTCATTTGCAACAACTGATAGTTTTGTTTCCTCATATCCTGTTGTGATTTCCTAAATTTCTTTTTCTTCTCTTTTTGCTATAGCTAGTAATTCTAGTATGATATTGAATAATAGTGGTTTTAATGAGCAACCCTCTTTTGCCCTCAAATTCCTTTCTAAGTCTCTTCTACAAAATACGGGAAGTGATAATATCAATCAGGTCTTCCTTGCTCTGATGCTGTCTCTCTGTCCATTGTGTAGCACACAGACTCTTTATGTAACACTTAGAGTTCTAAAAGAAACCAAACAGCAAGCATTTGTTAAGTACCTACCACATGTCAGATGTTGTATTAGGCATCTAGTGTACAAATACAATGAAAGAAAGAAAACACCCCCTACTAACGAGGAATGTATTTTCCACGGAACTGTCTCATCTTAGATGAAAAGCACTTTGGCACCCCAATCTCCCTATAACAATGTTTGATGCCTTCTTAAAACTAAATAAGAAAAAAAATGATGACCTAATGCTGGGATATTTAAAGAAAAACTATATCTCTAAATATGCCAAATTTAGTATAAACAAGTAATATGATAGAAAATAGAATGAGATATAGATAATTGGAATCAACAAGCACACAATTTTTCATTGAATCAAATGGCAGCTTCATTTTACTTTCTTCTCTTCACCAGAAAATGTCAATTCTAATTTAACTTATGCACCTTTGACATTGTTACCTATTTTAATAAGTTGTGGAGTTGTCTGCGAAAATGTTTAAAGAAAATTAGAGGGTAGGAACCTTTTTCGAACAGTTTGACTGTACTCCTCCCAAAGGCAAGGGATAGACTAAATGATCTCCTTAAGGTCTTTTTTGGTCTCGTGATTTATAATTCCACAAAACTCATCATGCCATATTAATGCATAATGCCAAATTTTAGATTTGGAATCTGTAAGGTGGAATTTAGTACAAAATGATTAAATTAAGGATTGCCTTAATAAAAAAGTAAAAAAATATTAACTTATTAAAATGACTGGGGGAAAGTAAGGAAATTATTTCTCTAATAAGTCTGATGCCTCAAATATACCATATAGATCTCTGATTTTTTTTTAAACTCTGTTATACAAAGAATTAGTGGACTGCACAGTGGATAGAGAGGCAGCATCAGAGCAAGAAAGACTTAGCTTCAAGTATTACTTCTGACGTATACAAACTGGGTAACCCTGAGTAAGTCACTTAATCTCTGAATATCCTAAGCTATTCTCTAGGGGATATCAAACTTCAGAGAAGCTGATGATTTGCTTTCATTGGTAAAAGGAGTTTTCTCATGTGGCATTTTCCTTTGCCATTGAAATCAAAAGTCTATTCTCTGTCTATATCCTTAGAGCTTTTACGACTCAAAAGAAATCAGTGATAGTTTTGTAGGTTACCCTCAGGACAAACATATTGTTCTGTGGTCTTCTTCTTACTAGAATCATGTGTCTGACTCTGATATAAGTCCACATGAATCAGAATGCACTGAAATGTCTCAAAGGAGTATTTGCTTAATCTTTTATCATTAAGGATTTTTTTCCTTGAAAGTGCCACCCAAATACCCCCTTGAATCTTTCCTCTGCAGTTTCTAGAGACCATCTTCCATAAAATTATGGTTATTGTTCTTGGTGTTCAGTTGTTTCAGTCATATCTAACTCTTCATTTTGGGTTTTATTTGCAAAGATAGTGCAGTGATCTGTCATTTTCTTCTCCAGCTCATTTCATAGTTGAAGAAACTGAGACAAATAGGGTCCCATGGCTAAGTATCTGAGGCTAGATTTGAATTCAGCATGGACTTGGACTGTTCATAATTTTCCCCTTGCTTTTAGCATATGGCTTCCAACCAATCCATCTCATTTCTTTGATCATACATTTCCTTGACATTGTCTTTACCTTTGTTTCTCATGCATCACAAAAGATTGATTTACCCTTGTGTATTCTTGTTCATGTACTCTTTCTCCTTCAAAATATACTTTTGATAACCTAATAGTGGTATCTTTGGAAAGTAATGAATGTCACCTAAGGTCAGAAGATAAAGGAGGGAGGGAGAATGTGACTCTATTAGAGCTTTGTGCCAAGATATTATAGCAGCAATAGCAACAAAAGGGAAAAGTTGATTAGTTTTACTTTAAGATACTTGGATGGCCAGAGGAATTAATACGTTGAGCCTAGAGATAGAGATCAATAAAATGTACAATAGAGTAAAACACCATTAGGAATAGCCCAGGTGTTAGCAACATTATTCCAGGAAGGGATTCAAGAGTTCAGTTTAATTCCCTTGAAGAGATAGACAGTAGGTCACCAGACTGTTCAAATCACTTGATGTAAAGAATGACAATTTTTATGTAGAGAAGACTAACAAGCTTATGGGCTTTCTAGGAGATCTCTATATATGCATTTTTAAAAGTACTTTTAGCCAGTAATAGGGGAGAAAGACTCTTCTTCCTGAGTTCAAATCTAGTCTCGGACACTAGCTAGTTTTGTAACCCTGGGTAATTTACTTAACTTAGTTTGTCTCAGTTTATGCATCTATAAAGTGAGCTGTAGAAGGAAATGGTAAACCACTCCACTTTATTTGCCAAGAAAACCCCAAATGAAGTCAAGAAGAGTCACATGTGACTGAAACTACTCAACAATCACATTAGTCAATAATACTTTATTACATGCCTACTCTAAGCCAAACACAGAAGTTGAGAATACAAATTCCCTAATGAGGGAAGACCATATATCTATAGCTATGAATATCTATATAGATCTATATATATTTAGATCTATATGGGCATCTAGATATAGATGTCCATATGTGTCTAGATCTGTATATGCATATGTGGATAGATAGAGGGATAGATATAAATACATATGAAAGGAAGTTCAAAAGCTTGTGGGGAGTGTTCCCAGAGGTTACTGAAAGAGGGTGAGGGATGATATCCATGGAGTGGAAAAGTAGAGGAGATTGTGCAAAATAGATAGGGAGGCTTTGGGAGAACATGTCTTTTTTTTTTCTTTTTTTAATCTGCTACCCAATCCTCCAATCAGATTGAAGAGACAATAGAGGATATTGAAGAGGTGTTGCGCACCACAGATAAAGTAATCTTTATAATGATGAGATTTTTGGGGATGAGCTTGTCTTGTGGGGAGCTTGATGTTTATGGAATAGAAACCAAGCAGACAGAGCAGCTGGTATGAAACAAATTAATTGGAAAAGTTGGACAAGACCAAAAACAACTGAACAATAACCAGAAGTGATCTTAACATTGAGAATATCAGAATATTAACCAGGGGTTAGAGTTAAGATTTTATTCTTCTGGGTCATCCTAGCATGCTCTGACCAAAGACTGTGTAGACCCCTCAACTCCAAATCAAGAAGAAAAAGACAGAGCGGAAGGGCTACCATATGTTTTTTCCCTTACCAAAGTGGGGGGGGGGGGAGGATGAAAAGATTATTAGAAAAGTAGGACCTCAACTTTGCTGTTCTGACTTCCAAAAGATGAAGCAAAGAGCCAAAAGACAGAGGTATTTGTTTTCATTAAACTGCACAATAATTCTTGCCAAGATCAAATGCAAACACCTTCCTTCTTGCTAAAATTTTATATTCTTCTTAGGACCCCCACTGAATCCTTATACATTGAAAGTTCTAAGATCCAACCTTATAACAATAGAAAGTTGCTGTCCAATTCATTTATATGAGATATTGACCATTTTCTGTTTTTAAAACCTATCATTCTAGCTAGCTATGGAGGGAGGACATGTCACTAGGAATGACTTGCTTTTTTCCCAATGGGTAGCAATTGATGGGATGTTAATTGAAAATTCAGATATTACCAAAGATTTCTAAGCAGAAAGAGATTTAAAACAACAGCATCCTAGAAATGATCCTGAGAAGAAGATGATTTGCCTGGTAGCTGTTGTGGTCATCAGCCCACAGCAGGAAAGGTCATTCTGTATGGATATGAAATCTGACAGTTAGCTAACTGGATAAGTATATCTTTGCTAATGTGCTATTTCCAGAGATTTAGAAGAGACTTGCAAAGTCTCATTTAGGAGTGTTCTCATCATTTTGTAGTAACTAAACTATCTCTCAGAAAACTCTATGGAGCTTTAAAATTTAATCTGCATTATTAATACATTCTCTCCCACTTTCTTAAGTCTAAACAATCAACAGAACAACAAATCAGGACTTGATTTGTAACTTGAGGATTTCTGAGGTCTAAATGGGCAGGTACCAGGTGACTCCAGCATACTCTTGGATTTTTATTCCAAGTAAGCTATGCATTTTACTTAATTATAAAGGAGGCTCTCTTAGAAGGTGTACTTATATGGTGTAGATTTAAAGAAAACAGTATTGGAAAGTTTTAGAATATATTGAATATTTACTTAATTCTGCACAATTTTAGCATCTGTTCAGTTGTCCATATGACTTTTGTATTTGAATCTATGTAAATAAATTTAAATGAATCTACTCCTAAGATGATTTACTGAGGTATGGTTCTTATTGATGTTATAGTTTCTTAGTCACAGATGAGATTTGAGTGAGTCAGGTAGATAGGTGAATAAGCAAGCCCTCACACCAGTGGTGCTAGTTCTCCTCAACACACCCTATACTCCCTATTCTAGTATGGCTATCTGTAGTGGAGACAACATTGTATAATGTGAGATTTGAGGGGACACTTCTCTGTGTCTCAACATCATTTGAAAAATAGGAGGAACCAAAACAATCAATGCAGTTTCAGAATCATTTGGGGTATATGATAATTATGATATAATTTCATTTTGTGACAGCAGTGAGCTTCCTTGTGTTGCTATGGACATCAGACTGACTGAATATTTGATGACTTTCGTCAATATAGACCAGATGGAGCTGATTTACCTAGTTCTTTGTTAATCAAATGCTGGATTTCATTCCACGTATATATATCATTGTTCTCTTTGGTTGTGTTTTTAATTCTGCATATTATTGTGGTTTTCAAAATTGTGTATGACTGAAGAAATAGGCAAAACTCTAAATCTTAAAATATATGCTTCCTTATATAAGAAATATGATGGTGACTAGTGGTGGAGGAAAGTTGTGTTTCAAAAATCATTCAACTCCAAGTAAAATAGGATTAGTTGTGCTACAGGAGAAGGGAAGGTGCCATAAAAAAAAAAGAGACAAGGAATGGCTAATTATTAGTGCAAAGCATACTCATTAATTCTCAGAAAATAAACAAAGACCGTCAAAGGGACCTGACAGCTAAAAGAATTGTAATTTTTGTTTCCTCTGCAAGGTGATGAAGGCATCTTTAAGTTGGAATAACAAAGAAAAGACTAGAAGAAGAGGAAAAAAAATCAACCAAACAGATTCTAACCATTGATACAAGATTAAAAATAATACTTGCCTTGTGCAAGAAATCATAAAGATTAGGGTACTAAAGATTAGAGAAAAAGTAAATATTTAATGATAAACTCACTTTTTCCTTCAAGGATCTGTCCATTGTCTTGTCAAAGGTGCAGGTGAGCCTTTAAACATCTTCATCAGTCTATAAAATTATCTACATCTCAAAAATGTCTTCTGATGTTTTGTTTACAATGATCTTCCAAGTCTTATTCTTATTGAGAAAATGATGATCCCTAATAAATGAAAATCCCTGATATACCAAGAGGCAAAATTGTTTCAGAATTACAGAAGTTCTGAAATGGTGAGGGAAATTGTTACATGGACTAGTGCCATGCCACACATGATAGAAGATTATGAAATTACCCACAAAAATCATCAGCATTTCTATATATTACTAACAAAGCCCAACAGCAAGAGATAGAGAAATTCCATTTAAAATTCCTATAGACATTATAAAATATTTGGGCATCTACCTGCCAAAACAAACTCAGGACCTATATGAACACAATTAAAAATACTTTTCACATGAATAAAGTCAGATCTAAATAAATGGAAATGACACCAGTTGCTCATGGGTAGGCCAAGCTAATATAATAAAAATGACAATTTGACCTAAATTAATTTAATTATTCAGTGCCATAGCAAACAAACTATCAAAACTATTTTACAGAAAATAATAACAAAATTCACATGGAAGAACAAAAGGTCTAGAACATGGTAGGAATCAATGAAAAGAAATGCAAGGTAGCCTAGTTGTTCCAGATCTTAAATTGTGTCATAAAGCACCAATCCTCAAAACTGCTTGGTACTGACAAAGAAATAGAGTGGTGGGTCAGCGGAGCAAGTTAGGTACAAAAGACAGTATCAATGACCCATAATAATCTACTATTTGATAAACCCAAAGATTCCAGCTTCTGGGATAAGAACTCATTATATTATGACAACTGCTGGGAAAACTACAAAACACTATGGCAGAAACTAGGCATAGATGACATCTTACAGCATATACCAAAATAAAGTCAAAATGGGCACATGATTTGGATATAAAAAAGTGATACTATAAGTAAAATGAGAAAGCAGGGATTTATGGAGAACAGAAGAATTTAGGACCAAGCAAGAGATAGAGAATGTTATGAAATGCAAAATGGATAATTTTGATGACAATAAATTGAAAAGTTTGTGCATAAAGACAATGCAAGTAAGATTAGGAGGAGAGCAGAAACCTAGGAAAGAATTTTTATAGCAAGTGATAAAGGTATCACTTCTATAATATATAGTTGAAAAAAGTAAAATATATAGTAGAAAACTGAGTTAAATTTATAGGAATACAAATCATTCCCCAATTCAAAAATGGTCAAATGATATGAACAGGCAGTTTTCAGATAAAGAAATTAAAGCTATCTATAATCATTAAAAGTGATCTAAGTAATTATCGATTAGAGAAATTCAAATCAAATCAACTCTGACGTATCACCTCATACCTTTAAGATCGGCTAACAGGACAAAACAGGAAAATGAGAAATGTTTTAGAAGATGTGGGAAAATCGGAACACTAATTCAGTCTTGATGGAGTTGTGAACTGATCCAATCATTCTAGAGAGCAATTTGGAACTATGCCCAAAGGGCTATAAAAATGTGCATACCCTTTGACCCAGGAATAACACTTCTAGGGCCATATACCAAAGAGATCATACAAATGGGATAAGGACCCACATGTACAAAAATATTAATAGCAGCTCTTTTTGTAGTGGCCCAATACTGGAAACCAAGGAGATGTCCATCAAAAGGGGAATTGCTGAACAAGTTGTGGCATATAAATGTAATGGAATACTATTGTGCTACAAGAAATGATGAGCAGGCAGACTTCAGAAAAACCTGGAAACACTCTAAAGAACTAATATTCAGTGGAGTGAGAAGAATCAGAACATTGTACATAGTAATATCCACAATGTGCAATGACTAACTCTGATAGATTTATCTATTTTTAGCAATGAAAAGACGTAAGACACTTCCAAAAGACTTATAACAGAAAACACTATACATATCCAGAAAAAAGAACCATGGACTGTGAATGCAGATTGAAGCATATTATTCTCTCTCTTTCTTTGTTGGTTTTGCTTTTTGTTTTTTCTTTTTTGTGGTTTCTCCAATTGGTTCTAATTCTTCTTTCCAACATTACCAATGGGAAAATAGGTTTAATATGAATGTATATGTTGAGCCTATATCAAATTACACACTCTCTTGGTAGGGGGAGGGGATATTTGGAGAGAAAATTTGGAACTCAAAATCCTATCGAATTGAATGTTGAAAATGAAAAATAAATGAATTTATTAAATAAAAAAGAGTAGGAAACTTATCTATGAGACAGAGAGAAGCATGTTACAATGGCCTAAGAGTTCTCCTGATTTAAGCCCTTTGAAAACGCATGGGATACAATCAAAGTTGGACTTGCCAAAATGGACTCTTCTTCAAAATTATGCTAAATATTCAATGTGGTGCTTTTTCATGATGGATTACAAAAAAAGTGTCAAAAACTTGTGAACTCATTGCCAAAGCATGTAAAACAAATGATTGCAGCATGAGTAGACCACATGGTGTATTACACATTTTTGTTGTAATGTAAAAAGTTGTAAGGTTGATGAAAGGTTGATTATATGGCAATAAATTTAATTATTTTACTTTGTCCCAGTTAATTTACATATCTCTTTGTTTCATAGAATTGTTGCAATAACATTTAATTCAATAAACGTTTATTTAGTCCCTAATATGCGCAAGGATAATTCCTCAAGAACATTGAAGAGCGAGTCACATAAATATGAATAATACATTGTCATAGGTAGTTTAGTTATTACTGTCTTTTTCCTTAAACATGAGGAAAGTGACTCAGATATTAAATAACATATCTGGACCTCGAAGATATAGCATTAAATTCTCCTCTTACCTAAAGAACAGATGCCCTCAATAAGCATATAGTGCCTCTGTAATTCTGACAGCATATCAATAAATTCTCCTTAGACCTAAGAAACTGAAACACACTTCACTCCCTTAAGGTCCCAAATGCTCCCTGTGGAACTGAATGATAAAAGTAAGAAAAAAGAAAAGATGTGGATTTTAGTAAGGTGAGAGGTTCATTTCAATAGTGAAGAGTAACAAACAAATATTCCCCTTCCAAAAACACCCAGCAAACTCTAAGTGTTAGAAAGATTAACTCCCATGGAAAATACTTGGCAAAAAAAAGGTCAATTAGAAGAGGGATACTGAGAAGGCTAGATTCTTATAGGTTTTTTTGGATGCCCCCCTGGCTAACAAATGATTGTATAGTTTTCCCCTTTATTTGTTATTCTGTTTTTCAATGGATTTCCTGATAGGTTTTAACTGAACTGACTAAACCAGTTCTTAACATTCTTGTGTCATGGACCCCTCTGACAATCTAGTGAAATCTATAGATCTATTTGCAAGAGAAATCAATTATATTGAAATATAGTTATAAAGTTTTTTCTTTGATAATTTCATGAAGGATGATGTCTAGGCTCTTTTTTTGATCATGGCTTTCAGGTAGTCCCATAATTTTTAAATTGTCTCTCCTGGATCTATTTTCCAGGTCAGTTGTTTATCCATTCTTTTGGTTTTGTTTTGTGATTTCTTGGTTTCTCGGAAAGTCATTGGCCTCCATC
>CM053772.1:170517248-170559710 GCA_028658325.1 Potorous gilbertii | reverse complement strand
GGTAAAGACATAAGAGTCAAGGCCTCTGTATCCCAAACAGCTGAAATAGATATCCAATAGGCTCAGGCCATGGAAGAGCTCAAAAAGGGTTTTGAAAATCAAGTTAGACAGGTGGAGGAAAAATTGGGAAAAGAAATGAGAGAGATGCAAGAAAAGCATGAAAAACGGGTCAATACCTTGCTAAAGGAGACCCAAAAAAATGCTGAAGAAAATAACATCCTGGAAAATAGGCTAACTCAATTGGCAAAAGAGGTTCAAAAAGACAATGAGGAGAAGAATGCTTTCAAAAGCAGAATTAGCCAAATGGAAAAAGAGGTTCAAAAGCTCACTGAAGAAAATAGTTCTCTCAAAATTAAAATGGAACAGATGGAGGCTAATGACTTTCTGAGAAACCAAGAAATCACAAAACAAAACCAAAAGGAAGATAGCTATTACATCGCATCCTATCCACACTCAAATCTTCTTTTGCAGGTTAAACATGTCCAAGTATTCAGTTGTTTCACCTAGTTCTCATATGGTATGACCTCACAGAGAAGATAATGGCAAACCATTCCAGTATCTTTGTTAAGAAAACCCCATACATGACTGAAAACCAACTCGACAAGACTTTTTATTCTTTCGATTGCTTTTCTCTAGAAGCAGTGTATATTTTCAGGGTTCTTTGCAAACTATGTCACCTATTATATTTATGTAAATATGTGTATATATATGTATGTATAGGCATATGTGTATATGTATATATACACATGCACACATATACATATATACATGCGATGTGTATGTATATGTACGTGCATGTATATATGTATACACATACATACATGTATGCGTGCGCACATGTACGTGTGTATGCATATGCACATATACATATATATGTAATTTCTATGCAATTGAGAGACTATATGTTATAGTAGATGTCAGGCTTGGATTCAGAAAACAAATAATGGATTAATTTTCTGCTTCTGTCACAGAGGTGATCATGAGCAAGCCAGTGACCGACCATCTCAATGCCTCAGGCAACTCTCTAAGACTGTGAGTTGTAGATGATTGAGTGGTCTGTATCAGCAGATGAAGTTTCTACATCAGGAGTTCCTTAAACTGATGAAATGATAAGTTCTGATGAAAATAAAGAAAACAAAACAAAAAGTCCCCCAATTTTTACTATTTAACAGCAATTCATATGATAAAGATATCTGAATTTCATCAGCTCATAAAATGAAAATTGTAAAGAATCTTAAAGTATTATCAAGTCCAAACCCCAAATTTTGTCAACAAGAAAACTGTGGCAAGCATGAAATGGTTTGTCCAGTGCCACACAAGTTGTCAATGCCTAGGAATGACTCTGAGGCCAGATCTTCTTGAAATCAGTTGTAGCATTTTAGCTGTTCCATTATTTTTCATTATCTGTATGTGCATTGAAATTCATTTAGGATCCTCTAAGATTATCCTTCAGACATAAAAAATAATCCCCTTGTGTTAAAGAAAGGACACCTTCACATCTTTTAGGTTTCCTTGTTTCACCAGAGTACTGAGTGACGCCTTTATGATAAGGTAAATGGAATTGTGTAGCAGACAGAATATGAGTAGGAGTTAGAAGACCTAGGTTCTAGTTTTAACTTTTCCAAAACTACCTGGGTTCTGATGGTCAACATGTCTCTTGTTTGAACCTGTTTTCTCATCTAGAAAATGAGGTGGTGGGATCAAATAAATTTTAAAACCTTTTTCAATCTGAAAACCCTCTGATTCTATGAGACATGCCTACAACACAAAGGAATATGAAGTGTTATGTGTAGCTAAAATCTCCCTCTAGTGACTCCTTCCCACAACTGTCAAAGAGATAAGAAGATAAAAAGGGAGTATCTTAATCCCCATTGATACTCTTCCAGCCATCCTTGCCCCCTTCCTTGGCCCCCCAACTAAATAATCCAACCTGCTACTTCCACCTTCAGTTCAATTTAGTTTATCAGATTTCTGTGACCATCCATTTTAAGGTAAAGTGTAGAGGTCTGTGTATGAGCATTCTAACACATTTTGCACATATCTGTCATATATCAATTCAAAATCCCATTTAAAATATCTCAACCTTAAAAGAGGGTGACACAGGATTCTGTTCTAGAGTCAATTCAATCCATTTTTAAAAATGATAGACATTCTTCTATAGATTAAGAATCTTACTGCCAAGAGGTCTGCTGACCTGTGACTATCTTTAGACACTCTTCCTCTGGCCCCAAATTTGGAAGTCCAGGTAAAAAAGTGAACTAAGCAAGGCCACTTCCTCCATGTTGTACATAAATGATTCATGGGAGTGCCATTGAGATTTGTTTGTCGTTCTAATAAATGACCAGGGAAGTTTTGTTCATTGAGCGACAATACTACAATACCCTAAGGAATTTTTGTTCTTATTGTTGTTTGTCCAATAATATTGATCACAACTCATCACTTGTACTTTTCTGCCCCATAAATCTGCAAGAGGGTGTCCACTGAGTATACCTAGGACTTTGCCTACACATTCTCTTGACGTTGCTTGAATACTACTATTTCCTTGCATCTTTCACTTTTGCTACGTGACTTTCACTTTTCCTTTGGTCATATATGTTTCTGATGACCCCCTCTAAGAATACTCCCTTGATGGCATTCTTCACTTGTAATGTATTTTAGCCTCTATATGCCCACTGACTCCTTTTTGTGATCCTCTGCTGAATTTTTTTTTGAGTAACCATATTATTAAAATAGGCCTTGAAAAAGAACACAAAAATTTATCAGGCTTTCAAACTTTAAGCACTACTCCCTCCTATCAACAGGAAATAAAGTAAATTAGATCAGCCCTGGCATTGCTGTACTCCTCCTGGCACTAATCTCTAGACAGCTGGCTACTTAAATACTTGCTTTCTGAGCACATTATGGCCATGTCTACACTAGAAATGAGAAGTGAGGAAAGGAGACAAATTTCTCTGATAAATAGGCTCTAAAGCACTTTTGTTGCAATAGACTCACTCTCTACCCACTTAACCATGATGTACATGGCTTTCTTCCTCTATAAAATGGGAATTATACTACCAGCCAAATCCCTCAGAAGGATGTTATGCAGATAATGAGATAATGTTTGTTAAATGCTTTCAGTGTCTTGGATTAAAGGACATAGTTTTTCTATCCCCTCTAAAGAGGGAAGCTGCTATCACTAACATTTCACTTCACTAAATGGACCTTCTTTGGAAAAGGGATGCTTTTAAGCTGATGATGCATAAACCTCATTGTTGAACTTCTGGTATAGTTATATTCATCAATAGTGACTTTCTGACTCTTGTGGCTGAAGGTGGTGGGCTCCTCAAAATAACCACTCACTGAGGGATTAGCAACTAATTTTAGGGATATCAATATATGTAAGGTTGACTGGGAATAGTAAGAAGTTATTTGGCATTGTATCCAAACCACTATTCAATTTTTCTCAGCATGTTCCACCTCTCATTAACATTGGTGTTCCCTAAAAGTGTAAATAATAAAGCAAGAGGTCATCATTTTGGAAATGCCCTGAAACTTCCCTCATGACGTTTGACCTCCAATGACAGCCCATCAAAAGGCATCATTTTGCCCAGAATAAACTAATGAAGAACACACATTGTCAATTCTGTAAACACCTCATCTTATATTTTAAGTCTTCAAACTTAGTTGTCTTGCAGCAATAGGTAATGCATCTTAGCTGGCTCACCAATTAAGAAGGCTTTACCAAGAAATGTGTCTTGGTGCTAAATTGTTCAATGACCCTTTCTTCAACTTTGTGCTTTATTTTCTTCCAATTATGGGATTAAACAGGTGTATTACCAATTAGCTATATCCAAGTATGATTTCTATTTTGGTCCAATAACCCTATGACATAAATCTCAAATTATAGCTCCCTTCAGCATCAGTAGGAAGTTCACACACATAGGAGTACTAGGTAGATGGTAATAAGGTTAAATTATATGAAATGTTAAGCTGTAAATGCATAGTTTTTAGGATTAGCATCACCCCATCCCCCCATCAGTTATTAAGGCAGGGATTCATGTTTCTACAGAGGATAATTGATGAGGTGTCATAGCAGATAGATTACCAGATAGAGTGTCAGCTCTGGAGTCAAGAATACCTGAGTTCCAATGTGACCTCAGACATTATACCTGTGTCACCCTGGGCAAATAACTTAATCCTGTCTGCCTCAATTTCCTCATCTATAAAATGAGCTGGAAAAGGAAATTGCAAACAATATTTGCCAAGAAAAGCCCAAAAGGTTTTGTAAAAAAAGAATATGACATTACTGAGACTACAAAACAACAACAAAACAAAATAATAGGCAAAGAGTTTGGCAATGTGGTACAAAGGAGACTTCTGGTTCTGGATTTGGAGTTGGAAGATTCAAGTTCAAATTTTTACCCTACCACTTATCTATGAAAACTTGAGTAAATGATATTTTATCTCTAGGCCTTGATTTCTTCATCTACAAAAAGTTGTTGACCTCTAAAGTACCATGAATCTTATGATTGTCTAGCCCAAGGATTCTTCATTTTTTAAAAATGAACTCCTTTGACAATCTGTTGAGTTCTACGACTAAAGACATCTAAATAGAAGAGTGGATGAACTGCTAGGTCAGGCTAGGAAGATCTGAGTTCAAATCTAGTCTCACATTTATTTGTGTGATCTAGGGCAAATGTTCCTCAGTTTCCTCAACTATAAAATGGATATAATATAACCTGTCTCCCAGGGTTATTGTAAAGATCAAACGTGGAAATATTTGTAAAACCTTTAGCACAGTCTCTCACACATAGTACACACTTAATAAATGCTTGTTTTCTTCCTTTCTATGGAGTCTTTCTCAGAATAAAATTTTTAAATGCATAAAATAAAATATGCATAAGAAAGGAAACAAAAGTTGAGTGAAAATAAATTTGCAATAAAGAACTCTTGTTATAGTCCAAAGTGCTTTTTTTTTGTTTGTTTCAGAGAAGGACTTGGATATTGCTGATACTCTGGCCACTAATGGAATAAGAAATTTTATTTTTGCCTGCATACATACATAAATACATACATATATATATACATATATGTATGTATGTATATATACTTATAAATCTCCATGTTATTTTCTCCTTCTCCCTACCATGGTCCAATGTAAGCTTCCTGAGTCAGGGACTGTTGTTCATCATAGGTTTTTTTCGTATATTTCCTAGCCTATCAGAGAGTTTTGCTCATGCGGAATTTCATTTGTGACGCTACACTCTCTATATAGAGTGTCCCAAGACATTTAGTGTCGTTTCAAACTTGATGATTAAAATATCGTAAATTGCCTAATTCTTTTAGAGCACCCTATATTTACTACCATTTCATCTTTTTTTATAATCTTGGATTATATATTTTAAATCAAATATTGAATTAAGATGGTGGTGATATTCTACAATTTGTATCTTTTATGCATCTCTTATCTTTTAAGTCATTTGTACTTGTAGATGAAAAATACATATATTTGCATATAGAGTGTGTAGGTAGGTAAATATACCTATAAAACCACAGATCTAATCATACAAAATATATATGCACATATATAGACATATATGTATGCATATATTTATATGTTTATATATGTATATACACATACACTTCTGCATTTTGGACTAAAAATATGATTTTATTTGTTCAAGAAGATCTTGTTGGAGAACTTTTTCTACCAATGGATATTGACACCTTCTTTGCAACTTGGTAGATTTAGAAAGTTGCCTGTGCCAGTGAGACATCAAGTGATTTGTCCAGGATCATGCAACTCATGTGTGTCTAGAGCATGTCTTAAAAAATGATCTTCTTTACTCTGAGTTCAGCTCTCTATTCACCATGCCACATATGTGTGTGTGTGTACATATACATATGGCAATAAATTCTCATTCACACACAAGCACATGAATACACAAATATTTCTGTATATAATTATATGCATATGTTCATATATGAACATACATATATTTAGATATATTTACCTATAGTATCTATAGGATACGGTTCTTATACCATGTTAACTATACCATGAGTTACTACTTATATTCCAAGAATTTCATATAGGTTTCTACACACTCTAGGATAGCTTTTCATTAATTTTTCTACTTGTGCCTTTAAGACTCTTTTTCCTACTTCAAAAAGTGTAATTATTGTTGTTCCTTTATAGCCAAACTTCATAAAGTGACCAAAAAGTAATGTTGTATTACAAGCATAATATTTAATAATAAAGCAACTGGAAATATGATGCAATTAAGGGGGTCTTTTTTTCTTCTTCTTGGAATTACTTAAATTAAGGTGAAACTTAGAGAGGAAATGGTAAGGAAAATTAATTCTGAAAAAGAGAAATGTGTTCACCCAAATGGTGAAGTCTTATTCTAAAATCTGACAATTTCCCTCATTCCTTCTTTACAGTTGCCTGCCCCTCCCCCAATATTTTTATCCTTTAACTAAATAGTAATTGTTTCTGTTTTACCCAGGAACCCTGAGGGTCATACCCTCCCAGTTTGATTTTCTGTTTTTATTAAAGAGCCATCCCTTGAGAAACTTAAAGAAGCCTATTCATCGAATGAGTGTATCCCACTCAAAGTAAGATTTTGATAAGATCTAAGCCTGAAAGGGCCTGGGTCTCCCATTGCATCCTGGGCCATCTCCAATCATCCTGATGGATATCAGGTCACTGCACCCAGATGGCTCAGGAGAAGAAAGTGAGGCTGGTGACCTTGCACAACCCTCCCTCACTCAAATCAAAGTCAACTGCAAGTTATGTCATCATCTTGATCTCATGGTCCTCTTCAAGAATGAAGGACAAACATAACATCTTGGGTGGTGATACAGAAAGAAAGGTGATAGTATTAGTACCACGGGTTCATAGATTTAGGACTGGAATTTAACATAGTTTATGTAGTATCTCAATTCCCTTCTTTTACGGATGAGGAAATCTGAGATCCAGAGAAGACAAATGACTTCTGTAGGAATGAATAAATGATGGAGGTGGGATCTAAATTTGACTGGAAGTCTAGCACCCCTTCCACTGGAGCACAATGCCTTTGGTCGTAGTCTTTTTATGCCTTTCCAACCTCAAACATGCCTTATGACTGTGCTCAAGACCTCATACCCCAAAATCGTAAAATTGCAGAATTGTAGGGTCATAACGGATCTCAGAGGCTATTTACTCCAATAAATAAAGAAAAAATAAAGAGCTGCCACTATAGCCAAGTGATCAGGTAGCCCTAACTGAGTCTCTATGACTGTCATGCCTCATTGTAGACATGAAATGGTATGATTGGGTAGAATATGGCTACTATAATGGAAAAAAAATACAACACTTCCTTTTCCCATGGAAATCTCAGGCAAGTCACTGCTACGAGGAAATGGGCACCACTGATAACAACTTCCAGTGTAACATTAGACTTCTTACTGTATTTAGTTTTTAGTTTGTTTCTCAAGTAAAGGTTATATAAACAAAAATGAGGAAAGGCAAAGCTTCAGCTTCCAAATTATTAAAGATGCCTCCCTTTTGAAGATATATGTAAATATATGACTTCTTACCCTTATCTCTCTCTTTCTCTTCCCATCTCTCCTTTTCTTTATCTCTTCTGTTTCTCTCTATCCATCTCTTTTTCTTTCTTTCTCCCTCTCTTTTTCTCTGTCTCTGTCTCTCTGACTGTCATGCCATCTTCCTCTGTTTCTGTGACTGTCTATGTCTTGCTCTTTAGTACAAGGGCAATGGCAGAAGTTTTAACTTCATCGGAAAGAGAACAAGAATGATCTCAGTTCCTTAACTGCTTTTACAATAAAGATTCTCATCTTGAGATGATAGTTTTATAATCAATATAAAGGATAAAAATCTTTGAACTGTCAGATCCAGTTGCCTGAGCAATGAAACAGAACACTTAGCAACCTTTGCATAATGTAAGTGGGGAGTGAATGATCTCACAGCATGTCTTTGCCTACAGTGCTGTTGGATATTTGCAAAAAAGTTTATTGTTTCTTTACTTATTTTAAAGAGAAGACTTAAGAAAGAAATTTCTTTTAAAAAAAAGATCCCTGTAACATATTTATTTTACTTCTAACTATCCATAATAAAAGTAAACATATAATGTTCGAGTCAGAAGATACCCTAAGAAAACATTCAGTTCATCCCCTTGATTTTATAAATGAGTAAATTGAGTCTAAAGAGGTTAAATGACTTACCTAAGACTATACAGAAGAAGAGCTGGAAATGAAAGTCTGATCATGTCCAAGTCTAATGTTCTTGTCTTCATAACTCTTGTCTCTCATTTGTGTGTGTGTGTGTGATAATAGTTAATATAATAGTTAGATAAAATCACAGAATTATCAATTAAAATAGCTGTTTAGAAATCTTAGAATATTCACTTATTTGAAGATTCAAGTTTTTTTTTTAAATTTGATTCTTATACCAGCAATTATATCTATAGCACAGTGGAAATTGAGACATGATTTCCAGGCATTGCAATGGCTAGTTCTGATGACTGAATTGAATGGCAGATTTAAACATCTCTGAATCTAGAATGTTAGTCCAAACTGAAGAAGCTGGAAATTGAGTAGAAATAATTGTGAAGATTGCAGGGCAGAGCCAAGATGATAGAGAAAAGTCAGGAAGCTGCCTGAGATCTCCCCATTTTCTTTAGATCTCTTAGGTAACACAGACTTGGAAGGATTAAATCTGTGACTGGATTAGGAATCTAAATGGATACACATGATTTAGATAGTGAGTCACACAGTAGGTAGAATTCTGGCAAGAGTAAGAAAAACCTGAGTTCAAATACAACATGATATTTGCTATCTGTGAGACCCTAGGCAAGTCATCTGACTCAGTTTCCTCATCTATAAAGTGAGGCTAACCATAGCATTTACCTCTCAAGTTTGTTATGAGGTTAAAGTGAGATGATATTTGTATAGTTTGCAAACCTTAAAGCTGTACATAAACGCTATTATTATTTCATTATTATAAAAAAGAAACTGGGTAGATGAAAGGATCAGGGGTGGCATTAAAATCTAAGATGGTATGACGAAATACAGGATACAGAGAAGGAACGTGATAGAGAAATTTTGGGTGAAACTCAAAGGAGCAAGAAGCAGAATGGTTATTGTCAATATTACAAACCACATAAGCAGATAAAAGGAAATAGATGGGGACTTCGGGAAAGAGATCAGAAATGCAGCACAAAAGCATGATATTGTAGCTATAGGGCACTTATTTATTCATTAAACCATTAAAGCTATTTTTATGCCAATTGCCAGGCAGCCAACAGCTTCTTAAGATGTGTTCATGAGAGGTTCATCCTCCAAAAGATGGAAGAAACAACATGGGAATATTCTATTCTAGATCT
Organism: Potorous gilbertii; assembly: GCA_028658325.1. Taxonomy (NCBI): domain Eukaryota; kingdom Metazoa; phylum Chordata; class Mammalia; order Diprotodontia; family Potoroidae; genus Potorous; species Potorous gilbertii. The sequence continues at coordinate 170,550,342 of CM053772.1, read as the reverse complement.
GATTATCTTTAACAATGAGAAATTTGTTTTGGGGTTGAAATGAGGAGCATGATAGCAGGAAATGACCCTCCCTCCAAGAGTTTATGATAGAGAAGAACAAATGTAGGCATAGCTTGATATACATCTTGAATTTGGGGACAATATATTTCAAAAGATTGGATCTCAGGCACTAAAATGCTTCAGACTAAGCTAGAACAAGAGGATTGTGAAATCGTCAAGAATGAGATTTCAAAGGAAAATAGTTCCATGAGAAGAAAAATGAGGATGTGAGGTGGGGACAATATCTGAAGATCCTGATATGGACGCATAAGGAATTCACCAGCCAACTTAGAATTTTAAAAGATGTAAGCATGGATAGGGAGTTGATATGTATATGTGGCAAGGTCCTGAAACTATTTTTACAGGCTAAAGCATAGTATGAACTGGAGTTGGCAAATAAAATTAATGACAGCAAAAAATGTTTGGTTTAATTTTAACATGAGAAAAAGCAGAATAAAGGGAGGGATAGGACTTTTCTTGGGGTAGATGGAATGATGATGGTTTAAAACAGCTGCTTTATTCTTTCTCTTTTGTTTGCTCCCATTCTTTGTCTACACCAGGAATGGTGAGACAGAAATGCTCTACAGGAAGTTGATTATCATTTCAATTGAGGAGACAGTGAAAGAAAACCTCACTGTGCTTGAGGAGTTGGGGACACCTGGTCCTAAGGAACTACATGTCATGGTGCAAAAAAAAAAACCCAAAAAAACCTGGCAAATGGGACTGTTAATTCATTGTTAATAATACTTGAAAAATAATGGAAAATAAGAGAGCCATCACAAGTTATTAGGAGAGAAAATAATCTCTAATTAATAATTAAAATGATTAATTTATAAAAAGAAGAGAATCAAAACTGTAGAAAATCAAACTTGATTTTGTTTCTTGAAAAATGCTAGAACAAATTTTTAAGGACATAATTGATGATCATATAAAAAGTTAAATAGTGATTAAAAAAGGTAAGCATGAATTTATCAAGACCGGATATTGCCGCATTAACCTTACTTCCTTTTTCTTTTTTTGTTGGGATTTCTAGAAGTAGAAGAGGTGAATTCTATGGACTGTGTTCATTTAGGATTTTAGCAAAGCTTTTGTAAATATCTCATTCTCCTTGTTGAAAAGGTGGAGAGATATGCTTTTTTCCAATAGCAGGGAAAGCTTTATGTTATCATAGATTTGCCCTCTGATTTTAGGTGGAATACATAACTACCAGGAAAGGAAGTAGCATTTTGTAACACTTGGATTTTATTGTTAAACAGGATTAGGTAGCTGGCCAGCATTGTCCAGCTTACCACATTACTCTTTGCTACATTTTCCACAGCAGCAACCAATCTAAAAACAATTATATAAATTTTTTAAAAATCTATAAATGAAGCATTATAACATCTGATTTAAAAAAAATACATTTTGACATCTACAAATGACTGATTTAACAAAACAAGTAAAATTTATTGAAATCAATCTGCCATATTATCAACACATTTATTTAATATATGGTTGTGAAATAATCCTATGTAAAATAGTGATTTAAAAAATTAAGTCATTTAAAAATATCTCTAACAGTCTATTATGGAGATGATAATAGAGTTACATTTTAAATTAAACATCATATATTGGAGGAAGTTAAATGTAATGGGATAATGTCTCCTAATTATTTGTTTAATGACTGTCAGACCTCTTAGGATCACAGAAATTATAGTAAGTAAAAACATATTGAATCATTTATTCTATTTTCTTGCCAGTGTAAGATTGTTTTTCTATAAGAAGAGTGGCATATTACAAACTGTTTCTTAATCCTCTGGATGTGACTTTTAAAAAAAATCAGATTAAGGTTTTTATTGATGGCAGTGTTATAGAATTTTAATGCTAAAAGAGAATTTAGATATCATATAGTCCTAGGATTCTTAAACTAGATTCTGTGAGCTGGATAAACACACACACACATATATGTATGTGTATGTTTAGATGTATCTCTCTATGTATATGTATGTATGTAGTATACATATGGGTCCTTTTCCTGTTTTTATGATCTCTTTGGTATGCAGATCTAGAAGTGGTATTGCTGGGTCAAAGTTTAAGCACAGTTTTATTGCCTTTGGGCATAATTCCGAACTGTCCTCTAGAATATTTGGATCATTTCACAACTTCATGAATGATGCATTAATGTTCCAGTTTCCCCACATCTTCTCAAGCATCTTTCATTTTCCTGTTTTGTCATGTTAGTCAATCTGATGGGTATGATGTGATATTTCAGACCAACACCCTTATTTTATAGTGAAGAAATCGAGATTCAGAAAATTTAGGTGAATTTAAGGTTACTTAACTTTATCACTATTCAATATTTTACAGCAATTTGATGGAAGTACCAGCACTAGAACATAGTTCTCCTTACTCCCAGGTTAGTGTTTTCTTTTATAGAAAATGGTCAGTTTCATTATTTTTTCCCAGTTGCAACACTTTGACTACATATAAAAAACATATAAATAATTTCCCTATATGTCAAATATTTGTAACTGAGAAACTTTATCATAGGTTCATTATTTTATTCAACAAATTTATTCACTTTATTATTAATATAACATCTACTATTTTTAAAATATTGTTCTGGATGTTGTATGTGGGAATAGAGAGTAGAGGGACAGATACAGAGGGGAGAATAAGGTTTTATGCCTATCTTCAATAATATACACTAAGGGAGAATGATGGAAATATGATAAATATATAAAAATGTTGCAGGACATAGGAAAATATAAAAAATATAAGAATATATATAAATATATATTATATATGCAAAATATCAGAATGAGAAAATATAAGAAATGTCATTTTTGTAGTAAACATAGTGGTATAAAATCAGGATAGCTGAAAAGTATGAAAAATCTCATAAACAAGAATAGGAAATGCAAACAGCCGGTCTAGAGTCAGTGTTCAGTGTTGTTACACCCCCAGAGAGCACTTATCAACATTGGCTTTAAGGCTGCACTGAGAATACCCCTACAACTGGTGATCATAGAACTACCTGCTTTCCTTATGTAAAGGTAGATTTTGAGAAAGCTTCACTCCCATATTATTTAGGGGAAATTACTATGAAGGCTGGTTCTCAGCATTGAGACCATAAAACATTGATTTCCAAGTTTCTCCTCTGGTTCACCCTTGGTGTGAGCTCAGTGACTGCAAGTGCTTATTCCTGTGGGGAGATCTTGTCTGAGTGAATTCTGAAGAAAATTAACCCTTAGGAGCTAAATTTTTGGTGGCACCAAGGTGGTAGAGTGGAAACAGTAACCCTTATAAACTCTTCCAACGGTCTTCTTCCAACAACTTTAAAATAAGAAGTTAATTCAAATTCTAAAGTGAAATAGCCAACAAAAGTTGAGACGAGACATTTTTCTAGTCTAAGACAACCTATAAAGTTGGAAAGAGAGGTCTATGACACCAGAATGAGGGATGACCTGGAGCACATGAGGTAATAACACCAATGACAAGCCTTGAAGACCGCCATGCTATCTCCACATAGCAGTAGCAGCAGCAGCTTTGAGATCTCTTAGCTCAGAGATGGTAAAGGGATCAGACATTTGTTTAGAAGATCACAGAAGACCATAGGGTGGCAATGGGCACAGGACTTGGCGTCAATTGACAAATTCATTGCCTACACACAGACTCAGTTCCAGAGCAGAGAAGAGTCCTAATTGTTGTGTCTGCTGTTGTAATTACAGGGCAGTAGAGGTCCTACCTGAGTAAAGACAAGAGCACAGATAAGGAAAGCAATGACCATACTTCTTCCTGGATCATACCACCTTGAAAACACCAAAAACTTAAAGAGCTCCCAGAACTAACTCTGAAAACAGTAGCATGAAAAAACAAAAACAAACAAACAAACAAAAAAAAACCTTGAAGTTTCAGTCAGTGCCTCCTCACCTCAAGGTATACAGATCCCAATTTTAATATAAAATTCAGTCAAGAAATAGGCCAGAAAAAATAACCAAACAGCAACAACAAAAAAGAACCTGATCACAAAAGACTACATGGGTGACAGAAAAGATTAAACCCCAACTTATAAGAAGACAACATTAAAGCAGGAGTTAAATGCTGGTGGTATAATCAATATAGCTCTCTGAAAAGTCTCAGTATTGTGCATGGGCTTGCAGAAATAAACTGGATGAGAAAAATGAATAACTTTCAATCCTTCAGAACAGCATAGCTGGCTAGTTTCCTCTAAGGTATTTCCTTCTTCATGTTTAGGGTGCCATTATGATGAAGCATATGAAACTGGATGACATGTAATTCAATTATACAAAAATACTTGCTCTGTGTTTATTCTTGTCATGTCTACCATCAGGTACTGTCATGCATTGCTATTTTGGAAAGGTGAAATTTTAGTTCTTGTCAGGTTTAGAAATTGAAAAGGTATGTTTGACTCTACCTAACAAATGTTATTCCAAGGACTGCTCTTCAGAAAAAGTTGGAAGGAAAGGAGTCTGTCAGCTTTCACTTTTGAATTCTCAAGCTGATGAAGATAACACCCTGACTACAGAGAGTCTCTCATAGAGTCCTACTTCATCAACAACATTCTCATATATAATATGCAAATCTTTTTCACAAGTGGAAAAACTCCAAGTGGAGTGTGTATAAAGAATTGTATTAAATTGTAGGGCAGTTAGAAACCAGAGTTTATCATTAAGTATTTTTTTCTCTTTTGCAAACTGTATGGAAATAAAAAGTCAAAGTTATCATTTCAATGAGACACTTCAGGGAAAAAAGACTAATCACATTAATATGGATAAGTAATAAACACAACCATATGGTATTATAACTACATAAAATACTAATAAGGAATGAAAAACAATATGCACAAAGTAGTAAAGAAATAGTGTTCACTTAAAAATAGACCAGAATATAGTTACACAGCCTAGGGTTAATTATGAATACACAATTATGTCTGGAAAATAAAAAAAAACCTCTCTAGGGCGTTGGTAGGTCTTGTCTTGATGTGAGGCTATGTACACTTTTCAACTCCTAGTGCAGAGAGAGAAAGAAAGAGAGAGGGAGAGACAAAGAGAGAGAGAGAGAGAGAGAGAGAGAGAGAGAGAGAGAGAGAGAGAGAGAGAGAGTTTGCAGGTTGCTTCTCTGCCCTCCAGAAAAGCATTCTCCTATTTCCCAGTGCTCCCTGGAGAAGTATCTGAGGAACCATAATTTTTTTTAAGCACTGCAGTTCATAGAAGAAAAAGGAGATAGATCACAAAGGCAAAAGTTTTCTCTCTTGTTCAAGTAGAAAACTGAACGAGCTCAAAGAGCTGAATCCCTTTTCTCTTGCTCCAGAAGAACAAAAAGCATGGTCACAGAAAAGACCCTAAGGGTGGGGCCAAGATTATGTAGTAGAGGCAGAAACACAGCCAAATTCTCTCAACATTCTGCCCCAAACAACTTTAAAATAATGCCTCAGATTGAATTTTGGAGTGGCAGAGACAACAAAAGGTCAGGGTAAGACATTTTTTGAAGCTGAGACAACCAGGAGGTCTGTAGGAGAAGTCCTTCACACGAGGGTGGGGGCTGGCATGGAGCTCACATGGCAGCAACACCAGCAGTGTACTGTGAAGGTTATCCCATCAGGGGCTGCAGCAGCCTTAGGAGCTCTCAGCCCAGAGAAGGTAAAAGAGTCAGACAAATGGTCAGAAAGAGATTGCAGGGAACTCTTTGCTGGCACTGGGTAAAGGACCTGGTGCTGCTAGACAATTCTGTTGCCCATATGAAGTTCTGGGTCAAAATCCCAGAACAGAGAGGGACACTTGCAATTGTGGCTATAGGAGAGTAGGGAACATGGTCATAGTTCCAAAGTAGAGAAGAGCACTAGCACTTACAGCTGCAGAGGAGCAGTGACCCTTCCTGGGTACCAGAGTACCAAAAAGACACCTCTCTCTGCATTGCTCCAAATTTTAAGCACTGAAAACTTATACATCTCCAGAATTCACTCTGAAAACAGTAACATGAAAAAGCCTGAAGCCTGGGATACCTGCTCACCACCAAATGAGGAGAGACCAACTTTAACATAAAGTTCAAAGTCAAGAAATAAACTGGGAAAATGAACAAACAGCTAAAACAAAGAACTTCATTATAAATAGCTACTCAGAGAAGACAACAATGTGAAAACAGCTACAAGCAAAGTTTCAAAGAAAAAATAAATTGCAAATTGGCTCTAAGCCTAATGAGAATTCCTGGAAAAGCTGACGAAAGAGATAAGTAAGAGTGGTAGAGGAAAAAATTGGAAACAAAGAATTAGCTGCTTGGTAAAAGAGGCACAAAAATAATGAATATAACATAAAAACCCAGAATTAACCAAATCGTCAAAAAGGCCCAAAAAATTCAATAAAGAAAAGCACTCTTTAAAGACCAGAATTGGTCCAATAGGTGAAAAAAAGAGGTACAAAAGCTCATCCAAGAAAATAAGTCTTCAACAATTAGAATTAGGCAGGAAGAAGCTAATAACTCCATCAGACATCAAGAAACAATGAAAAAGTCAAACAAATTTAAAAAATATATATAAAATATCTCATCAGAAAAAAAAACTGATAGTGAAAATAGGTTGAGGAGAAATGATTAAACAATTATTGGATTATCTGAAAGTAAGGATCAAAGAAAATATAGACAACATATTTCAAGTATTATAAAGGATAACTGCCCTAATATCCTAGAAGTAGACAGTAAAATAGAAATTGAAAAAGTCCACTGATCACCTCCTCAAAGAGATGCCAAAATGAAGACCCCCCCACCCCAGCAATATTATAACCATATTCCACATCTCCTAGTTCAAGGAAAAAATATTATGGGGCTACAAATAAAGATGACATAAAATTTAGAAGCTTCCATATTAAAATAACCAACCCAAAAAAAACTGAGTGTGATCAGAGGAAAAAAAATAGATATTTAATAAGATACATGACTTTTAAGCATTCCTGATGGAGAGACAAGTGAAAATTCAACATTCAAACAGAAGACTCAAGAGAAGCCTAACAAGGTGGACATGAAAGAAAAATCATAATAGACTCAACAAGGTTAAACTGTTTATATTACTGTATAAGAAGATGATATACTTTACTCCTAAGAACTTTGTCATTATTAGGGCAGTCAGAAGCAGTTTACATAGATAGAGGGCATGAATGTGATTTGATTGTGTAGGGATGATGTCAAACAAAAATGAAGGGGTGAGAAAGAGGGATGCATAGTGAGAAGGGGAAAGTGAGAGAAAGAATGTGGAAAATTATTTCCCATATTGTAAGCATGTAAGGATGATGTTTTTCAGTGAGTGGAAACATGGATGTTAATTGAAGACAATGATTGAATTATTCCCATCAGAACTGGTTCATAGAGAGAAGACTATTGCACACATATAGGTACACAAAAGAGAAAGAGGAGGGTAAGGAGATAAGGAAAATGGAGTGGAGGGTGATAAAAAGGAGGGCAGGTGAAGTGAGACAATGGTCAGAAGCAAAATAGAATTTTGAGGAGGGACAAAGTAAAACAAAAGATAAATAAAAGAAAATAAATTGGAGAGAAAAACACAGTAAAAACTGTGAATGTGAATGGTATGAACTCACCTATAAAATAACAGAATGAATTAGAAACTAGAATCCAACAATATGCTGTTTATAAGAGAAATACTTAAAACAGAAAGACACATACACAGAGTTAAAATAAATGTCTGGGGCAGAATCTATTGTGTTTTAGCTGAGATAAAAAGCAGGGGTTGCAATCATGATCTCAGACAAAGCAAAGGCAAAAATAGAACTAATTAAAAGAAATAGTTAGGGGAATTGCATTTTCTTAAATATACCATAGGCAATGAAGCAAAACTTCCAAAATCATAGCAAGTTTTTTTTAAAGTTTTCCTTGATAAAGGTCTCATTTCTCAAAAACACATGCAACTAAATCATTTTATAAAAGTAAGAGCCATTGCCTAATTGTTAAACGGACAAAGGGCAGTTTTCAGGAGAAAAAATCAAAACTATAATCATATGAAAAATGCTTAAATAACTATTGAGTAGGTAAATATACATTAAAATAACTCTTAGGTACCACTTCACACATCTCAGAAATGGCAAACATTAGAGGGGATGTGTGGAAAATAGTTATATTAATGCACTATTTGAGGAGTTGTGAACTGGTCCAACTATTTTGAAGAATAATTTAAAAATGAAAGGTCCATAAAACTCTGCATACCCTTTGAGCTAGTGATACTACTAGTAGGTCTGTATCTCAAAAAGATAAAAGAAAAGGGAAAAACATTTATGTGTACAAAAATATATGTATATCAACTCTTTGTAAGATGGTAAAGAACTGGAAATTGAAGGGACGTCTGTCAATTGGGGAATGGCCAAACAAGTATCATATATGATTGTGATATACTAGTATTGTGTTATAAGAAATAAAGGGGGGCTACTTTCAGAAAAAAAACCTGAGAAGACACATGTAAACTGATGCAAAGTGAGGTGAACCAAACCAAAAGATTCTTTTACACTCTATTAGCAATATTGTAATGATGACCAACTTAGCTACTCTGATCAATAAAATGACTCATGACAGTTCCTAAGGACCCATGATGAAAAAAGCTATTCACCTTGAGAGATGCTGATGAACTCTGAGTACAAATTGAAATCTAATTTTATCACCTTTTTTTTCCTAAGGACCCATGATGAAAACAGCTATTCACCTTGCGAGAGCTGATGAACTCTGAGTACAAATTAAAATATAATTTTATCACCTTCTTTTTTTGTATGACATGACTAGTAGGGCAATATGTTTTGGAGGATCTCATATGTGTAATTGATATCAATTGCTTGTTTTCTCAATAGGTAAAGGAGAGTTTGGAGAGAGAGAGAGAATTTAAAACTCAAAATTAAAAAAAAAGAAAAGAATGTAAAAAATAAATAAATAATCATTTAAAAAGTTAATGAGGGGGAAGGAAAGAATGATCCCCAAAGGACCTATGACTAGGGATCCTGTCAGCTAATCAATTAATAAAATAGCATTTATAAAGTACATACTATGAATTATACGAAGTACTAGGAATAAAAAACAACAGCAGAAAAATGAAATAGTCCCTTGCATCTGTGCATGTATACATACATCTGCATGCATACAAAATAAATCATACAAGTCTTACCCTTCCCCTGGCCCCTAGTTAAAGGAAGGTCCTAGCAACTAGAAGAATAATGGAAAGGTCTCTTCTGGATAATGGTGCTGGTAAATGGAATGGAAGGTTACTTATTGTGGAGCAGAAAAATGATCAGTAGACTTTCTCTTTCCTCTCTATTAGAACTTGAGAATTCTACATACCATACCATATCATATCAAGGTTGCCCAGCTTTTCCTTGTAGATATAACCTTTGTCATGTGCTTTTCAGAAGCAACTCCCCTATTCATTAGGTTAAATATGTCTTATGTCATGTTCCTTTTTACTTCCCTTCAGCTCCATCTTCTAGAGAGTTAGAAGCAGACATGTGCTAGAGGCAACTCCAGCTGCCTCAAGAGAGCAGGGTTTTCAATTTTCAGTGTGAGCATTGACATCTCTGAAACCAGTAAACAATACATTTGTTGTATTTATGATTTATAGTTCTGTTTGTTGTCTAGACTTAAGAAAGTGATGGGGAAAGGTCAAGAATTCAGTTTAAACTTAAAACTGTGCTTTGGGTATTAATTTTCTTTTTTGGTTGGTTGTTAAACATTTACCATAACCCCCTCTGGTATTTCCTTTAGGAAATATACATTTTGCGTTTCAAGTTCCACCAAATTTTAAGAGATACTGTCCTCTATATTTCCAAAACCCTGTCTTATTCCTAATTGAAAGCTACCTCATCCAAATGGTAAAATTTTACCCTTTGAGGACCAGTTTTTTATAAGATGTAGAGACAGATACAGTAGGAATTGGTACCTGCTTGAATATGTGGGATGAGTAAAAGTATACTAACTTAAAGTGAGTAAGTCTTAACCTGTACCCCCTTACACTACTGATCACATTCCAAACAGCTAGAAGGTAATATTACATCAGTTGGTAAATTAGTATATTGCTGGGGAGGGTTGGGTAAACAGACTGCTAAAATTTTAATGCAAGAAGGTAGACTCATCAAATATTTTCATGTAGTAACACCTCTGATCATAGAAGAAGGACATAATTATGCAAATAAATCAACCTTGAGAATTTCTGCACACAAAAGCACAATTAATGAATTGTCTAATTATTCTTCCCTGCTGTGTGCATTAATGATATTGAAGTTTACATACATATATCCAGTGGCTTTTATCAAAGATTAACAAAATTCTGGAGTTGAGAGTGAATGAATAATGAATCGATGAATGAAAAAACATTAAAACCTTAATATATGCCCATTGGTGGGCTAAAGTTGGGGATGCCAGCAAAAAATTCGGTCCATCCCTCCTTTTAAGGAGTTCAAATTTTTATTGGAGCGCACGCACACACACACTCTATGTGATAACCCTTCAAATAGTTGAAGCTATTATGTCCACATATGTTTTTCTTTCCAAGGTTAAACGTTACCAGCTCCTTACGGTGATTCTTGTATCATGCTCTCCAAAGTATTGTCAGCATTGGGTTTCAAGCATTTGAGAACTGTACATAGTCATCAATGGCTGGTGTTCAAAAACTACATAAACTTGCCATGTAAAGACAATCAGTCTATGAAGATCTCATTCCTAAAGAATAGGAAGAATTAGTTGGATATGAAAGACCATGACAATAGGGAGTACACGGGATTTCAGCAATCCAGGCTCATGCGATAGGAAGATTCAGCAGTGGGTGTCAAGTTTGTGTCCTGGCTTGTGAAAAGAGCATGACAATAGGATTTCCTAGAATCATCAGAGAAATGAGAGGAAGAAAGGTATTATCAGAGAGATAGAGTGATAGATCCAGGAGGATTCTTGGGGCTGGTTATGTGATCCATCTCTAGAACTTCACTTCCCAGGATAAGAATGATGAGAATGAGGCAGAACCTTAGTAATGGAAAAATAAGTATCAGGTAAAAGTAGGTAAAGTGACTGTCCCCATTTAATAAAAGATCTAAGGTAAGATTTCAGGGTTTGAGTAAAAGGTAAAAGGCAATAGTCTAGAGGTTAAATTAGAATTAGAATCATATACAAAATCAGACACTTCCTCTATTATTTCCCAAAACTCACCTCTTTCTTCTGTTGTGCAAGACTCCTACATCCTCACTTCTCAGCCAAACATCAGCCCCTCAGGGCAATTATAAACTGGTCATGACTCAAATATACATAGCATCAGCAGTGGTGTTGCCATTACCCCCGACCACACCCCAGTAAAATCACCTCACCAGTATAATCACTCCCAGCTCTCAACATTACTTTGTGGCTATAACAGCCATCCCTCAAAGGTGAATTCTGGGACCATGATCAGTAGGTGAGTCTTACCCTTTTTTTTGTTTTGGTGAGACAACAGAAGTAGCTATCTGTAGGCTGTGATATATATTTCTCATCATTACATTATCTTATTATATTAATATAATATTATCACATTTTGTTCCTCCCAAATCTACTCCTCTTCCAAAATTACTTGTTTTGATCAAGGGTATGAACAATTTTTTTTTTCCCATTTACCCAAGTTGGCAACATCAATATTGTCTTTGAGTCCCCAATTTCACTCACCCCACATAACTTAGCAGTTGTCAAATATATTAACCTATAAGATGTTTCTCCCATCCAAACCCTTCTCTATGCTCACACATTTACCACCCAAGTTCAAGACCTCTTCACTTCTTCCCTAGGTTATGGCAATGACTAGTTGACCTCCTTTACTCAAATACTCACCTTTCCAATCCATCCTTCACACAGGGGTCAAAGTGATTTTCCTATAGCACATGTCTTTCCATGCTGTCCCCTTCCCCAACTCTTCCAAAAGACTCTAATGGCTCCCTATTGACTACTTTATTTAAGGTCTTTTTGCTTTTCCTCTGGGGAGACACAGTAAAAATTTAATCCTTGTTCCCAATGAAAGATCTTTGAATACTTGAAGAAAGTTATAATATCATTCCTTATTCCTCATACTTATAAGTTGTCTAATATTCATATTCCAGTGAAGTCTAGCAATCTTTTTCTTCTGCTAGAATATTTATGAATGAAGAAGGTAATTGGGAAGGTGGCCTTCAAGAGGGACAAATGATATTATTTTAATATGTCTGTTTTTGTAGCATACATTTATTTCAGGTATTTCAAGCCCATTTTTGTTTCATTGTCCCTGTTAGCAATAAAAGTAAAATAAATTTATAAAGATGACCCCTAAGAGTATATACTTTTTTTTTTTAGAGATAGAGTAAAGAGATATCTGAAACCTGTGTCTCAATTCACAGGGAACCTGGGTGAAACTGGCACCTGGGGCCACAGATGCAAGGTCTGGTAGTTGATGCAAGTGGATAATGATGAGGGGCTCACAGGAGTGAAGGTATTAGAGCTGATTTTGATTAGGAAGTGTCAAGAAACTCAACTAGATGAGAAGGAAACTGTGAGAGAAGCTCTGCTCTTGCACTGAGGTAATCATGAGCATTTTTGACTTCCTGCCATGAACTTTGTCTCGTATTTTTGCTCAATTCATTCCTGCTGCAATATCCTTCAAGTTATCTGAACTAACTTCTCATATCCTTACTGACTCTGCTGTCTGATTGTCAATGCCATTGCTGATTCCATGTCCATTTTGACTTTTGGCATTCACTCTTTCCTTGTTGACTATTTACTTAAATGGTGGCCAACAGCCATCGGATTCTAAGGGGAGCATCCCCTGGTGCCCTTGCTTCTGTTGTGATTGTGACACTTTCACCTCTGCCTCCTTACTGTAACAACCAGAGACTACGTCCAATAACCTGGGGGTGGACAGTTTCTCCAAATCATGATAGGCTAACATGAAAGTCTGCTTTTTCTTTCTCAATATATGATTGCAAACAAAAAATCTATTGATTACTGTCACACCAAAGATTAGGCAACACCAGTAAAAGATTGGCCAGATTATTTAATGTTGCATTTCAGAACCAGGAATCTAGCTTCACAGTAGGAGTCTATGCAAACTAACTAAATAATTAAAAATGAAAATGAAAAATGATAAATACAGTAGGAACTTTTTAGAGTTGTTTATGACAATCAAAAACTTTTTTTGCCCTTAAAAAACAATAGATCACCTAGTGTAATAAAGTGAGTGTATATATGTGTGTGTATATATACACATGTACATGCATACATATACATACACACATACACATGTGTATGTATATCTACATATATACATACATACACATATTTATAGAAGAACTAGAAATATGTTCCTGCTTAGTGTTCCACTAAAAAGTCAAATTTTTTGATAATGAGATACTTGCCCAACTGGTTGAATGTTTGCTTCTTCTAAACTTGCATATTTCTCATTAGGTAGAAATATTTGGGGAAGAAAGGTAAGAAAACATGAGTGGACAAAAATGGGTAAAGAGTGAGTATATACTCTCTCTGCTTAATCCTTGCATTAAGAATGTGTCATCGGGTTGAGAAAATAGAAGAATTAATCACTGAATGAGAAAAGAAAGGAGTCTAAAGGGGTCAGCCAGATAAAGATTAGAGTTCCAGGAGGAGGGACAACATCTGGAAAAGAACAAGAGGATAACTTAGATCCAATAGGTTTTGATCCAGATGAATCATTTGGCCATATAGGAGCAGGTAGCAGATAGCAGTAGCAGCTCAAGTGAGGAGCAGACACCAAAGGGACTGCCAATCCTAGGAGAAGCTAGGTGGCACAGTGGATAGAGTCTGATGTTTGAAATCAGAAAGACTCATCTTCATGAGTTCAAATCTGTGCTTTTAGACATTTACTAGCTGTGTGACCTTGGGCAAGTCATTTAACCCTGTTTACCTCAATTTCCTCATCTATAAAATGAACTGGAGAAGGAAATGGAAAACCACTCCGTATCTTTGCCAAGAAAACCCCAAATGGGGTCACAAAGAGTCAGATACAACAACAAACATCCTAGAGCAGAAGCTCCTTTTGGATGCCCTGACATTTGCCAATGTCCTGTCTAAAACAATCAGGGCTGATTACACGTGTAGCAGATAGAAACTAAATTTGGATTCCAGAAGAAGGATGGTCAAACCACCTCATATATTTATTAGCCATATTACCCTGATAAAGAAATCTAATCTCTCTGAGCTTTAATTTTTTCATTTGGTTATTTAAGGGGTTTGGACTAGATAGCTTCTAATGTCCCTGCTAACTGTAAATCTATGACCTTCTGATCTCTAAGAATTTGAAGTCTGGAAGAGGCTAGAATCTGGAAGAGAACGTCTTAACAGTTCCCCTCAATGTCTCTATTCTTTTTTCTATATGTGATTAGCAAAGAATTAGATCAAGGGTAAACTTATCAGAGGGTAGAGAAAGAAGCCAGCAAGAATATTTCAGGGATTTAAATCCCCTAGCAAAAGCGGGGCAGGATGCTCAGAATTCAAAAGTACCATACTATGAACTTAAGTATATGCCATGAATTCTTATTTCAACTGTGAAAGGATGGAAGACTTCTGACTTTATTTCATATTAGATTTTATTTTCCACAGGATGCTATTAGAATCAATTCCACAAGTCTTCCTCACTAAGTGGTGGTTTTATCCTACGTGCTATAAACTCACATTTTAAAATTACCTGAGTGAATTTATTTCATTTAACAAGTGCTTTATAAATATTCATTTTAGAAGTCATGTTTATAAATTGAAACAGTCCTTTGTAAATGTCCAATTACAATCATTTGACAAGAATAAATCTACTTTGGGGCAAACAATACCTTGATTTATGCAGATCCCATTAGAGATGACTGTGAACTATAATTATCTGAGTGTGCTATCATGTCCCCTGCCCAGTCATTCGCAGAGTTTAATACATTCAACGAGACTGAATTCGTGAAACTGGTTTTTAATAATGCCAAAGATGTATATGTCACCACCCTTTTTAATTTGCTTCTTGTTTGAATAAATATCCTCAACCCCAATATTGTTTATGTCATTTGACTCAGCTAACCAGGCCTTGAAGAAAATAGGAGTAAATACAAGAGAAACTTATTTCAGTTATTCTAAGACCAGCTCTATTGTTTAATGGTGCTGTTTATATTTTTATATCAATGCATGCAATCAATGATCAATGAAGGGAGGAGAGAGAGAAAGAGAGAGAGAGAGAGAATGTGGAAAGTATAGAAATAAATCAATAGTAAATAATTTGCTAAGGGCTTACAATGTGTCAATCACTATGCTGGATGCTGGGGAAACAAATACACAAATGAAACTCTCTACTCTGTAAGATGTTTTTGGTGTTTTTCTTATTGGTAGGGATGAGAAAAGGACAAGGGAGGGAATGTAAAAACTTAACCATTTTTGTAAGTTTGGCCTTTATTCTTTCCAATAAATGCCTATGTCTGGTCAGAAAATGATAAAAGTCCTCGCTAACTTTCCTAAAGCCCAGATTTCCCTGGAATTTTGCAAAGGTGAGAACAAAGTGTCATTCAATCTCTATGACAGATATCCAACTCTTGGGGTACACACTTGGCACTGGGCAAGTGAGATTTCTAAAGATCCTGCCAGATTTTTGAGCAGATGGTCAGAGCTTCAATCCAATCATTCTTCTCATACAGGGGGGCCCCTTTAACACAGATCGATATTTTTGGCAGGACCCAATACCTTTCATAACTCAATCATCATTCATAGCAAGGAAGTGCCAAATTATAATTTTGCCTTATTTAAATGGCTAAGGATAAACACTTAACAGTGGAAAACTGATGAAAGACCACAACTACTTTGGAAATGATAAATGATTAAGAATTCAGAATCCAGAGTTACTTTAGTCAAAGAAAAAGCTGTAAAAATCATCACTAACATTTATATGGTGCCTACTATGAGTCAAGAGCTGTGCTAAGTGCTTGACAATTATTTCATTTGCTCCTTACAACAACCCTGGCAGGTAGAGGCTATCATTATAACAGAGATTCTATTTTTAGAATTCCATATAATTTCATAGTAAAGAAATCATGAAATAATATGAATATTTATTTTCATTAGGAGGAACCATAAGCTATAAACAGTCTTTAGAAAAATCTCCAAAACACTGATAGTCAAAGAAATGTAAATCGCTACACTTCACTCTGAGAAAAACAGAAAAGGAAAGGAGGAAGGAAAGAAATAAACATGTATTAGGTGCCAACTACGTGCCAAGTTCTGAGCTAAATACTTTCAACAATCCTGAAAATCGGGCGCTGTTAATGTCATCTACGTTTTGGACAGAAACATTCAATTCCACTTAATAACCTAGACATGGTGTGATTACTTTACTAATGACCCTTTCGTATATGACAGAATTCAAGGTCTCACCAAAGGCAAAGCATTTTAAATCCACTGCTCCTCTCCATCTAATGGGTCTATTACTCCGCTTTGCATAATGGACTTTTTACAATATTTGCTCTCCCCTAAGCCAGGTTGGATTTCTGTTACGGAAAATTTTAAAAAATGTTTCAGGGTGATAATTTTCATAGTACAAGATATTTCATGAAGAAGAGAGAGATGGTAGAGTGCATTCAGAGGAGGCAAGCATGTGACTTGAAGGAAATAGGAAAATTTATCCTGGAGAAGAGAAGACTTGCGAAAAGGTGTGTGTGTGTGTGTGTGTGTGTGTGTGTGTGTGTGTGTACATGGTGGGGGAGGTGAAACTGAAGGAAGAGACACGTGGTAGTTTTTTTAAATAGTTGACAAGTTGTCATTTGAAAGAAGGGTGATTGTTTTGTATTTTTTTCTTTTTTTCCCCCTGACATCAGAGGGAAGACCTAGCAGCAATGGGTAGAAGGTATAGAGACAGATTTAGATGGGCTGTAAGAGTAGCTTCCAAAATAGTGACTACCCAGAAGAGTTATGGACTGTTGTAAGAGTCAATGGACTCTTCCTTGGAGCTTTCTAAACAGAATTGAGCAGTCAGCTGGTCAGACCACTGAAGGGCTTTCTTGTTCAAGGATAGGTCGGAGTAGATGACCTCTGAAATTCCTTCCAACTTTTAGATTCTATGAACCAGGGGTTCTAATGAAAGAGTAAGTTTTAAAATTAAAGACTGATTTTGAAATGCTTTTTGAATTGTTATTTCACAGTGTTTCTTACCCAAGAACAAAACACAACTTAGACCTGTGGGGTAAGTAACTGAACTTCATATTCCATGAAGGTACCGCCCCCCCCTTATGACTGCAGATCACAATACTGTCCCTCATACAATCTTAATGAAAAGAGAAAATAATTTTCTCTTTGAGTTATCTATGTTCATTCCTCCTTATTTCCTAAAAGTCTTAACATCTCCAGTAAATTATGTTGCCAGTGGAAAAAAATTGAGCAAAATAATCCAAACATCAAACATAATCCTTTCAAAATTTCTGCTGCTTAAAAATAAATCTATATGTAAAATATTTCTTTGGAAAACCCCTCTCCCACTCCCCTATTTTGTTTTGTAAATGTTTCTCCTTGATCATATATCCTGTTTCTTTTACTTTAATTGTTGCTTCAAGTGCTTTTCACTATTGCTTATAGTCATAAATTCATTCCCTTAATGATATTTTGCACTTGGAGTGAGGGCAGAGGTAGAATGAGGTATGTTTAAGATCTGTGTCACAGTTATTGCTAGGCAATGAAAGTTTGTTCAGGTTTTAATTCACTGAGTTCTTTGAGTCTATTAGACTCCCAATAAATTCTGAACCTGATGTATTACATTTCCTGTACTGTAAGCTTGAGTTAAAGTTTCATATCATCCCAAAAAAAATCAGATTTGTGTACACTGGCCTCCTACACATAACATTCCTATGGTTTATGTATGTATGTATGTATGTATGTGTGTATGTACGTTTATATGTATATATGTATGTATTCTCTGGAATCAAAAGCCACCAGCTTTTCTATGCAATGATATTAAATATTAATTATTTTGCCAAGAAAAATTGCTTTTGTTGAGACTAAAAAGACAGCAGTATGGGTTTATTCATGCCCCATCTGTTCCTCCACTCCCTTCAATGGCAACTTCAAAGCACTTTAGTGTTATGGAATGCTTGCTAAGAAATACCAGCACAATAGACGCCCCCAAGAGGGGAACCCAGAAGAGTTCAAAAGTAAAAGAATTCTTCTATGAGTTGGCTGCTTAATTCAATATTTAATTGTATGTGTATTCATTTCTATTGATTTTTAAAGTCTGATAGAGAGAAAGTAACTTCTTAGCACGGGCCCAATTACTGTGGGAGCAGCTCTCCTTTCCTGAATGAACAATGCTATTTATAAATGAAGGAAATTACAAAGGTTTATTTCCCGCTGCTAATTTTGCTAGTGTACTGAATTAGTAGGGCACTGCTGGGAGCAGCAGGAGACCTTTATGATACATTAGCAGGAAGGAACAGAGCTGATGAGTGGTGTTAATCATTAAAAGCCTCAGTTATTATAGGTGTCAACAGGATCTGAAGAAGGAACACTCCCACCCCATGTGCCCGACCTCCTGTCCCACCCCAATCTTCTAGTTCAAGGTAGTTTAAAATAAGCACTAGCTAAAACTTGGTCTGTGGTATTGATTTCAACTAGAATTATGTCATTTAGCATATAAAGAAAACTAATGGGAAACAAAGGGCTTATGTTAAAAGGAAAACAATAACAACTGACAAAAAACCCTTTACTCTCTGCTTAAGTTGTCTTTATTCTCCCCCTTTTAGCTCCTGGAGTGGACTTGATTACAAGAATTTATAACTAAGTCTGACTGTTTCCATGTACAGGAAGTTTGAGTTTTTTTAAGTTTCTTGGCATTGGATGCATATATTCTTCTAAATTTAAGTGACAGTATAACTGGAAGTCTTATAATGTATATGAAAATTTAAGGAAATACTTTTCCATAGCCTCGTTTCTCATTCCATACATTTGCTGCCACCACCCCATGATGCTAGGTTTTTGCTATGGATTTTGAATAATTTTTCCAATCTGTGATTTGCCTTCCTTTAATGTTTTTTATGACCAAAAATGATTTTTTTACTGGTGACTTGACAGTGTTCCATTGTACCTTAATGCTTCATTAGAGGCTTGGTCATTTTCAAGAAAAGACATGAAATACAGCCTGTTCTATAGATTCAAGGACTGTGTTTGTTTTGTGACCAGTCAGATTTCATCATGTACATATTTTGGAATGCAGAGAAAATTTTTGACTTGGAAGCTCAGGCTCCTGCTCTTCTCCTTCTACAGCAGGTGATTTTTTTAGTTAGTCAGGAGGATACCTGCCAGGGGCAATAGACATAGAAGGCATCACTGCTGAACTGAAGAGGAAACAGGGTCCTGACCTGATCTACACCTGAACTCGGAGCAGAGCAGATACAAGCTAAAGGCATGATTCAGATACCTTGCTATTAAGCCACCTGATGTATCCACTGTGATCACTTCAGGACTGGTTTAATTGTACTACAAGTTGTTTCTTTTCCTCCTTTTATATTTTGGTAAATGATTGTAAAAATGGATCCTTCTTTTCTATCATCAGTAATCATATTGGACATATGATGTAAACACATCTAATCCAAAGCCATCCCTGTATCTTAGAATTGACAATTATCCTGGTAGAAAACTGTGGCCAAGCCTGCTTAATAACAAGATTCTTCATCTCTGTGCAGCTGTCCAAGGCTTGCCTGCCTGCAGTCTTCCTTCAATCTGAGTTAGGATAAGTGATGCCTGCATCCCTGAGGCGATTTCCAACTGGTTAAGGACTGACAAGCTCAACTGCTGACCAGCCAGCTCCCAAAATCTTCTAATTACTGCTGACAAGAAACTCATGGTTTAATCACAAAATCCTGTAACTCATCCTTTCTTTCCCTGGAAACTTAAAATTCTATAGTCTATAGTCAACCGAATGTATTATTGCAAGCATCTATCTACTCCTTTGACTGTTTTTAGTACACTGTAGCATTTTAAAGCAATTCTATTATGATATGATCCTAGAGGCAGAGCAGGCAGGCCCAGGGATCAGGAAAAATTGGGTTCAAATCTGGCCTTTAAAACATGATACCTGTATGAGCATGCTGCTTGAGCTCTCTGAGCCTCCACCAACTCACTATGTCTTAGCTACAAAATTGTACTTGGCTTACAATCTATGCTGATAGAGAGCATTCTCACAGTGATGAAATCAGAGTCCTGCTTTCATGAGAAATCTAGACACTTTAGCATGAAATTGAAAGTAGCACATCAATGAAATATGTTTTGAATTTTGTATTTTATTGTAGTCCTAAATATGCATGAGTCTATCTATATATATGCATACATACACACACACTCTATGTACACATATATATGCATACATACATATATGCATATATCTTAGGTACATACAAAACTAAGTGAGAATGTACATTCTCTTTCAACATCCCTGAACATGTAGCCACTGGATAAATACACCCACATGGAGAAATATACCCACATGGCTAAAGATATCAGAATGAATTTCCCAAAGGTAGAGTATTCAGTTAGGTATGGTGAATTTGTTTGAAAATTGAGGATAGTACGTTATATTGGTGTATAGAAGCCAGGCATTGGGTCCTGCCCACTACTGCTTACCAATCTGATAAATCCAAATACCTCCCTACTATGAGATTTCATCAATTATAGTGACTTTGGAATATTAAACCTGTGAAGATTTCATGATAGGACCTTGTCATCCATCAGACATCACTGCTGCAGCTATGAGTAAATAATAACTGTTCCTTGGGTGGTATGAATTGTGAATATCTTTTTTTAAGCCAGATTGTGGCAATTCACTTGGGACAGGGTTGTAATATGCTCTGTGGTCCATTCCTAGGAGTGTAAAATTCTAATGTGTAGTTTCATTGACTTGTGTGCATTGTTGGTGAATAGAGGTTCCTGAAAGTCTGGGCCATAGTTTGCCAATTAATTATAAATCATGACAAAGATGTATTAATTCTCATCATTATATGTTACATAAATTCTTGTAGGCCTCCCTCCAAAGTCTGTTTGGTTGGGTGGGAAAGATTTTCTACTTAACAAAGTAGATCTATTCTGTTATATTTAAATAGAGTCACTCAGATGGAAAGTCCTAAATCAATGTGGTATAAAAGAAAGAACGCTGACCTGGAGATAGGTGACCTGAGTTTGAATATCAGCTCTAAAGATGAATAGGTGTCTGACTTCAGGAGTCTAAAAACAATAAGGCTGAGATTTGCTTCCAGTTATTTCTACATGATACTTTGGCTTTCTCTAATTTTTGGTCTCATTATATTTCCATTTCTTTCTTTTTTATTATATTGATATTCTACTGGAACCTCTTTAATTTATGCTAATGATGTAGATGTTCCCTGAAACTACCAGGTATAAGCATGTACACAATTCTTCAGCAAAAAAAAATGACTCTTTGGTGACACGGGCTAAGAATTACGTACTTCATAAATAAGGATCATTAGTATAGCAAAGCTGTAATTTTATTGTATAGCTTTAAATTCCCTCAGATAGCAATATAGATGAGTTTTCTTGTTTTTAATGGTAGGGAATACCAGTATTATAGATTCATCTTCATACCGTTATTACTGCCTTCTCTCTGTACATTAGAGGCATTTGACAGCATAGTAGAAAGAGCGCTGTCACAGATGGCTCTGCCACCAACAAGCTATGGGATAGTGAACAAACCTTTCAGCTTCTCAGAGCCTCCGCTTCCTCACCTATGAAATGAATAGGATAATAGGCAATTTCTAAAAAGGCCGTTCATTCTGACTTTATGATTGTGACAAAGTAAATGAATTAGTAGTGCTTCATTTATACATTCAATGAGCATTTGCTAAGTGTTTAATTTACTTTAATTCATATTAGATCCTATAACCATGATTAATTATGCATTCAATATCACCCATGACTACATATTTTTATTTACAAAAAATTACATGTTAATTCCATTAAATTCAGGAACAATGTATTAAGCACCCACTAAGTGATGGGCTCTATGATATGTTTCCACATCCATATACATGTCAATGTTATCTATAGGTGATAAAATTCCGAAATGGGGTAACCCCTTTTTCTCTAGGTGTTTACATTCTATGAGGGGATGCAAAAGTATACGTAAGTAAATATATATTATATAGAAGTCAAAATATGGGAATGTATACATGAGAGAGACAAAGAAAGAGAAAAAGGGAAGAGAGTAGAAGAAATGAAGGAAGGGAAGGAAGGAGTATATTGTTAATATATTTTTGCATGATGGATTCATGTATTTTTGCTTAAGGGAAGATTTTTACCATCCAGTAATTGGCCCATGTAACCTGCTTAAGTCACATAGAACAGGAAAGGGTGGAACAAGAAGAGGCAAAGCTAGAGCAGAACTGAGAGGAAGTTAGAGAGCAACAGAGCTGGGAAAGGCAGCAACTCACTTGAGTGGGAGAGCTTATTTGTGGCTTGTTTAAGGGAGCTGGTCTATGGGAAGCCCATCAGAAGGTGGATTTGGGGATGGTGTTGCCCTCTGCATTTTTATTGTGTGTAGATTTCTTTATTACTATGATGGATTTGGCTTCCTGGTGCCTGTCTTCTTGGTTTTGTCTTCCATGTGGAGATTCTGTTGTATTTTGTGAGTCAGAATAGTTCCAGAATATTCATGAATTCATGACCACTGTAGGCTCTGTGAATGTTGCTTTGGTGCTGCTAGGACATAGAGAGGGAAGGAGCAAGGAAAGCCTAGAAGGAGGAAGGGAGGAGAACCGGAAGAGTTAAGAAAGGGCTTTTGTAGGAGCTGTGTTTCAGAATACCTAAGCTGTCTTTCAAAGATTTCTACCTATACTATGTATTACAAAGAGAGATTAAGGAGGGAGAGTCTTCCATGTCGTGGCAAATATACAATGGCACAGCGATGGTAGATGAAATGTGAAGTATGGGGAATAACTACTACTTCATTAGACTAGAATAGAGGCTTTGTAGAAGGGGAAAAGATGACAAGACCAGACAACTAAGTAGGCAGAGAATAAACAGAAATCTAAATAGCAAACTGAGAATTTTTAATTATGAGATTCTTGCCTCATAGACCCAGAGCTAGAAGGTTCCTCAGAGTATAGGTAGTTTAACACACTCATTTTTCAGATAAGGAAACTGAAGCCCTTGGAAGTTAGGTGACTTGCTCAACAACAAAAAGGTCATGAGTAAAAGAGGTGACATTTTAGTCACTTTCACTCTAGAGCCATTGAATATTCCACCGTCTCTTTGTCCTAGAGCCAATAAGAAACCGCTGAATATTGTGGAATGAGAGAGCAACATGGTCAAATTTTAAGAATTTTAAGAATATCAATTTTTCAAATGTGTGAAGAATGAATTCAAGATGAGGTAAGCATGGAAGTATGGAAAAATTGTAAAAGTAGAGTTTAAACATAACAAATGAGCAAAGAGAGTTAGGAGTCATGTTGTGGAATATAATTGACAAGACTTGTCAACTGATTGGATATAGAGGAGGAAGAACAAGGAGTATCAGGCAAGGATGACTCTAAGATTTCAAAACTGGATGACTGAAAGTAGTATCCAAAAAAGAAATATATGATTTCAGAATTTGGAGTTGGGTTGTGTTGGGGAGGGGAAATATAATGAGTTCTGTTTAGGATATGTATTCAAGAGTGCTTTGGGATATAAGATGGAGATGTTTATTAAGCAGCTAGAATCATTAGGTTGCTCATGTGGATGAGCCACTGTGCATTAGCTCTAGCTGACATGGGCTTTTGTGGTTATTCTTACCAACCAGTATATCAACCAGAGAATTCATGAAGAATTTATAATCCAGAATTACATGGTGCCCTATAGAAACAAACAATAAATGGTAAACACTGGGACTGATTTTTGAAGATAATCTATAATTTCATGCATGGTTCTTATCTTGAATTTTGTATCTTTAACTACAAGAGGTTAAATTTTCATCTCTAGAATGTTGTGAAAATACGAGTCTGTTTTTAAAGCTGTGTTATTTTCTGTTCAAATTATCCTTTAAAATAATTAATAGGAAAAGTAGCTTTGCTGTCATGTTAAGAGCATTGTTTTTTAAGTTAAAAGACCCAGATTCAACCCTTGTTTCTGCTACTTAGGACCTGTGAGTTAGTTGACATCTCTGTGCCCCAGTTTCCTCATTCTGTAGAATAAGTGGATTAGATTAGATGATCTTTAAGGAATCTTTCAGATCTAAAGCCTGTGATCCTAAAAGTCAAGAATCTTTTTATGAAGAGGTATTCAGGGAATGAATAGCTACTAGTCTAATTAATAGATAATCTTGAGTAATTAAATGCTCTTTTAGTCAAATATCAAGAGGAAAGAGTAATGAGTGGTCCTAGCTCATGTAGATGCTCATTTAAACTCTTTCTAATTAGAGGAGAAACAGTCACTGCAAATCATAAAACCTCAGAGTTAGAAGGGACCAAAGAGTATTTGGATGAGAAACCTATCTATAACATATTTTGCAAGTAGCTATCAGGTTTTTCCTTGAAGAACCCCAGTTAAGGAAAACTTGCTCCCTTTTTTAGGTAGTCTGTTCTAGTTTGTTCCACTTTTATATAGTTTCAATTATTAGTAAGTTCTTCTTTCTTCTTCACATCAATCTTAGTTGTGTCTCTTTGTCCTTCTGCACAGTGATTTTATTTTTGTTTGTTAAGGAATTATTTTATATATTTGATTCCATGTACTGTTTTCTCTTTTCTGAGCACAGGGCTTGATGAATCAGAGTCAAGGTGCATCTTTCCTAGTAAGAACGGTGCTGAGACCTCAGCTCTTTGAGATGAGCGGAATAAAAAGTAAGTGAAATTTTCAGTGAGGGACTTGTTAAAGTCACTACAATGAGGGAAATAATAGTTAGTGAGACTTGGGCCCTAGCAATAAGAAAAAAAACCTATGTCATCAAAGGGGTCTGAATTGGCACAGCAGTAATAGACAGCTGTAAAGAAGCCATTATCAGCAAATTAAGTACACCAGTACATTAAATGTTAAAACCTGATGACAGTTGAAGCCAAGAGAATTGGTTCTATGGGCTTTACGGACAACATTGTCTAATGTTATATCTTCAATAAGCTTAATAAGCTGGATTTTACCTGGTAAGTACAGGTGGATTTCCCTTCCTGATATGATTGCTATATGACTCCAGTTTTTGACAACAATAAGAATGAGATGTGGTAAAAAAGTTCTTATTTGGTGTCAGTTGACCTCTGATTATGAGTCCTGTATGACATTGAGTAATCTCTCTAGGTTTCTGTTTCTTCATTGTCAAAACTATGGTTTTAAACCAGATAAACAATGAGGTACCTTCCAGTTTTAAGCTTATGATCCTTCAAACAAGGATGCTATCACCACCACTACCATCACCATCAATATCAACATCTTCATCATCATCATCATCATCATCGTAAGTTCCTTGAGGTCAGGGACTACATTTTACCCCTTTTTGTATCCCCAGCACTTAGCAGAGTGCCTGGCACATAGTAGATGCTCAATGATGTGTATTGATTGACCATCATCATGAACATTTAAAAGTATTTATATATTGCTTTAGTGTCTGCAAAGCACTTTGCAAACATCTCGTTAAATGCTCACAACAAATCAGGGAGGGTAGGACTTTTGTTACTCATATTGTATATAGGTAAAGAAACTGAAGGAAATAAGTTAATTTGTCCAAGGTCACACATCTAGTGTCTGACACTAAATTTGAGGTCAGATCTTCCAGAGTCCTAGTCCAGTATTCTATCTACTGAACTATTCAACTGCTTCAAAAGCCATAAAAGCTCTCCATATGTTTTTTTTATTACAAGCTATAAACTTTCATAATTCTTAGAGCAAAGTACTCCAACTTATTCTCCTGGTTTGCATTTGTATTCTTTAATCTGTAGTTTAGGAAAACATTTAAATCCTGCGAAATTGATTCATTGTCTATGGTAATACAAAGGAAACACATTTACCAGGTAACTTTCTTTTTGTTTTTAATTTTACGTAAAACTTTAATATTGACATTATGGTTGAAAACCCAGTTTAAGGTTTACAATATATTTTACAGATTATCTCATTTGGGCTTCACAGCAACCCTATCAAGGAGTTGTTAGGATTATCTCCATTTTACAGATGAGAAAATGTATAGACAGTAGTCACTTATGTGATGAAGTGGACAGAGCAATAACTTTGTACTCAGAGGATCTGATTAGAATTCTGACTTTTCCATTTACTACCTGTATGACCACAAATCATTCATTCCTGAAGTTTCCCTCAGGAAAAGAAAAGAGGGGCTTAAAATACATTCTGTGCAAGTTCTCTTCCAGATCAAAATCTATGATTCACAATGAATCCTGTTTCCCGCCAACGCTTGCTTTTGGTTCTCATTATTAAATATAGTTTCAATTCCCTTTAACTTCACAATGTTATTTCTTCTCTTAGATTTCTTAAAGAAGTAACCACTCTATTCAGGGTGCTTTTACAGACACAGAATTATCCTGTGTATTATTTGATAATTCCTGAGAAAAGAAGTTTGTTTTTTAATGAATTTGTCAACAATGATTTTGTAAAAAAAAAAAAAATGATGTATGAACTCAATAGGTTTATGGGGATATTTGTCAAATATTGGCAAATTACAGCTAAAAGAAAGCCAATTTAAAGGTTAAGAAGATCATGATGCCAAACCAACTGATAGCTAACAGTTTTGCAGGTCAAAACTGCTATCTGTTCACTCTGATTCAGAAACATGACGAAATCATCCTTCCCAACCTTCTCCTGATGTAGAATTAAACTGTCATGTTAGCTAGTTTGCTGCATGGACTTGTGTTAAAGATGAATGCAAGTTTGGGTCAAGCTCATTATTGCTCCATCTGTTACAATATTATGCTCTACTTTTCTAAATGCAAAAACTGGAGAGGGGCATAAGAAGAAACAGTAAATAATTAGTCATTGCTACAAACTGTATTAAAATTCTCTCTCTCATTGGTATTTATTAAAACCATGCTTTTGTTCAAAATGAATGAGGTTTTCCTTTCTATTTTCAATTTACAACTATTTTTCAAATATTTCTCATGTGTTTGAATGTTGCCTATGTTTATTATAACTGTATATGATATGATCTGATGTGATATGATCTTTCTATCAACTGACATGATATATAATATGCTATGCATAATATAATATTCTATGCTATGACATAAATGGTATAGAATAAGAAATGTAATATAAAATAGATAAAATGTAACTGCATTCATGAAATAATACATGATATGATACACTGTGGGTTGATATGATATGTAATATGTTTCAAACAGAACTGGAATGAGCAAAGCCATCTTATGCTTTAGAGGTCTATCTATATGAAGTTGTATATATTTTAACTAAATTGGAATTTTTTATATTCCCAATGCTTATTCCTTCTTCCATATCTTTGCACAGAGTATCTTTCGTGTCTCCAGTGTTCTCCCTACTCACATTAAGCTCTTGGAATCTTTAGTTTCTCTCACACCTCAGTTCAGCAGTCCACTCCTACTTGAGACTTTCCATGATACCACCAGTTGCTAGTGGTCTCCTTCTGCCCTAGTGTCTTTTATCTATCTATCTGTCTATCTATCTCTCTCTCTATCTATCTATCTGTCTGTCTGTCTCTGTCTATCTATCTATCTATCTACCTACCTACCTACCTGTCTGCTTGTCTATATATCAAGATATCTATCTATCTATCTATACATTCATCCATCCATCTATTCATTTGTTTGTTTTATACATTCATCCATTCTTTTATCTATCTATCTATCATCTGTGTTCATTAATTATTGAATATTGAATATATTTTTTTATTCTTCCCAATAGAATGTTAGCACATGGAGAGCAAGGATTGTTTCTGTTTTTCTTAAAACCTATAATACCTAGAACAAGGGCATGAATTAGTAGATATTTATTGAATTGAACCAGAACATAAAGAACATCTGTGTCATAAATATTCACCTCCATAGGATGCCTAGAAGTTCTTTTTTTCATGCCCCTTCATTTAGTCTTCAGAACTTTTCTGCTTTCTATGGTTTGTCTTTCCCTCTACTTATTGCATATTGAAGACTAACTGATCTCTCCTCAGATTTATGGAGAACTTCAAGGAAAATGAGAAACCCACGATAATTACTTATTAATATGTGCTACAGTCACATGGTATTCACAGCTCTTCCATGGGATGTATGGAAAAACAGCACTGTTTGTATGGTAGCAAAACACTGGAAACAAACCGAGGGTTTACTGACTGGCTGAATGAGTTGCACATATAAATGCAATGAAATACATGAAAAACATGTATGAACTAAAAACAATAACAGAAATAATAGCATTTGTGTTTTGCTTTAAGATTTTCATAGTTCTTTATAAATATCATCTCATTGTACCCTTACAGCAACCTTGAGAGGTAGGTACTATTACCCCATTTTACAGATAAGAAAATGGGCAGGCAGAAATTGTGTCCCTGCTCAGGATTACACACCTACTAAATGTCTGAAGCTATATTTGAATGCATGTCTTCCTGATATACGACTTCGTTTGCTACTGTTACTCTCTGATATATTCTACGTAAGTCAAACCAGGACAGAAATATGCACAATGACTATACTCATGTAAATTAAAGCTACTCTAAAAAACAGTTCAACCCAGATTAAGTACAATAATGAATCTTGGCCCTGGAGAAAAAAATAATGAAACATTTTCTTTTTCAAAGTTGAAGGAAGGAAACTCTTAAGAGGACAGCTTGCATAAACTGTCCAGCATAGCCATTTTATTCCAAGGCTTTGATCAACTCCTTCCCCCTATTTCAAGGAATGGTCCTGTTAAGGCTGGAGGTGAAATGGGAGTGGTATGATATTGTGAGAATGACTGGTATTAAAAATAAAATACATCAATAAATCCTTTTAAAACATAAAATAATGTGTTATACCCTTGGATTTGTTCCTAAAAATGTATATTGAAACCCTGGAAACTTTTTCTACTTTGAAATGAGATATTTTTCCTTCTGATTTCAGTTTCACTTATAGATTATTTTAATCATTGCCAAATAGATACATTTTTTACCTTAAAGTGAAGCATGAATTTTCATCCACAAATTCTCTTTAGATAAATTTTAGTGAGTTTAATATCTAGTAAAAATCATGTATTCTAGGCCCTAAAGATTGATTGTGCAAGTTTAATATCTGGTGAATGTCACAGGGCCATATATCTAGAACTGGAAGGGACCTCAGGGGCTATATAATTTTGCTCTCTCATTTTACAGATGTGAAAATTGAGACCAAGCATTGTTAAATTATTTACTCAAGATCATACATGGAATTTTAAACCAAGTCCTGTAACTCTAGTATAAGCACTCTTTCCATGATATCATATAAGACAAATTAGAAAATATTGATCTAGAGTCTTCCCTTTTATAATATATTCATATCACCTGCATATAAAAAGGAAGATATTATTTTTTTACATCTCATTTGATATTCCTTTGCTGGATTCCTACAGTGGGTAAAACACACACACACACATACATATACACACACTTTCACACACACACACTTTCACATACATATACACACACCATCCTATAGTTAACTACTCTCAAATTTCCCTCACAATCTCTGAAGTACACACACACACACACACACACACACACACACACACACACACACACACACACACACACACGCAGTCTTTTAAAATTTAGTAGTTTCTGAGAGTCAACTCCAATGGTTCCATTACTGAATGAATCAGGCAACTAGTATTTACTGCATAGTAAGAGCCAGGTACTATAGTAAGTGCTGTGGATACAAAAGAATAGAAAAGAAACCCCTTACTTTCAAGGAACTCAGTGTAATGGTGGAGATAACATGTAAATAACTTTTTAGAAGCAAATACATACAGGGTAAATTGGACATGATCAACTGAGGGAAAACATTAGCATTGAGACAATTGGGAAAAACTTCTTGTGGGGAAGGGAAATTGGGACACTAAGGTGTGAAGATGAGGGGGAAAGGAACTTCAGATATGGGGGACAGAAAGTGAAGCTGTGCAGAGTTGGGAGATATTGTGTAACATAGTGTAACATAGTGATCTACAGATAACAGGAGCATAGTGCTTATGAGAAATGTTTTTGTGGACTCACACAGGTTTGGTGAGTGATGTGGGGGAACATGAAGGGGAAGACTATCTTCCTATCGACATATAGACAGAGCATATAGCCTATTTTTTAACATGTTGGGGAAAATAGAAAATTAGGCCAAAATTTTGATTATTTATTTTTAGTCCTCAAGATTAATAATCCAAATTTATAAAATTCTAGTCTCTCTTTCTCTATGTCCATGAATATTCTTCACTTTCCACTTAGAAGACAGAATGAGGTGTTCTTGGGCATACTTACCATCCATTTACATAATGAGGATGAGATGTCCTTGAAAATCCTTTGGCTTCCATTTCTTCAGTATGGAAGAGATGTTCTTGATACAAGGACATTTGAGTATGATATCTTACACCAGATACTGGATTGTTGTTGTTCTTAGGATGTACATGTCAAATGAGGTTGCTTTCCATTTAATTAAAACAAATGTAGACTAAAACAGGTTCGAAGTTAATTTCAGAGTTCCTCACGAGCATCTTATTAAGACCCACCACAGGTTCAGGGGTGTTTGTGTGTGTGTGTGTGTGTGTGTGTGTGTGTGTGTGTATGTGTGCACACACATGTGTGCGTGTGGGTTACTAATAAGAAAGAGGGAAAAAGTTTTCTGGTAACTTTCCTTAAAATGTGATGAATTGCATTTAGATTATGAAGGCAGTTTCAAAACAAGTTTCTGCTCTTTTTAGTATCCAGTGTTTCAGTAGCCAATAAGTGTTTTATCAAAATGCTATCCAAAAATTGGGAGAAAGCCGGCAAATGCAATACGGTCCAATTTTCTTGGCTCCTGTTGTAACTTCATGTTAGCTTAGCAACTACACTGACAGAATACAAAATCAGTTTGCTCTAGTACTGTATTCTCTGATATATACCAGAAAAATGGAAAACTTGCCACCAAATTAAATATTTTCCTAGCAATCTAATACTTTTGATATGTATAGCCCCTAAATGAAAATGCAGGACCTGTTCCTTTGATAAACTCAATTTACTTGGATACTATAATACAAAAATTAAATACTTCCCTTGCTTGGATATTGTGAGTGTTATGTTTGTTAAATAGTATCAGCATCAAGGCATACATCATAGTGAAGGTATATTCTTTCGTTGATATCCAAACTCTACTAATGATGATTTGCTACCATTTTTAAATACTAGGTCCGTGTGTTAGTTCAGTTGATTCCTTCTTCTCATGGACTGACTCTTTGAATATGTAACTGATGTGACTACCAGAGAATGGAATAAGCAAATTTGCTATCATATCTTTGCTAATTATGTGGGTTTTAATTAAAACAAAAAATAGATAGCAATTTATGGTTGAAGGGGAGGACAGAGATTTGTCAAGAAGTAATTAATTTCTGCCAGTATTTGTTGGTTTCTTTTTTTCTGGATAAAAATTCACATTGTCCTCTTAGCTCAGAGTTATTATTTCAAAAGATCATTTAATATAATCTTATTTGACTCCACATGTCTTATACGGTACATATAATTTAAAGTCATTCTACCAAGTATACTGAGCAATTCAGGATGTCCTTGACATATCAGTAGGCTTGATGAAATCATATGACAGTATAAAAAAATAGCAGGATTTATTATTATGAAGCAACATGTTCATCAGATATTAAATGTTATTGTGTATTAATCTACGATGTGGAACATTTAGGTGATTAAAACACTTTAGAAGACTTTACCATTAGTTCAAGAATTTGAAAAATGTCCATGTTGGCCTTCCTGGATAGGAGGCATTCTGAGATTATTTATTTAAAAACTGATGAACAGCAAGTTATTTTTTTTCTTCCTGTCTTTATATATTATACACAAGGAAAGTCAGATCTGTATATCCTATATATACAAAAACAAATTTTCTCATTCCCTTCAAGGGAGATTCCTATAAATTCCTATAAATAAGCCTGACTATGAAGAGTTCTCTTTTGAGTTGAGAGCATTTAGTTAGAACCTCTCAAAACCCAAAACTTCTAGAGCTAAATTATGTTCTTGTGAATATGTGTGTGTGTGTGTGTGTGTGTGAGTGAGACAATTGGTTGAATATTAGTGATTTAGTAGCTAAAAATAAATTCTCTCAAATGAGCATTCTCCTTCCCAGATACTGTAATTTAAGAGGATTTAAATGACAACACTCCTAAAAACAACGAATATTTGCATATTTTATACATGCTTTATGGTTTACAAAACAGCATTATACACATAGAAAACAGGATTGGCATAGAGGACAGAGAGCAGGAAGGCCTGAATTCAAGCCCTCTCATCAATGTCTCAAATATCTAAGGACAGTTCCCAAGACTCCAGAAAAGCTATCTTTGTTATCAGTAGCAAATTTGTACAAAGGGATTGTTCTACCCTGATAAAAGTCATAGATGCATACAAAAAAACTCATAGAAATATATCATTAAAATATTCACCAGTGATGACAGTGTAGAAGAGAATCTAAGATAAACATATGTGCATGCTTTAAGCATTCAAGATCTATTTGGTGTTTTTCTCAAAAGTCTTTATTTGCATGGGTGAGGCTAAAGATCAGTAGTTGTAACAAAAATTTTAGCAAGTACTTAGCTGTTCTAATTGCCTGTAAGTCATTTTCATACTGTACCTCACATGGTTCTCATTAGTATAATAACAATCCTGCAATTATAAATATGTACATTCTAGAGATGGTGTTCTACACTAAACTTCCCTTTACCTTATAGTAATGAAAAACCCAATTGGCAAGAACATTCAATTTAAGCAATTTCCAACATTAGCTTGGCATGCTCTTCTCCCATTGGCACTCTTTAAATATGCCCTAGCTTCAGTGCCAGCACTGACAGGATGTACTTGGCAGGAACAGGACTTAGGTGTCAAGTTGCAGAATGATTTTTT
>CM053772.1:170493636-170516748 GCA_028658325.1 Potorous gilbertii | reverse complement strand
TTTTTTCATCATAAGTCCTTTGAGTTGTCTTGTATCAGTCCCCTTTTTATTAAGTTCTTACTATGTGCCTGATCTAAGCCCAGAGACATAAAGATAGAAACAAAAACTGGCTTTTCCTTCTAGGAGGTTATATTTTCCTGGGAGAAGCAGCATTTACAGTTAAGACCATTTTAAAAAAGCAACAAATGAAAAGGATGTAGCATCTGATATTAATCACACTTGACTTTTTTCACGATTTAAATCTTGAAGTCAGTCTTGATGGAAGCTAGGGAAACTACCAGGTAGAATCATGAGGGAGTACATTGCAGGAATGCAGTCCAGTTTGTGAAAAGGGAGAGAGATAGGAATGTCCTATATGAAGACAATGAAGAAACACATAATTATTTACCATCTGAGATCCCATGTCCTTTAGGAAACTTCTACAACTTGATCAAGAAAAGTTGGATGTCTTTTTTTTCTTTTTCCTACCATGTGGGAAGCCAAAAGCTATCTGGACTACCCCATCGCAGCAAACATCCGACCTTGTGACATGCCACCCCGAATTTGGAACATTCCTCGATTATCTTAATCTTTCCTTGGTTATCTTAACCTTTACTGCCCCCTCCTTGCTTCTGCCCTCTGGAAACCCCCTCCTTCCTCTATTACAACTATAATTACTGCTGCTCTGCCCTTCAATACACGAGACTTGATCAGAAAGCCTGTCTTGTCTCCATTCTCCGCGTCTCCTGTCCCCTGCCCCCTCTTTTCGTTCTCCAGGTCCCCGTTCTTGTCCCGCGGGCCAGGACACTACCAAATCTTATTTGGAGCTGTGCTTATTTTATTTTACTTTATTCTACCTACCTACCTACCTATCTATCTATCTAGCTAGCTAGCTATCTTTCTGTCTATCTATCCATCTATCATCTATCATCTGTCTAATGTCTTGTAAAGCATCAATTGCAACTAGTTTCTACAAATATAAAATGTTATATAAATAAGGGGAGCAAGTCTGTTTCAGCCTTAGAGATGATCTAGTTCAACTGTCTTTTTATATATATTGGGTACATGTTTTAGACATTGAAGCCCAGAGAGCATAAATAAGTGGTCTAAAATCATAGAACTATTATGTAACAGACACAGAGTTTTAAGTCTCATTTTCTTATTCCAGATAAGTGGTTCTTTATGTTACATGACATAATCTCATAGATTTTATGTGTGTTTGTGTCCAATTGGTCACACAATTGCCTAGGGTCACACATGTAGTAAGTGTCTGAAGTCAGATTTGAACTGGGTGGTGCTGTATCAATATCATATCTATTTGTAAAGTCTCTCTCTCTTTATTGTATTTTTATCTGTTGATAGACATATTTGTCTACATATAAAGTACTTAAAACCTGTAGCTTCACATTATTTTATTGCTTGAGAATATGAATGCATTGGTAATATATTAAATGAGCCTTTATTTTTTTTAATAGAGCCACAGAGGAAACAAAATTCCATTGCAATAATACCAATTTTTTTCTGCTGATGTGGTATGAGTATGAGTCATAGAATACTGCAGATGAAGGTCTCTCAACAGGTACTGGAGGGGCACATGGTTAGGAGTGAGCACATTACAAATGGGAAATTATGCAGGAGAAGTTGTGCAAAGGATGCCATCAAGGAAATGCATGATCCAAAAGAAAGACTGGACACATCAGAAGGAGAACAGTCTACATGCTCCATTTTTACTCTCTTGGCATCAGATATATATGAGGAAGGCCTTTAGTCCCTTGAATAGGCTTACCCTCTATGATGAAATTAAAGAATAACATTGATCAATGGTCTTAGGGTGAAACTTTGTAGTATGAGAAATTCCCCAATTGTTGATATTTCTCCTCTGATTGCCCAGTTGTTTCCATTGTGTCTTCCCATTAGCTAGTAGCTTCCTTGAGGGCAGAGACTGGTTTTTGCCCACTATAGAAGAAAAATTATGATGCAAAATTGTTTTTACGTTGTTATTAATGGAAACTAAAAGTAGATGAGTTGTCAGAAGATTTTTTTAAGCCAAATCATGCTTGTTGTTTAATCTCTTCCTACCTCCAAGGGAAAAACAATCTAAGAGGAAGGCATTTAAATGTCTCAGTACCTTCCCACCACTAAATGGCAGTGTGATAAACAGCATGTTAAAATAAAAAGTCAGAAAACAATGATAAAAGTCCTTCTGCTTTGCATCATCTGTTTGTCACATTTTAAAAAGTATAACTACCATCAATTATCAATCAATCAATCATTTTTCCCCCCACTGGAAAATAAGTCTAATAAAAGGACATATACATTATTGTACATAAAACAGCATCAAAGGGGATATTTTAAAACCTGCTTAATAGTAATTATCTAGAATTATAATCTATTTTTTCATATATAATGATATATATCATTATATATTATATTACATATTTTATAATATATCATATGCAATGTAATAATATATGTATTATTATACCAGATGGTATATGATTGTCAATACAAGGAGCTTTTGATTGGATGATTTTTCTGTTTTACAGATAGGCCCTTAAAGAAAGACAAGATATGACATGGTTTCATGTGAGGAATACTTTAACTTCCTCATCTCCAAGAATAATCTGTGTAGACTGCCTATCCACTTTAAAGTTACTACCCAATCCCCTGAAAGAGGTAAAGTACACCTAAATTTACAGTCTAGAAGAACCACATAAATTATGTTCATCATTCATTACAATTAGAAGAAACTTTAGAGATGATCTTATTCAAGGTTATTTGTGTTGTTTTATGATATGAAATCCCTAGAATCACAGATTTGCAATTGGAATACACTTTAGAAGGAGCCCAGTTCAGTCTCTTCACTGGAGCAAAACTGAGGACGACAAAGTTTACACAAAGGTCACACAGTCACGAAATTAGTATACTAAAGTATAGGTCTGACCATGGCATCTGTTACACAAAACTTTTCAGTGACTCCGTATTGCAAGTATGACACAACACAAATCCTTCAGTTTGGTGGCTAAAGCTCTGCCCTCCAGAGTGACTTCCTAATACTCCCTATCATATAAGGTATGTTCCCATTGAACTGAATTCCTTGGTTTCCCCTCTCTATATCCATCTTCCAACACCGAACCTTTGTACAGGTTACTACATGTTCCTAGGATATACCCCCTCTTCATTTCTGCTTCCCAGAATCCTTCACTGAAGTCACTGCTCAGCTCAAGTACCACTTTGCACAGAAGGTCCTTCTTGATCTCACCATTGGTGAGCTTGTCTATTTCATTTGTTTTTGTTCAGTACTTTTCAATCATGACTGACTCTCTCTGACTCCATTTTGGGGGTTTTCTTGGCAAAGTTACGGGAGTCATTTTTTTTTCATTTCCTTCTCCAACTAATTATTAACATTATTATTGTGTTTGTTAGTATTAGGAGGAGGATGATGATGGTGGTGGTGGTGGTGGTGATGATGTTACAGATGAAGAACTGAGGCAGACGAAATTAAGTGCCTTGCCCTGGATCCCATAGCTAGTAAACGTCTGAGGCCAGCATTGAACCCAGGAAGAGGAGGCTTCCTGACTCCTGGCCTAGCATTCTATCCACTGTGCCATCTAGCTGTCTCTTCCTTGTCCTATTACTTTGTCCTTATTTTGCATTGACTTATCTACACATGTTTTCCCCCAGGAAGGATGTAGATTGCTAAGGACATGGTCTATTTATTTGTGTGTGTTTGTGAGTGTGTGCGTATGTGTATGTATGTATCTGTCTGTCTTACTATCCTCAGTGCCTACTATATTACTTGATAAATAGTAGGTGCTTAATAAATTAATATTGATTTGAATTTAATTAATGTCTGTTTTGTCAGTAATGATGAGAATGTCAATTAGTTCTTCTAATTACATTCTTTGAAAGTATGATGTAACTGTACTTCTATCAATATGAATATTTTCTCCAATAGTGAAGGTTGCAAACTATTGTAACTTTTTCCTCCACATATATCCCATCTAATATCCTAAGGGCTTTCCCTAAATTATTTTATATCATGTAAACAATAATTGGGTACATGTTATTGCCTGACTATTCTCTCTCTTCACAACTGTCTTATCTCATTTTCCCACTGTAAGATATATTGTCTGTGAAAGCCCTTTATGTATGTATCAGTTAAAAAGATTTTTTTTCAAAAAGGAGGGAAAATGTGTTTTTTTTATAAAGAGGAAGGTTTATATTACCAGTTAAAAGATGTAAGAGATTATTACCTATATAGGTGAAAAGTTGATATTTAAAAGCAGAAGCAAAATGACTTTGTTTTATTTTAAAAAACTGCTAATTTATTGTATAAAGAAATATTACGATGCAACTTGAATATTTTTGCACAAAAATAACCTGTGCAATAAATGTGAAGATTCAGATTTCCTTGTGAATAATATTGAATATTCTCTCATTAGTATGTGAATGATTTTATGTTATAAAAAGTCCCAGACAGCCTATTAATTGAAAACTATAGAAATATAAGTGCAAAGAAATATAGATGTGAGGGTCCCAAAGAGATGCTGAAACTTTACTAGATTCAAAGGTAATGATACTATTTTTTCCCCTTCATATATACATGTTTCACAACCAAAGAGGGTAAAATAAAAACTCAAGAAGGTTTATAAATATTTGGATACTGAGGTATGATTTTTTTAAAGAAGATTATAAGTTACATAGGGAAAATCTCGGGCTTGACTTTTTGAGTGGAAGTTAAGTTGCCGAAAGTCAGAAATGAAAGACCTCATTTAGATGATAGGAACTGAATATAAGAACCCAACGTACTAACTGAGAAGAAATGAATTTAAAAAGTTCTGTCAGAACTGTGGTAGTTAGAAGCTGAGAGAAGTTTCATTTAAGTGACTCCTGATTGGTGGAAGAGAGAGAATTGCCAAGAGCTTTTTTGAAGGCTATTACTCATCAGCTCTACCTAGAGTTAAAGAGAGGTTAAACTTCTTTTGCCTTGTCTGCATCTGCCCCTGAGTTGTGAAGAAAAAACAGAAAGGACTTTGCAACTGGCTTTGGTGTCCTTGTGAGCCCTGGCAGCAGCTACAGAAAAGAAGGGGATTTGTCCAGCCAGAGCATGGTGAGGATCACCAGACAAATAATGTGAAAAGAAGCATTTTTTATGTGGTCTAGATAGTCTTGACCAGATTAAGAACATTAAAACGTTGAGTCTAGAGTTGTTGGAGAAAACTCTGAGCTTATGGTTTTGCTCCATTTTTTGGTTTCCTACTAGTATAAGCATATCCCTCATTATATGCATACTCTTCACTATAGTTGAACGCATTGGTCAGAGATCGTGATGTACGTTTGTATATACATTGTGACATATATATGTTATTTATGCTTTGTCTTTCAGTTATACGTATCTGTTTTGTATCTGTAATCATTGTGTATTTTGCTTCTTTGTTAAGTAAATGATTACATTTAAGAATTAAAAGTACCATTATTATGTGTAACTAGTTATATAACTAGAGGCAGCTGGGTGACTGAATGGATAGAGCACTGGGCCTGGGATTAAGAAGACCTAAGTGCAAACTTGATCTCAAACACTTACTGTGATCCTGAGTAAGTCACTTAACCTCTGTTTGCCTTAACATACAGGAGAAAGAAATAGCAAACCATTCCAGAACAGCAAACCATTCCAGCCTCTTTACAAGAAATTTTCATAGATGGTATGGTCCATAGGATCACAAAAAATTGTACATGACTTGAATGATTGAACAAGTTGTAAAAATGCCATATATTGTGTAGAAGCATTCCATTTTTAATGACTGACTTTGTAGTTAACAAATGCATTTACAAGGGCCTCAAGATCTAGAACAGTAAGTAGTGGGGAAGGACATCCCATCAGTCAACAGGGACTGTGAACAACTTTGAGTGTAGCTGTAGTGTCCAGAGTGAATGGGGATGTTCTTTATTTAAAGGAGAAACTTGATACCATTGAAAGCAGTGGGAAATCAATGACCCAAAGGTATTCCTACCCACTCTCCTACTTAATTCTGGACTGAATTCATTGTCCATCCAGTGTCTGTTCAAGATGTATGTGCTGGCAGACAATGTCAAGTCAGGTTTATACAGTTAGATTATGTGAGCAAGAACAAAATTGGATGCTTCATCACATGAGTTGTAACTGTTTCTCTGTGTGACTGTCCCTACTACATCATCAATATATCCTGTGGTCCAGGAAAGCCTGAGTTAGCTAGGGCTTAGCAAGAGTTATAGCTTATTCACATATAGTCTCTGAGATCCATTGTTTTCCAAAGGAACAGGAAGTAAAACTAAGTAGGGGGATGTTCTCTTGAGAATGGAAGAAAAAATGTCAGTAAATAAAGAGCAAGGACAAATGGCAGTTATTTAACACTTTAAGGTTTGCAAAGTCCTTTGTATATATTATCAATTTGTTCCCTACAAAAACCTTATGAGGTAAGAACAATATTGTCTTCATTTATAAGAGAAAAGTGTGCCCCTTGTTGCTTTCTGGTTCAAATAAAGGCTTATAAACTTCCGTTACTAATGAGAATTCAAACTGACAGCAATGAAAATCAACAGAAAAAATATTCCTGCATGATTATAAGATGAAGATATCCAGTTCATTACTGTTTTTTAAGTGTTTACGATGTGCCAAACACTGTGTAAAATGTTGGAGATAGAAAGAAATGCAAAAATAAACTGATTCATGAATATCCAGATTGAATTAGAGGCAAGACTTGAACCCACATTGGCAGTTGAAAAGCATGAATGTAAAAATCATAACTCGAACAGAAGGAACCAAGGTCAGTTCGTGGAAACTGGGCAATGGGTCTAAAGATGATGAAACATTCACACACATACACACACACACACACACACACACACACACGCTCACACACACACATACACACGGCATCACTTGAATGTCAAAGTGCGAAAAGTCAACATGTTTTTCCAAAGAATTAGCTTTACTCGTTATTGTAAAAATTGACTTAGTTGATTTTTTTTCTTACAAATTTAGAAATATTTCAATTATTTAAGACTCCTGGATTGGTCTAAGTACTCTCTTCAGTAACACTGATCACAGACTTTGTACAGCTTTGTAGGTAGTTTTGTAGATTTGCTGTGGCTGAAAAAATATTTTTCATCCAAGTCAGAAATGAACCTTTCTACTTTCCGAATTTAGTCCTTAGATATCAGACATATAGGCTGTTAATCAGCCTGTTGTTGAAACCTTGTCAGTAAAGCTATCACGCCTTATACTTACTGGAATGGCATTCAGAAACCCAGGATCATTTCCATGCCATAATGAGGTATCAGATAGGACTTTAGTGGAGAAGTAACATACTGGCAACATAAGACAATCAACATGATTTTTTCCTTTTAATTGTCAAGCTTCTATATTTTTGTGACACTCCTGAGTAGACATGCTCTAATCAAATACTTGTGTTCACAATGGAACTATGAGGGAGGAGATGGAGGTGTGAATTGTTTTCTGTTATCAAAACTCTGTTGGCAGTAACAAATTTGCATTAAGAAGGTGTTCTGATTCCAAATGCACAAAAAAATGACAAAAGATGATACCTTAAGGAACTTGGAGGAATAAAATAGTTTCTCTTAAAGTACTAGCAATCAATCAACAAGCAGTTCTTAAGGAGCTAGCCATTAAGCTAAACAATGAGAATAAAACTCTAAAAGCAAAAATTATCCCTTTCCTCAAGGACCTTCTATTCTAGAGGGGGCATTACATTCATCAAATAATATGTACAAGACAAATGATTGGTCGGTTGCTATCTTTCATTCTGGAAAAGGACTAAAAGGACA
The DNA here is from genome assembly GCA_028658325.1 of Potorous gilbertii. Lineage (NCBI taxonomy): Eukaryota > Metazoa > Chordata > Mammalia > Diprotodontia > Potoroidae > Potorous > Potorous gilbertii. Next base: position 170,508,942 of record CM053772.1, on the reverse strand, counting down.
TCACCATGATAAAGTGAAGTTTCAATGTGTCTGACTGTGGCTGATCAGATCAATATGATCTCAGAATGCTCTATCCCAGATTGGGCACAGATAATCTGTGCGAATATTTGTAATTGATACTCCAAATCTGCACATCTTAAATTTCCTTTGTGCTGTTTCAATTCTGCATTGCTTGTAGAGAACAGCACCCTTTCTGATATGGGCATGCCATGCTGAGTGGTTCTGTACCAGTATCTCCCATGTCGCACAATCAAATCCAAAGTTCTTGAGTGAGATCTTGAGAATGGCTTTGCATCGCTTCTTCTGACTATGTGATTGTCTGCCCCATGCAAGTTCTCATAAAATAGTCTTTCTGACTTCTTTTTGGAGTCCTCATTAATAAGCTGATCTTTCACCTGGAAGATGGTTATCTACCTAAGATCCAGTGTGGCTTCAGAAAGGGCTGAGGAACAGTTGATATGGTATTTGCTACCTGACAACACCAGGAGAAATGCCAGGAGGAGAACAGAGGTCTGCACACAATGTTTATAGATCTGACCAAGGTCTTTGATACTGTTAGTCATGAGGGCTTATGGGAAATTATGTCAAAATTTGGTTGCCCAGAGAAGTTCATCAGCATTGTACTTCAATTTCATGATGGCATGTTTGCCTGGGTTCTAGATAGTAGATAATGCTCTTGTGCCTTCCTAGTCACCAGTGGAGTGAAACAGTGCTGTGTGCTTGTTCCAATGCTTTTTTAGCATGATGTTTTCAGGCATGTTGTCAAATGCTTTCAATGAGGATGAACATGGAATCAAAGTCACCATTACTAATGGTAAATTCTTCAGTTTGAAAGACTGCAAGTCAAGACTAAAGTGGAGGGAGCGTTGGTGCATGCTTTTCTGTTTGCAGGTGATTGTGCATTCAATGCAGCCTCTGACGTTGAAATGCAACAAGATAAATACTGAGTAGATGGAAGATAGATTTAAAAAAAGACATTGCTATATATTATATACACATTCTACAACACAACACTCTAGCTTCCTTTCATGTCCCAATCCATTTAGTCATTCCAGCAATCACAATATTTATTGTATTTATTCAGTATTTAATATATGTCAGACAATGTAAATATTAATGATTCACCTCTTACTTCATGACTTTATAGTAAGTATGATGCCTTATTTCTGATTGTCAGTTATTTCTCTTGGACCACTGCGTTTTCTACCCCAACCATTTCCACAACTGCTGAGATCATGGTGATGATGAATCTGATATAAAACACTGTCAACATTTCAAAGAATTAATAATCAACAGTCCTGTTTAGATAAAGATAAATAATATAAGTTATCCTTGGCTTACTTATAGTAATTTGCATTTCTTCTGTGATGGACTAAATCTCTTTCATATGTATACATCATTTACTGGTACAAAAGATAAATTTGTTCAGGCCTCCTCATCCTCTGTGATTCTTCACCATATCATAAGATCATGGATATTAGAACTAAATGGGTCTCTAGAGGTCATTGAGACCAGCCGTCTCCTTTTACAGATGAAGAAATTGTGACACAAACAGGGCTTATTACGAGCAAAGACTTGCTCGTAATCTTACAACTAGCAAGTATTGCAGGAAGAATTTAAAATCACATTTTCCTGACTCCACATCCAGTGACCTGTCCATCATGGAGAATCCATCCAACGTACTGGAGACCTTACTCCACCATATTTTATGTTTGGAGGATACCATTATAGTATGCAGACTGTCTCTCTGCTATCTTTTCTTCTTATCACATGGTCAGACCTACATTTCTTCACTGATATCTTATACATTACTATTCAAATATAAAGCATGACTGGAAACATACAAAATACTCCCAATAGGTTTTCTCTGTATTTCTTTCCAACTTTGGTTTATCAGAGACTATGGTGATGTAAGTTGTATAGTTATAGCCATTACCACTTATATTGATATGATTGACTTTTGCACCAAAAAACACTTAAAATATGCTTCTAAAAACCCAAACACCTTTTGTTGGCCCAGAAAACCAACAAAAACCTCTGCTGGTTTGAACTCTTTGCTCTCTAGAATCTTGAAACCCAGTTAAAATGATACAAACACAAGTCATAAGTTGTGAGTACTACCAAGGACTTTGGAGTTCCCTTAGTCAATTTTGATTACCTTAGAGATGATGTGCTTCCTTACTTAAGGGTACACAGTAAATAAATTGAAAAGCTGGAACTAGAACACAGATCCCCTAACTCCTATTTCCCTGTGTGTGTGTGCGTGCATGTGTGTGTGTGTGTGTGTGTGTGTATTTCTCCCTTCTATCCTTTTTCTACTGAGGACATTTACAGTGGTTGTCATTTAGGTAAATCAGCAAGATGGTCCAATAGACTGAGTCAGGAAGACCTGAGTTTTTATCCTACCTCAGAAAGTTACTAGCTGTGTGACCTTAGGTAAGTCACTTAACTTCCTGATGCCTTAGCTTCCTCATCTATAAAATACATACAATAATAACATTTATTTCATAGGGTTTTTATAAGGACCAATTGAGATAGTGTAAGTAAAGTACTTTGCCAACCTTAATGTGAAAGATGAAGACTCACCATTATTATCCCTAAGAGCAGTAGTGAGTATAGTAGTACACATTTCTCCCTCAGTTTTAAGGTAAGCTGGTATATAATGGAGAGACTAAACAATTTCAATCTTGTTCCATAAACATTTATTGAAACCTCTACTCTGCACCAGACACTGTTCTAGGTACTGATACATAATTGTCCACAGTATAACCAATACATATACACAAATAAGTAAATATAAATGTCTATAATTGACAGTGGTAGTAGTAGTAGTGGTAGTAGTGGTAGTAGTAGTAGTAGTGGTGGTGGTAGTAGTAGTAGCAGTAATGACAAAAACCAAAAATATTCTTTGATCACTTTTCCCCAAAGTGATCCAGTAGTTTTGATCCTTCCATATCCATATCTCATTAAAGGCACTAATTAAAATTTTTCCAAACAAACATTTCTAAGTGTTTCCTTGAAATCTATAACCTTGATGTTCTACGACCTTCTGATGTGTTGCAATAAGAACATGGCAGAATTATGAGTTCAATAAGAACATTGCAGCATCAACTTAATGGTTGAAGAACCAGCCTTCTAATCAGGAAGACTTGGATTAAAGTTCTGTTTCTGATGCATGTCTATAGCATGACCAAATCACTTTCCTATTTAGTGTCTCAGGCAATTCTCTAATAATTTACAGGAGATGTCAACCTGGATCAATGGAGGGAGAATCCATACTGGAAGTTTCCCCATATCAATTAAACTAGAAGTCTGAACTTCATCCCTATCCCATACTACACACCCACACACAAAAAAAAGAACATTAAATATAGTACATTATTACCTTCCAGCAAATTGAGAGTAGCTGATGACCTCTAAGATCCCCTTAAGTTTGAAATCTATTTTCCTATACAGAATTCAAGGTTGTCCCTTTTGATTGATATTCTCCATAAATCCTATGAAATATGTATGTGTGCAAATCCTATATAATAGAATATATACATACATATACACATTTACACATATATGTATATGTATGTGTGTCTGTAATGTACACACATACATATATACATACATAGTATCTTAGAATGCATAGAGAACATGAATCAAAAAGAAATAGGATATATAGTACATATTGCTATATAACCAATTATATATAATACAAAATCAATAATATAAAATATGTAATCAATCATAAAAATCAAAGTATCACTCAGTGTAAAAGCATTTATTAAGTCTTATTACACATTTATTCTATGTCTGACCCTCTAAATGCTGGTATCCTAAATCTAGATCTGGGGACCTTCTGTGTTACTTAATCTAGCTCTTTCATTTTACAAATGAGAAAGATCAGTATGGAAAGGTCAGGCTAATCACACATGAAGTACACAAAATTTATACTCAGGTTCTGTGACTCCAAGTTCTGTTCTTTTAACTGTGCCAGTCTGAGTCCTATCATATATGATTAAATATTGTGTCTGATGAGATTTATTTATTTATGGCACTGAAACTTTAGAAAGGATTCTTATCCTATATTTCAACCTCTTCTGTAATAAAAAATGTTATTTTTATTGAGAGATGAAAAATTCCTTTAAGTATTTGAAGGACTGCCCCGTCCTTCAGGATTGAAAGGTGCCTGGTCCTAACAGGTTTAGCTCTGTTATTCTTGTCCCCAGAGGACACAACTACTAGTCTTGGTAGATCAGTACAAATGTAGTTTCATGTTAGTAAATAATGCCTTATGATTAGAGCCATTAAAAAGTGGACTGGTCTCCCTCAGGAATTAGTGCCTTCTAGTCACTAGAGACCTTCCAATGGAAGCGAAATAATCTGAATGGTCTGAGAGAATTTTTGTTCAGCTCTAATTTGAGTTGGTTGGCCGCTTAGGTTCCTCTCACACTGAGATTATGTGATACTGTGAGAAAATCCAATTCAATTTACATCATTTTGACTTTTCAGTGCCTTTTCCAGGTACATAATCTGCCGTGAAGGCAAGGGCTGCCTGTACAAGTGCACTGAGCCATATTTTAAATTTTCATTAAAATGTTTCCTTGCCCTCAGAAAGATTTCCTTTATTCACAGTCCCATTTCAAGGTAAGCCCTTTGCCTGGAAAGTCAGGGTAATTTGCCTACTTGGAACCCAAGGACTCTCTGTGAGTACCTTAATTAAAAGTGTTTATACCTGGAGGTGTTACAGCTTGTGGAGTATGGAATCATGGGGCTCTACAGCATGTACATCCTTTAGTTGTGGAAACAGGGCTCCAGGTACTTTCTTGGCTCCACTCGCACATCATATGGTTAATTTCAATAGATCTTTCCTCAAAGGGCCTTCAAAGTGACAATGTGCCATATGATTGTTCACCACAGGTAGAGATAGCTCAAACTCTAAGTAGAAGAGTGAATTCAGTTCCTAAAACAGCATGCCTAGGTGATTCAAACAGTCATTTTTCTCAGGAAAAGCTTTTTTCCTTTATCTTTACAGAATCACCTATGCAGAGCTGGAGGGGACCTTGGAGATCATCTAGTCTACCCCTTTCATTTTAAACGTGAGGAAATTCTGGCAAAGAGAAATTAAATGACTTGTACAACATCATTTTTGTAGTAGGAGTAGCTGTTGAATTGTTTCGGTTGTGTCTAACTCTTCAGGACCTCATTTGGGGTTTTCTTGGCAAAGAAATTGGAATGGTTTGACATCTCTTTCTCCAGTTCATTTTATGGATGAGGAAACTGAGCAGAGTTAAGTGACTTGTCCAGGGTCACATAGCAAGTAAGTATCTGAGGCCGTATTTGGACTCACGATCTCTCTGACTCCAGTCCTGACCCTCTTTTCACTGCCACTGCATTGTCTAGACACTCTAAGGTCATAGTAGTAATGCCAAATCATAATGAAAAATAAAGTCTAATTTTTTGGAAGGTAGTATGGTGGGAAACAAACAAAATTGTTTAGGAGCTCTGGGTTCTAATACTACCTCTGACATTCATAAATAATTGTGGAAAGTAACATAACTTCTCAAAACCTCGGTTTCTTCCTTTGTGAAATGGAGGTACTAATGCCGATACTATCTATTTGACCATGCTTTGCCAACCTTACAAAACTGTACAACTGTGAGCTTTGTTTTTTTAAATGGTCTCATGTCATTTCCTTCCAACCTCTCTCACTCCCCATCCTTCCCAGTAGCCTGTATCAGGGCAATGCAGTGGTTTGGTGAGCTCTCTTACAAGGTACTCAGTTTTGATTGCTAAGTGTTAGAGGATGCTTTTAGAGGGAGCCCATAACTCTTCAACTGTCTTACTTCTGGATTAATATCTGTAGTTTGAGGCTTCTCCATTCCATGGCCACAAAAATGCCTGTAGCATGATTGATGAATTTAGGTTAGCTTTTCTCAAAATTGATCCACAGAGATGAGCATCCCTCATTAGCTGTCTAATTGACAAACCTGTTCTGGTATAACATTTTGGATGAGTATTTTTGGTTTTAAATTTTAAATTGATTCCTCTGTGGTGAACTTATAGAATATATCATGAGAGCTAAAAACAGGCATATAGATGTATGATTTGAGTCATCGGATGGAACATACGCATCTGTGGCATCACGGATCCATTGGCCTATCAGGATATCTTTGGTGAAGAGGGGGTTAATACTTACATTGATGAAAGAACTGTTCACATTGATAATTAAGATCACTGATCCATGTTGTTTTTCCGTCAGGTTGATTCTTTGTAATCCCATTTGAGGTTTTCTTGGCAAAGATATTGAAATGGTTTATTATTTCTTTCTTCAGTTCATTTTAAAGATGAGGAAACTGAGACAAACAGGGTTAAATAATTTGTGCAGGATCATGTAGCTAGTAAGTGTCTAAGGTCATGTTTAAACTCAGGAAGATGAGTCATTGTGCCACCTAGCTGCCCTTCACTGAACACAGACAAGTAAAATTCTTTAATTTTACTTATTTTTTAAAATTATGGGTGTAAAACAAACATTGGCTAAGGGACTCTTGTTTATTTAAGCATTCTCAAAGTCAGGAGAATAACGACACTCCTCAATTAATTAGGGACAGCAATAAAGAATCCTGGGAATAATGCATATGTTCTGGGTAAAGCTCCTTGCCTGTAAATGCTATGATGAGAACAAGTGATTTTCAAAATGAACTATCTTTACTTCAGAGCATAAATCCTAGGAATGGGTATTTTGAATGGCTTTGATATTTTCATAATGAATTTTCCCCAGCTGGAGATAACCCCTCCCCTTTGTTGTTTTTGCTTTTTAATATAGATAAAGGTCTTTAATAATAAGAAAAAAAGTAAGACATACATTATCTATCACTTTCATAAGATGGCAATGCCAGCAATGAAGTTCACCCTGTGAACTAAATAAAGGCTAGAACATTGGATCAATATTCATTTAATAGGGGGGAAAAGTCTGGCATCCTATTTCCATGCTAACTACTGACATCATTTGTCACTTGATATCCCTGGTCCTGGTGAGGTGCTAGCTTTGTATCTGCCTGCCTCTAGGTTACCGACAATTTAGTTTATTCATCAAAACAGTCTTCTAAGACCTAATGAAGACCAGGTTAGTTAACACACTAGCATTCATCAGAAATTCCAGTGCTGTAAATCCACAAAATTGCTAATATCACTGACTTGCTAAGGCAATGTGACCAGGCATATCTGTCCTGAATCCTTAGATTCTGTTTAAATCTGAAGTTGAGATTGACTCTCTGCTCCTATCCCTCCAACAACCTCTCTCCCAAAAAATTAATGACTTTTATTACCTGGACCTGATTTTTTATTTGTTAGGTTTTTGTCTTGACCTATGATTTCACCAGTACAGGGGCTCCCCATGTGTGGAAACTTTCTCTCCCAATGCAGAGCAGCAAGGCTTCCAGAATTTATTCTTAGAGAAATTCTTGGGGGACAGGAAAAGAATTAAAATGTTAAGTCACATCATCGGATCACAGATTTACACCCAGAAGGCACCTCAGAAAGCCTTTCAATCCCATGCTCCTTAGGCCCCCAAACTTTGAGGATATTGTCCAGGATTATGCAGTGACAGAGCATGGATCTGAATTCATGTCCTCTGTCTTAAAATCTAGCATTGTTTCTGCTATGACAAATTGAGCACTTATGATCATATACTAAGTATATGTCAGAATCAGGATATAGATTCAACCTTCCTGACTTTACTTCCTAGCTTTTCTATATAACACCACACTGCTTCTTACTTAAGCCTTCAAATCTGGAATAAACAAAGCTCTTATAAGCTGGGGTGTTCTGAACCTGTTGTCTTTCATATTTTCTCACAGGACTTTTTAACATTGAGTAAATGACAGACCTGGCTCTAGGCATTGGCATAGGATGGTACTCATTTATAAATTATGAAAGGCTATCATTGGTATCTGGGGAAACAGATTTACTTGTACTCAATAACTTACAAGAATAACTTTCTGTGTTTTGCTTATAGCCTTTCTTCAAAGAAATCAGCTAGACATTTATCAAGAATTTTAAAGTGATTATGAATAAATTGGCATCATTTTGCCGAGTTCTCCTATGCAAAGTGAAAAAGTGAGGCAAATTATGGGGAAACAGCTTTACCTAGGTCACACTATGTGTCAGTGGGAGTGCCAGGAATAAAAAGCAGTTACTGTTGTTCCCAGTACAGCAGGGAAACAGGTCAAGCAGTATTAAAATTGATTACCATCTTGGTCTCTCCACTCAGTTAGCAGTTCATGCAAACCTTTTGACCTGACCTTAGCAAAATGCCTAAAATATTTTTTTTATTGTAAAAATATGAACATGATGTAATCTGCATGGCTGTCCATCTACACTGATCTACATTTCAGTTTTTTTAATCCCTCTTCCTTAATGTAAACTTCTCCTTTGAAAGATTGATTTGCAGAATGAAGTCAGCTCAATTGATTTCTGTCAACTGATCTGATGAACAAATCGCTTGTACTCCCTATGCCTCTATTTCCTCACCTGTCAGTGGACCCAACTGGATCTGATGATCTGATCTAAGATCCCTTCTTGATCTCACAATCTATGATTTTAAAAACACGAGCTACCTAAAAATATAACTTTCTTTTATAGAATCTATTTGTACAGTGTGTTGGCTAATCTGTATTATGTAATTCTAAAAACAGAGAAATACTTAAAATGTTAGGCATTCATGCATAAATATGGTCTGAAAAAATAAAAGGAACATAAGTAGCACACAGGAAAGATTAGACATTTATCAATGATATGGAAGGAACTCTTCTCATACACACGAGTTAAAGCCATCAGCCAGCTAGCCAAAGAGCTATGCTGCCACCTACTGGAATATTGAATAACATGCAAGTAATTGACAACAGCTTTTAAAACTAAACCTACAATGGCTTTGCTGTTTCCTAAAAGGTGGGCCCTGAGTTAAATGTTGCACACATATTTAGTAATGTTTTGATGCAGCTGTATAATGGTTTTCCAGTTTTTATAAGCTGTAACATTTACATCTTGAGGGAGCGTTGTCTAGTTACATGATCATTCATGCCTGTTTTTCAGTAACAAATGATGAGAATTTTCATCAATATTCTGGTTTATTTTTGTTATCAACAACAAAAACCACACAAACAGTTTTAACTCAAGCTTCCAAGTCAGAAAGGCATTCTAATTTTAGTGTTCTCATCACCTTCTTTTCTACAAATGGAAAATCCTAGGTATTGCTACTTTTCTAAAAGAAAGAAACAAAGTTACCTTACAATGACTAGCTATATAGACAGTGAATCATGTAAGCAGGGGTGTTTCCTTGACCTTTTCAAGTGGTATTAGCCCCAAAACAGCAGCACCATTGAGAAGAGTTAAACTTAAAAGTATTCCCAGGTAAGCAACTTTCTCTAATACTAAGAAATTAACCATTTATCCATCTATAACTGCTACTTTTCTCAGAGGGAAATAGATCCTGCATGTGCAGCTTTGATGATTACTATCCTTTTTATAGAACACTGACAAAGAATGACATTGAAGGGATCATGTTGTGTTATGTGCATTTTTTTCCTATTTGTCTGGTAATGCAATTTTTTGACAGGATACTTGTTCTAGGGAAACCAGCCACAGGCAAAAGCAACTACCCTGTTTTAAGAAAGAGGAACATTTATTTTCCATCTCTCAGTAAATTGTGCATTTTACAATTTTTTAGGCTAGCCTATTCTATTCTGCACCCCTGGCCCCTCAAAAAAAATGAAAGAAAGAAAAGAAAAATATAGATCTTGGTGCAGGTTCCCTGACTTTCATTTGACACAATAAATATAGAGATTGGAGAAGGATAGGGTCAATCAAATGATTACCCCTTCTTTCACTCAGAGAAGGGCTGCTCTGTGATATTCTTACGACTTCGAACAATCTTTCTTTAATGTTCTGAGCAGCGAATCCATAATCAAATAGATCACCCCATAACAAAGATTCCTGGAAGTGACTCTAAATTTTTACTTTTTTTCAACAAGATGAACGATCCTGTTTTGCCCAAGTTATTTGATTGTTTTTTTTTTCCATTTTGAAAATTGCATTCTTTATAAGCTCTCTCTCTCTCCCTCTCTCTCTCTCTCTCTCTCTCTCTCTTCCTCTCAAAGCACATACAGAACTCCCTATTTCTCTATGCATTTAGAGAGGTGAAAAGTATGTGAAATATATGCATACTTATATACACACATACATGTACACATGTATCCATATAAGGCATGCCCACATACACATGTGTATCCATACACATACACACAAAACGCACACATATGGGACAGTAAGAAAAATTAGACATTATTAGCCATATGTTAGTGGATCTTATGATTACAAATTAAAAACTAAAAACAGGCCCTTCATGGTCATCTAGTGCATACCTCCCATTACAAATGAAGAAAGGCTCAGAGATTTGCCTGTGAATATACAACTAAGTGTCGGAGGTTGAGTTTGAACCCAGGCCTTGTCAATGGGCACACATTTAAAACTCCCTTCACTATCAAATCTAACCTTAGACACTTGACAGTCACTAGCTGTGTGACCTTGGGTAAGTCACTTAACCCCCAATTGCCTCATCCTGGGTCATCTCCAGTCATTCTGATGAATATCTGGTTACTAGATTCAGACGACTCTGGAGGAGAAGTGAAGTTGGACCTGCACAACCCTCCCTCACTCAAAACAAAGTCAAGTGCAAGTCATGTTGTCATTTCTCTGATGGCATGGTCTTCTTCGGCAACAAACGATGAACACACATGATTTCTCTCAAATAGATTGATTAACTTGGGTGATGTTAAACCTATACTTTATTTTTGATTCATAAATTTTAGCTTATGAAAATATAGCACCTACAACGAGATATTGAAAGTTTCTCTTTTACCTGCCATACTATGTGAAACTTTTTGTGAGTCCTTGGGGATCAGAAAGAAGTTGAATACAAATTAACAGATAAAAATGAGCTCTAACTACAGTTCTATGGATTTTAGCTTTTTAACCCTTGCTGAAGGCCCTCTTATTTGATTGGTGCAGAAGATCTAGTTGTTTGTAAGAACTGTTGAAATTATCTTTGCCAGAAATGATTCAAGATATGAAGCATACATATATACATGACATAGGGTTTCAATTTCCTACTATCTGGGAAAATATATGCAGTGAGATTTTTCTTAAACATCTAGAGTCAGCTAGGTAGTATTGTGAATAGTGGATGTGCAGCCAAGGAGACCTGAATTCAAATCCTGCCCTGTAAGTAAGTAAGTGCACTTACTATCTATGGGACCCTGTACAAATTACTTCAAACTTTTTGTGCCTCAGTTTCCTCATTTGTAAAATAAGGATGATAACACCTTCGGTATTGTTCTGAGGATCAATGAGATAATATTTTGAAAGGCTCTTTGCCAACCTCAAAGCACTATATAAATACTAGTTATTATGTTTATTAGCTTTTAGCCTTGATATTTCATGCCAGTGTTTAGAGATGTAAGTCTGTGGTGGGGAACTTAAGAAATGAAGAAAGATAGTGGAAGGATTTCAATTCAACAAACACTTATTCCATCCTCTTCCTCTTCCCTCAAACTCTCTCTCAGCTAAGAGGTTTCACATAGCAGTGATGTTTTAATTATATCAATTAAATTAGATTAATTAAAGATTAGATATTTTTAATAGTATTTTTAGAATGATTGAGAAGAAAGTCTAAGCAGTCCCATCAATATGTGCCAACCTGCTGCTATTTGTCAAGGCCAAGCTAAAATCTTTCAATTTCCCTTTATGTATAGGCAAGTAGGAAACCGCATTATTGCCAGAGTAGAACCTCCGATATGAAGATTATGAAAAGATGTTGAGGAAGAAAGTGAAAGAATTCTTAAGTTTCTTGGCTCTGTAGAGAATAAATAAGAAGGAATTGGAATGGAGATGTTATATGTGGCTAATGAGGAAGGAAATCAAGTTCAAATAATATCATTTATAATGGGCAGCAGGTTGAACTGGATTTTAGAAACAATGTGCTATAGAAAGAACACTAATTTTGGAGACAATGACTCTGTATCTAATTCTGACTGGAATTTATTTTGTGTGACTTCATTAAACTTTTTGGAGTTTCAGTTACCTCCTAAGGCTAGGTGATCTCTAATGAGCCTGAACTGTGGACTTCTTGATAAATATTAAGAAAACACGCATCTTTAAAATAGATTGCTATAGACTTGTTTTCCTTCTCTTTTCCTGGAAAAGGTAGAGTGATAGGGGTGTAGAATGTTACCTACTTTGTCAAAGTTGATCTCTGTGTCCACTGATTTTGCTTAATTATATTTCTTCACAAGACAGTGATCACTGGAGGGGGACAGTATGTTAGTCTAGGGGCATTTTCTGGAAATTATCATGCAAAAGGGATGAGAATCAATACAACTTAAAATGCATTGAAATAAAACTACATTTGATAAATCTACAATCTATATCACTACTACAATCAAAATTTCAGATTTTCCTTGAGATATAACAGGATACAAATAGCTATTCTTGGGTTTCAATTTTCATACACATCCTTATGTATCATAAGAAGAAGGTGGGGATATTGCCAAGATTAGTTTTTTTTTCTAATTAATTAATTTTTAATTTTCAACATTTACTTCCAAAAATATTTGAGTTCCAAATTTTCTCCCTATCTCTCCTTTCTCCCACTCCAAGACAGCATGCATTTTGATTACTCTTTCCTTCAATTTGCCCTCCCTTGTATGACATTCCATCCCTTCTCTTATGCCCTCCCCCTCTATTTTCTTGTGGGGTAAGATAGATTTCTATACTCCATTGCCTGTATATCTTATTTCCCTTTTTGTAAAAACAATTTTTAACATTCATTTTTAAAACTTTGACTTCCAACTTCTCTCCTTTCCTCCCTCCCTATCCACCCCAATTGAGAAAACAAGCAATTTGATATAGGTTATACATGTGTAGTCATGCAAAACACTTTCATAATAGTCATGTTGTGAAAGAGTAACTGTATTTCCCTCCATCCTATCCTGCCTCCCATTCTCTCTTTTGACCCTGTTCCTCCTCAGAAGTGTTTACTTCTAATTATCCCTCCTGCCATTTGCCTTCTCTTCTGTCATTAACCCCTGCCCCCTCCCCACCACTTATTCTCTTCCCTCCTACATTCCTGTAGGGTAAGATAAATTTTCATACTCAATTCAGGGTTCATATTATTATCTCTTTAAGGCAAATCCAATTAGAGTAAGTTTCATTCTCTCCCTCTCGTCTCCCCTCCTCTTCCCCTCCATTGTAAAACATTTTCCTTGCCTCTTTTAGGTGTGTGGTAATTTATACCATTCTATTTTTCCCTTTCTCCTTATGCTAATATATTCCTTTCCCACTCATTAATTTTATTTTGTAGATGCCATCCCTTCATATTCAATTCACTCTCCTTCTCTGTATTTAATCCCTCCAACTACCATAATACTGAGAAAACTCTCAAGACAGACTCTGTCTGTCTGTTTGTCTACTTATCTATCTATTCCCTTCAACAAACCTAATACTGAGAAAAGTGTCATGAGTGACAAATATCATCTTTCCATGTAGGAATGTAAGCAGTTCAACGTTAATAAGGCTCTTACGTTTTCTTTGTTCTGTTTACCTCTTCATGCTTCTCTTGATTCTTGTATTTGAAAGTCAAATTTTCTATTCAGCTCTGGTCTTTTCATCAAGAATGCTTGAAAGTCCTCTATTTCACTGAATGTCCATCTTTTCCCCTGAAGGATTATACTCAATTTTGCTGAGAAGGTGATTCTTGGTTTTGATCCTATCTCCTCTTTCCTCTGGAATATCACATTCCAAGCCCTCTGATCCCTTAATGTAGAAGCTGCTAGATCTTGTGCTATCCTAATTATGTTCCCACAATACTCAATTGTTTCTTTCTGACTACTTGCAATATTTTCTCCTATACCTGGAAATTCTGGAATTTGGCTACAATATTCCTAGGATTTTTTCTTTTGGGATCTTTTTCAAGGAGATGATCAGTGAATTCTTCCCATTTCTGTTTTGCCCTCTGGTTATACAATCTTAAGTTGGTTTTCCTTGATACTTTCTTGAAAGATTATGACTAGGATCTTTTCTTAGCATGGCTTTCAAGAGTTCAATAATTTTTGAGTTTCTCTCCTGGATCTACTTTCCAGGCCAGTTGTTTTTCCACTGGGAAATTTCATATTGTCTTCTTTTTTTTTTCACTCTTTTGGTTTTGTTTTTAATTTCTTGATTTCTCATAAATTCATTAGTTTCCATCTGTTCCATTCTAATTTTGAAGGAATTATTTTCATCAATACCTCCTTTTCCATTTGGTCAATTTTGCTTTTTAAGGCATCCTTCTCATTGGCTTTTTGTACTTGTTTTGTCATTTGGGTTAGTCATTTATTAATGTATTATTTTCTTCAGCATTTTTTGAGGGTTCCTTTGAGCAAGCAGTTGACTTGATTTTTATGATTTTCTTGAATCACTCTCAGTTCTCTTCCTAATTTTTCCTCTATTTCTCTAAGTTGATTTTCAAAATCCTTTTTGATCTCTTCTGTGGTTTGAGATCAATTCATATTTTTTTTAGGTGCTTTGAATATAGGAGCTTTGACTTTCTTGTTTTCTTCTGGTTGTATGTTTTAATCTTCCTTGTCACTAAAATAAGATTCTATAGTCTGATCTTTTTTTCCTGGATTTTGCTCATTTCTCCAGCCAATTACTTGACTTTTGAGTTCTTTGTTTGTCAATATAGTTTCCTGCTTCCAATAAGGATGGGGATATAAGTGAGCTGCTCAATCGCCTCACAACCTATGGACCTAGAGTTCCAGAAATAGCCGCTGCCATTGCTGCTGCCATGACTGTGGCTGCTGTGGCCTCCTCCATCCCCTCTGTTACCCTGGGGTTGGGCCTGAACCACCCTACTTTCTCACACAGATCAACAGGTTTTTTCCACTGTCTTTCCAAATTTTCATTGGTGTTTTGGGGTCAAGAAGACTGAAAACCTCCACAAGTGCCAGTAATTCAGTCCCATAAGGCTTGCTCAGTCCCTGTCTGTGCTAGGGCAGTCCAAGCTAGACTGAGCTCTGCTCCCAGCTCCTTGTGATAGATGCTTCTCATTGACCTTCCAGGCTATTTTGGGCTGGAGATTTGCTTCACACAATGATTCTGTGGGTTCTGCAGCTCCAGAATTTGTTTAGAGTCATTCTTTTATAGGTATTTGATGGAGTTTGGTGGAGAGCTTAAGCAAATCTCTGTTTTTGCTCTGCCGTCTCTGCTCTGCCCCTGTTGTTG
>CM053772.1:170469238-170493136 GCA_028658325.1 Potorous gilbertii | reverse complement strand
TTCATGTGAATAGATAAATAAATTAATGTAATCAAGCACTCAAGTTAAGGATAGGAAATGAATCTGGTTTCACTATTTCAAAGAACTCAGTTAAAACTCAAACTGAACTTTGAGTGCCAGGGAACTCAAAGATGAGAAAACTTTGTCTACAGATTGCCACCTTCTCTATAATTTATTGTCTTAGAGAATTCCCTATAGCATGATTAAGTAATTTGCCCAAGGTCACAATGTCAGTATTTCAGAGATAGGCCTTGAACTCAAGTCTTTCCAATTAACTCTTCATCTGCTCCACCATATTGCATGGAATGATGTGAACCTGAGTAATTCAGAGAAATATTGGAGGACTTGAGTACAGATGCAAAGTAACGTAAGTAGAAACAGAGAAAGAGTATACCCAACTATGCTAAACGAAAAGAATGATAAAATGAAAATGAATGTTGCAATTATACTGTGCAATGCCCAAAGTTTGATCTTGAAAAAGAGATGAAGAACTGCACTTAACATTTCATTGGAGAAGTTGTGGACTATGAATTTATAATGTTGCAATTACTATGGACTATAGAATTTGTAATGGGTGAATTCATTTCACTGAACTATTTCTTTTGAGCTTTTTTCCCTTTTATTAACAAGGAAATAATTACTTGGAAAAGTTTAGAGAGGAATAAAATTAATTAAAAATGACTGTGATGGAACAATAATGAACATAAATCGAATTTAAAAAATTGAAATATATATTCTCCATAGTCTCTGCTATCACTCATTCTTTTTTGGACCTTTGTCTTGTTCTGCTTAAAACTTTGTTTCTTCCTCAACATGGAGCTCAAACTTGATACTTAATGAATATTTATTGAAATGTATAGAAAACTCAGGAAGTCTGTTAGTGCAGTTATTTGTATTATTGTCATGAAATACTAGAAAGACTTCTATTAGATCTCGGATTAAATCCTACTTCCATCACTCAAAATCTGTGAACTGCCTTAGTCACTTTATTTTTATACTTTATTTATTTTAACATTCATTTTTGAAACAATTTGAGATCCAAATTTTCTTTCTCCCTTCAGTTCTTCCTCCACATATTGTAAAGGCAAACATTATGATATCAATTATACATATGAAGACAAAAATCATATGTCCACATAAGCCATATTGCAAAAAAATAAGCCAACTCAAGTATTACATGAACACAACTATAATTTTTTCACAGTAGTAAAGATAAATATAAATTTGGAAAAATATTAATTGCTATATGTAGGCCAAGCAAATATAATAGAAATGACAATTATTCTTCAGAGAATTTATTTTTTCAATACCATATCAAAATGGTTAACCTAGATGATATAACTGTATACTTAGAGAATCCAACAAAAAAAAATACTTGAGCAATGTTGCAGCAATGGTGCAGGATAAAAAATAAACCCACATAAATCATTGACATTTCTCGATAGCAAATTCACACAGCAAGGGATAGAAAGAGAAATCCCATTTAAAGTTACTATAAGCATTATAAAATATTAGGGAGTCCACCTGTCAAAACAAACCCACGATGAATATGAACGCAATTACAAAATACTTTTCACACAAATAACCCTAACCCTAACCCTAACCCTAACCCTAAACCTAACAAATAAAGTCAGATCTATATAATTGGGTAAAAATCAGCGGCTCATGGGTTGATCAAACCAGTTTAAGAAAAGTGATAATTCTGCCTAAATTAATTTTCTTATTCGGTACCATATCAATTGAACTACCAAAAACATTTTATAAAGTTAGAAAATATAATAATAAAATACATTTGGAAGAACAAAAGATCCAAAATATCACAGGAATTAATCAAAAGAAATACAAGAGAATGTGGCCTAGTTGGACCAATCTTAAATTGTACTAAAAATCAGTAATCATCAAAATTAGCTGGTTTTGATATGTAAGAAATAGAGTGGTGGATCAGTGTACTAGGTTAGGCACACAAAATATAATATTCAATGACTCTAGTAATCTACTGTTTGACAAACCCAAAGACTCCAGTTTCTGGAATAAGAACTCACTATTTAATGAAACTTCTGGAAAACTAGAAAATAGTGTGCCAAAAACTAGTCATAGACCAACATCTTATACCCTATACCAAGACATAATCATATAACATGGTTTAATTATAGAGGCTGATGCTATAAACACACTAGGAGAGCAAGGGATAGTTTATCTGTTAAGTTGATGGAAAAGGGAAGTGTTTATGACCAAACAAGAGATAGAGAAAATTATGAAATGCAAAATGAATAACTTTGATTGCATCAAATTGAAATTTTTTGCACAAAGGTAATGCCACTACAATTAAAAGGGAAGCTAGGAAACAATTTGTATAACCATTGTCTCTGATAAAGTCCTCATTCCTCAAATATGTTGAGAAATGAGTTAATGCATAAGAATGCAATTCATTCTCTAGTTGATAATGGTTAAAGAATACAAACAGTTACTTTTCAGAGGAAACATTTGAAGCTATCTATAAGCATGTAAAAAAAGAAACAAACTCTAAATTATTATTGACTAGAGAGATACAAATCAAAATAACTCTGAGTGCCGCTTCACAACTATCAGATTGGCTGACGTGACAAAATAAGAAAATGATGAATGTTGATGAAGATATGAGACAATTAGAATATTAATGCATTGTTGGTGAAATTGTGACCTAATCCAACCATTCTGGAGTGAAATTTGGAAGTGTGTCCAAAGAGCTATAAAATTGTTCATACAGTACTGTCACTTCTAGGTGTCTATCTCAAAGAGATCATAAAAATGGGGCAAGTACTCACATGCACAAAAGTATTTATAGCAGCTCTTTTTGTGGTAGTCAAGAATTGGAATTTGAGAAGATGCCAATTAATTGTGGAATAGATAACTTAAAAGATTGTAGTATATGGATGAAATGTAATGCTATAAGAAATGATGGGCAAGAAGACTTCAAGAATACTTAGAAAGACTCACCTGAACTGATGCCAAGTGAAGTGAACAGAATATTACACACAGTAACAAGAACATTGTCTGATGACTAGCTTTCATAGACTTAATTCTTCTCAGCAATGCAATGATCCAAGACAGTTCCAAAAGACTCAGGATGTAAAATGTTATCCACATACAGAAAAAGAACAATCAAACCTGAATGAAGATTGGAGCATGTTATTTGCTTTTTTGTTTGTTTATTTCTTATAGTTTCTCCCATTGGTTCCAATTCTTTACAAAATGACTAAGGTGAAAATATGCTTAATATGAATATATATATATATATATATATATATATATATATATATATATATATATAGAGAGAGAGAGAGAGAGAGAGAGCTTATATCAGATTGGGTACTGTCTTCTGAAGGGAGCAGGGGAAGGATGGGGAGAAAATTTAGAATTCAAAATCTTATATGGAGGTGAATGCTGAAATATAAAAAATAATTCATTAAAAAAAGAAGTAAATATAGGCAGGTTTTCACAAAAGATTTTCCACCAGGCTACATCTTTGCAATCAAATAATTTACCTACAAGTATAGAGAATTCATGATCCTATTCTGTTTGTTGCTTATTGATTGTATAACAGATATTGCCCACCTAAAACAAAGTACAGTCTTAAATGAGTCTCTTGTGAGTATGAAAAGATGGTTAAAAAAATTGCAAAAGAAACCAACCATATAGTTATTTTTAACAACCATATGACTGGGAATACTTAGAAAGACATAAAATAAAGGGTGAAGCCAAAATCACAGAGTAAAAGCAGGAACTTCCCTGAGCTCTCCCACAAAGCCCTTTACATACCTGTAAAAATCACTCTAAACAAATCCTAAAGCTACAGAACCCGCAAAATAACAAAGTGACACAACTACCCAACCCAAGATAACCTGGAAAGTCTATGGGAAGAGTCTCCTTCACTAGACAAGGAACAGAACACAGTCCAACATGGGCCAAGCAGGCAGAGATTGGCAAGAGCAGGTGTCAGTGAACCAAATCGTTGACAACAGTGGCAGTTTCCAGACCTCTTAACCCACAAACAATGGAAAGGTCAGTGGGAAAACTTTGTCGACTTGGGTGAAAAAGGAGTGTGACATCTGGCCAGATCTGGCCCCAGGACAGTAGGAGTGGGGGGGCATGGTGGCCATGGTAGCAGCAGCAACAGCAGTGGTAGAGATTTCTTTCAAAGCCCTGAACCACAGACAGTAGGGGATTGAGCAGCTAATACAAAACCCCAAAGTCTGGCACAGGACACCCACCACCCACAAGCACTGGAAGAGATCTTGACAAGGAGTTAATATGTCAAGTGTCTGGCTGGGAAGATGAGATTATAGAATTTTATTTTGGTGGCAAGGAAGATCAGGGCATACAACCAGAGGAGGACAGCAGAGTCAAGGTTCCAACATCAAACACCCCCAAGAGGAATATATATTGGTCTCAGGCCATGGAGGAGCTCAAAATGGATTTTGAAAATCCAGTAAGAGAAGTAGAGGAAAATTTGGGAAGAGAAATGAAAGTGATACAAGAAAATCATGAAAATCAAGTCAACAGCTTTGAGATCCAAAAAAGCTGAATAAAATACAAATTGCAAATAGACTAACACAAAGGCAAAAGAAGTCCAAGATTCCAATGAGGAGAAGAATGCCTTAAAAAGCAGAATTAGCCAAATGGAAAATGAGGTGCAAAAGTTCACTAAAGAAAATAATTACTTCAAACTAGAATGGAGCAAATGGAAGCTAATTAATTTATGAGAAATCAAGATATAAAACAGAACCAAAGGAATGGAGAAAAATAGAAGACAATGTGAAATACCTCATTGGAAAAACTAATGAAAATAGTTCCAGGGGAGATAACTGAAAAATTATTAGATTATCTGAAAGCCATGATCAACAAAGGAGCCGAGACATCATCTTTGAAGAAATTCTCAAAGAAAGCTACTCTGAGATTAGAGAACCTGAGGTTAAAATAGAAATGGAAAGAATCCACTGATCCCCTCCTGGAAGAGACACAAAAAGAAAAATTCCTAGGAATATTGTAGCCAAACTCTAGAGTTCCCAGCTCAAGGAGAAAATTTTATAAGCATCCAGAAAGAAAAATTCAAGCATTGTGGAAATACAATCAGGATAACATGAGATCTGGCAACTTCTACATTAAGGAATGGAAGGACTTGGAATATAATATTCTGGAAGTTAAGGGAACTAGGACTAAAACCAAGAATCACCTGCCAACGGAGCAAAACTGAGAATAATAGTTCTGGGGATAAATGGTCACTCAATGAAATAGAGGACTTTCAAACATTTTTGCTGAAAAGAACAGAATAGAATGGAAAATTTGACTTTCAGATACAAGAATTAAGAGAAGCATGAAAAAGTAAACAGGAACATAAATCATAAGAGACTTATTAAACTGCTTTCATTCCTACATGGAAAAATAATATTTCGAACTCATGAGACCTTTCTCAGTATTAGGGCCATTATAGTTGTAGAAGACAGACAGATAGATAGATAGATGGCACAGGGTGAGTTGAATATGAAGAGATGATATAAACCAAAATAAAATTCAGGGGCAAGAGAGGAATTTATTGGCAGAAGAAGAAAGGGAGAGATAAAATGGGGTAAATTATCTTACATAAAAAAGACAAGAAAAAGATTTTAAAATGGAGAGGAAAGGGGAGAAGTGAGAAGGAATGAGTGAAATTTACTCTCATCAGATTTGGCTTAAGGAAGGAATGATATACACACTCAATTGGGTATCTTACCCAACAGGAAAGTAGGGAGAGGGCAGGAGGAGAAGGGGTATGATGGAAGGGAGAGAAAATTGGGGGAAGGGGTAGTCAGAAGCAAACATTTTCAAAAAGGGACAGGTTACGGGAGAAAATAGAATAACTGGGAGGTAGCATAGGATGGAGGGAAACATAATTAATCTTTCACAACATGATTGTTATGGAGGTGTTTTGCATAATGTATAAACCTATTGAATTGCTTGCCTTCTCAATGGAAGTAGATGGGGAGGAAAGAGGGGAGATAATTTGGAAATCAAAGTTGTAAAATCAAATGTTAAAAATTGTTTTTACATAAAACTGGGAAATAAGATATGTAGACAGTGGGGGATAGAAATCTATCTTGTCTTTCATGAAAACAAAGGGGAAGGGAATGAGGGGGGGATGATAAAAGGGAGGGGTAAAGGGTCATCAAATGCATGATGTCTTGGGGAGAAAATTTGGAACTCAAAATCTTATGGAAATGAATGTTAAAAACTAAAAATAAAGAAAGAAAGAAAATTAAAACAAAAAAAAGAAAGGCATAAAATAGTGGCAAGAATGATCACCAAAGATTTCTACAATTTCCAGTTCCATTGATGTATAAGTAATGCCATGGGGCAGGACTTGCACAAAGTTATAATAGAAGAAGTCTCCTCCATGGATTTTTTTTTGAAGTCAGGCTGATGTGCTATTTTGTGAATTACAGTGTACTCATTGCACCAAGAGTAAATTAATGATTAATAGACACAATGCAAAGTAGTTTACATCAGCATTTTTCCACTCTACAATAAAACAGTTTGTTTTACTAAATTCTGATTTCTAAAATAGCTTAATAACCTGGCATAGAAAAATGGATTTGAGCTAATACCTTATAAAAACATAAAATTTGCAACTCATTTCTATGTATACCTCAACAACATTTTTTAAAAATTCAAATGGTTTAATTCAGTGTGATCAATCTTTCTTCCATATTTCATCAAGTATATATTCAAAAGATCAGTCTTACAACTTCTCCAACAAATGGAAGGAAGATACCATTGTTCATGCAAAGTAATCTTTCTCTCTCTCCATCTCTGTCTGTCTCTGTCTATCTGTATCTATAGATATAGATATTGAGTACATGTATGGCAGATGAATAGTGACCTTGGTTCATAATTGAAAAAGGGGCAAAGAACCAGTTAAATTGCATTTGGGAAAATGTGGGATGAATTTTTAAATTCCGGGTGAATCCCTATTACAATGACTCACCTTTTTGGGCACAAATGTTGTGCTAGAAATATAACATAGTTATGAATATTGGAATACCACAATATCCAAGGAATCAATGCTGTAGGTTGTATCAGTAATGCTGCTAGTAGCTGCTATGGAGTAAAAGATGAATAATACCAGCACCCAGGTGGGCTGGTAACACAGGTTCTTGATCTGCTTTTCTAACGAAAAGAAAACTTCAAAGGGACTAATGTTTTTCTTAGTCACTATCAGATTGCTTTCAATAATGACTGCTTTAAGCATAATAGATAGGTGGAAAGGGATAGGTACAGAACACAACAGAAAAAGCCTAGAATAATCTATTGTTTGCTAAATTCAGACTCCAATTTCTGGGATAAGAACTCACTATTTGCCACAAACTGCTAGGAAAACTGGAAAATAATATGACAGAAACTAGACATAGATCAATGTCTTACACCCTATATTAACATAAGATCAAAATGGGTACATTTTTTGTTAAGCTTAGAGAATGCTAACTACCTGCAAAAAAAGAACAATGGACTCCAAATGAAGATCGAAGAATAATATTTTCATTTTTTGTGTTTTTTTCTTTCTTTTGATTTTTTTCTTTCATTCTGATTCTTTTCACAACATGACTAAAGTGGAAATATGTTTAACATGATTATACATGTAATACTTGTATCAGATTGCTTGCTGTTTTGGGGAGGGGAGAGGGAAGTGTAAAATCCAGAACTCAAAGCATTTTTACATCAAACATTCTCTTTCTTGAAGAGATCTGACTTTCTTGAATTGATCTCTTTTCTTTCCCATTCTATTGTTTTCTTCCACTTTGCTCGTTAAAAAAAAAAAGTATCCTAGTTATTCTCTGGAATTCTGCATTTGTTTTGGTATATCTTTCTCTTTTCCTTTCCTTCTTTCCTCAGTTATTTAAAAAGTTTCATTATATAGTCATTTTCCTTTCATGTTCTTCTTTTTCTTTAGGATGGTTTTTGCTCCTAAGCAATGTTGTGAACTTTTGTCCATAGTTCTTCAAGTACTTGATTTACCAGTTCAAATCTCTTAATTCTGTCCATCACTTTCACTTCATATTCATAAGGAATACTATGTAGATCACACCGATACTTTATATAACATAAGTGTATATATATATATATATATATATATATATATTATAAAAACTATACATTACAGAAATTAGGTTTCCTGTTCAATGTTTTTTCTTCGTATTTGTATATTAAAATGTCATATTTATGGATAAGCAATGTCAAAATAAGAAAAAAAAGAAAAAATAGCATTTTTCCAATAATGGCAAAATACAGTTTGTCTTCTGATGCCTACTCTCTCTTCCTTCTAAGGCAGAAATTTTATTCCCTCAGACTCACCCACTAAATGAGAAAATGTTATCAAAGTTGGGCAATTCAGAAATAAATAAAAACAGTGTGACTGTATTCAGGAAAAGTGTCTATCTCATTCTACTACCAGAATCTATTACTTTTTCATAGTGCTTTTCTATATTCTAGGCACTGTTCTAGGATTTGCAAATACAGATAGGTATCTGACATACATATTTAATCTTACCCTCACCTATGGAAGGATAGGACAAATCCAGATGAATATATAATGCATTATAACAATATGATGAGCAAGTGAGATATAACAGAAAATCATGGACCCTGAAGTGAGATGAACTGAGTTCATATCCTGCCCCACCTGCTTCCTAACTGCTGGATTTCAGGAAATTCAATTAACCTATAAAAACATTGCCTGGGTTTCCCAATCTGTCATTCAAGGTGATTGTTTCCCAATCTGTCATTCAAGGTGGTTGAAGCAAATGGCTTCTGAGGTCCTTTTTAGGTTTAGATCTATGATCATGTGTGTGTGTGGGGGGGAGGGTGTATGTGTGTGTGTGTGTGTGTGTGTGTGTGTTTGTATTGGGGGAGGGAGGCATTCACTATTTTCATTATGGCACCACAGCATAGCTACAAGGGTCAGATAGTATCTTTGGCTGACACATTTCTTCCCTATATATCACACTTGATCAGGTGAAGGTTCATGGAGAGTATTAAATGAGAAATACATTTGAATTGTCTAGTATTCATCCTTGACTAACACTTTCTGAAAGAAAACCCCTTAGTATATTGCAAAAATGTGCTTTCATGTGACCTAACAATGAAACTGTGCCTATCAAAAGGCTGAACATATTTCCAGGAAAGGAAGAGATCTAGTAATGGGGAGAAAAGTACTTGAGGAATGACATTTTCATAGACATTCAGCTCACACTGATTATGTAGTGTGGAGTTTCTATTACTGTAAGACTTTTACGTTAATCTTCATAGAATAGATGTGACCAGTGTAGAAACAACAAGCCAAGACTTGAAGTGGAGAATTGTAATTAGAATGTTGAGGGTCTTTGTTTGATGGGTTTTTCCTTCTAGAGATTATGAAGAGAATAAAGCATATCTAATTAAGTGCCAGATTAGCACTAGTTTTCTACTTCCTGAGCTGAATTGCAAATGAACAATGTGTGTGTGTGCGTGCGCACACACACATGGATTTGTGTGAATTTCATATCTATGTGTGGTTTTATGTTTATGAGGTTGCAAAGAGGGGAGACAGATAAATAGAGAGATAGACAGACAGGCAGGCAGACAGACAGACAGACAGATAGATGGATAGATAGAAAAATAGATAGAAAGATAGATAAATTATAGAAGTGATCACATTGTTACACTATTATTGCATATGGAGAAACAGCATTAAATGGCAGGAGGCTGCTGTACTTGGAGTTAGGGAAATCTGAGTTCAAATCCAAACTATTTCACTACATGTTTCATAATAAACAAGTCTTCAAAGTTCTATGAGCTTCAGTTTTGTCGTCTACAAAATGGGGACAGGTAACTTACAGAACTGTGTTTAATAATCTAATTTATGTAAACTGCTGGACAGGGAATGCTATGTAAATGTTAGAAATTAGTATTACATTTGGAATACTGCCTCTTTCATATGTAAGCAGATGAAAGCAGTTTGGTTGCTAAAAGGGGCAGAAATACACACACACATACCACACACACACACACACACACACATATAATAAAGTGAGAAGAAACATACTTTCAAATAAAATGTTGAGGAGAATATTTCAAGGACAAGGTAGAAAACATCCCTCAGATGAACGTCCTTAGAGGATCTTTTTAAGAGAATAGTAACAGCTAAGGTAAGGATGGATGCAGAGCAGTGTGGTCCAACAATTCCCTTCAATATGATAGTTTTCTTTCTTTTTTCCTTACTGAAATTAAAATATGCAATAAAAAGAAACATATTATAAACTTAAATATTGAAACAAATACAAAATTAGAAAATAAAAAATGCATTTAATGTACACAGATAATGTAAGAGAGGATTGAAAACTTTTAGCAATACATTTCAATTTCAAGAAAGTCTGTATAATAAATGCTATGTGTTATGCTGAGAGCTATCCATCTTTTCTATGCTTCCATTTTAGTTTTCTTTTTCTCTGCTGTGAATATTTTACTTTGTTCGGTTGCCTCCCTTCCTCCTCCCCCCTATATCAGTAAGCACCCCAACATACACAGAGGGGTTTGCTATCACAGGTTCTTAGATCTGCATTCATAAAAGGAATGGTAACTTTTGAAGGGTTAACAATCATTTTAATCAAGCACATGTATCATTCCTTTAAGCAAGCACATACATCATTCACTTGTTTCAGGGGAGTCAGCACCCTGAACTTCAAAGAAAATTCAGAGAAATCAGAAGATCAACAAACAGGGCTTCCTCTGCCTGAATTCAACAGACAGTTGGATCCCAACTATCTGACCATAGTTACCAGAGAGGGAAGCACAACGTCTAGGTTCTCTAAGCCAGGGGCCTACTTCAGCAACTTCCTAGAGTCCTCCTTTGACCAAGCAAACACTACTGATCAGTAAGCTCCAAAGTAAATAAGAGACATGGTTTTCTCTGCCTGAACATAATTCAATGGACAGGTCTGTACCTTCCTGAACAATTACCAGAGAGGGAAGCACAACGTCTGGGTTCTCAAAGCCAAGAGGCTCCTTAGCTGCTCCCCAGAGTCCTCATCTGGCCAAACAAACACATTTTACAAAAACTAAGCCCCAAAGTAAAACCTCACCCTCAGAGTTTTTATATCTTTTTTAGAACTAGAGAGCATCCCAAACTTTGAGAACCAGTGTCTCATTAACAAAAGCTGTTGGTGTTCCTGCAAATCTTCCCTAATCCCTTAATGGACAGGTTCATAAATGGATGGTGAAGACTTTTAATCACATTAACAATACAAATACATACACTGGTTCTAGATAAAAAACTCTTATTTCTGGAGGGCGGAGCCAAGATGGCAGAGTAGAAAGACACGCATATCCTAGCTTGTCCCCCACAGCCCATAAAATACCTATAAAGAATGACTTTTATCAAATTCTAGAGCATCAGAAGCCACAGAACAATGGAGTTGAGACTTCCAGCCTGGGGTAACCTGGAAGGCCAAGAGGAAAGGTCTGTCACACGAGATGTGCAGTGGAGCACAGACTAGCTTTGGCCAGAGTGCCGGAAGGAGCAGGGCCAGAGCAGGCCTCAGGGGTGCAATCCCCAGAAGCAGCACAAATCCCTCAACTCACATGTGCCAAAGGTCAGTGAGAGGCCTTTTTCAGCTGACCAAGAAGGGAGCACAGTCCTCCCATAACTCCGGCCCTAGGCAGCAGTTTCAGAGGCCCCAGCAAGCAGCAGCAGCTCCCAGACTAGGCAATAGCCAGCATCCATTGTAGGAGGCCTCATTGTAAAGCCCTTGGGAGAATTGAGCAACTGATCTTAATCTCACACTGAGTGGTGGCCTTGCCCCTGCCTAAAGCCCCTGGGGGAATTGAGTAGATGATTGAAATCTCAGCCCCAAGTGCCTACATGGTGGAACTGGAAGCAACGTGGTTGTGGAGAGGAAATTCTGACTTGCAGATTCTGGGCACAAAAGTCTTCTAGTTGCTCTCAGACCACTGTACAGGCTTGTGTGTGTCACCTTGGAGGAAGTGAGATCTTACAGGGCCCCAGACTATACCCTACTCTTGACAAAGAACCCAAAAGTCAAGTCCCTGGTTGGGAAAATGCCTAAAAAAGGGAAAAAAAATAGGACCATAGAAAGTTACTTTCTTGGTGAACAGGTATCTTCTCCCATCTTTTCAGATGAGGAAGAACAATGCTTACCATTAGAGAAAGACATAAAAGTCAAGGCTTTTGTATCCCAAATATCCTAAATAAATATTCAATGGTCTGAGGCCATGGAAGAGCTCAAAAAGGATATTGAAAATCAAGTAAGAGAGGTAGAGGAAAAATTGGGAAAAGAAATGAGAGAGATGAAAGAAAATCATGAAAAGTGAGTCAACAGCTTGCTAGAAACCCCCAAAATGCTGAAGAAAATAACACCTTTAAAAACAGGCTAACTCAATTGGCAAAATGAGGAGAATGCTTTAAAAAGTAGAATTAGCCAAATGGAAAAGGAGGTTCAAAAGTTCACTGAAGAAAATAGTTCTTTAAAAATTAGAATGGAACAGATGGAAGCTAATGAGAAACCAAGAAATCACAAAACAAAACCAAAAGAATGAAAAAAAATATCTCACTGGAATAACTCATTGGAAAAGAAAAACAACTGACATGGAAAATAGATCCAAGAAAGAAAATTTAAAAATTATGGAACTATCTGAAAGCCATGATCAAAAAAAGAGCGTAGACATCATCTTTCATGAAATTATTAAGGAAAACTGAACTGACATTCTAGAACCAGAGGGCAAAATAAATATTGAAAGAATCCACTGATCACCTCCTGAAAGAGACTCAAAAAAGAGAAACTCCTAGGAACATGGTAGCCAAATTCCAGAGTTACCAGGTCAAGGAGAAAATATTGAAAGCAACTAGAAAAAGGCAGTTGGAGTATTGTGGAAATACAATCAGGATAACATAAGGTCTAGAAGCTTCTACATTAAGGGATAGAAAGCCTTGGAATATGATATTCCAGAAGTCAAAGAACTAGGATTAAAAACAAGAATCACCTACCAGCAAAACTGAGTATAATACTACAGGAGAAAACATGGTCATTCAATGAAATAGAGGATTTTCAAGCATTCTTTATGAAAAGACCAGACCTAAAAAGAAAAATTGACTTTCAAACACAAAAATCAAGAGAAGCATGAAAAGGTTAACAGGAAAGAGAAATCACAAGGGACTTGCTAAAATTGAACTATTTACATTCTTACATGGCAGGATAATATTTGTAGCTCTTGAAATTTTTCTCAGTATCTGGGTAGTTGAAAGGATTATGCACACACATACACACACACACACACAGAGGCAGAGAGAGGCAGAAAACACAGGGTGAGTTGAATAGGAAGGGATCATATCTAAAAACATAAAATTAAGAGGTGAGAGAGGAATATATTGAGAAAAGAAAGGGAGAAATAGAATGGGGCAAATTGTCTTCATAAAGGAGTCAAGAAAAAGTCTTTTCAATGGAGGGAAAAAGCGGGGAGGTGAGAAGGAAAAAGTGAAGCTTACTCTCATCACATTTGGCTCAAAGAAGGAATAAAATGCACACTCAATTTGGTATGAAAACCTATCTTACAATACAGGAAAGTAGGGGAAAAGGGGATAAGCAGGGTGAGGAAGATGATGCAAGGGAGGGCAAATGGGAGGAGGGAGCAATTAGAAGTAAACAGTCTTGGGAAAGGACAAGGTCAAAAGAGAGAATAGAAGAAATGTGGGGCAGGATAGGATGGAGGGAAATATAGTTAGTTTTACTATGGAAGTCATTTGCAAAACTACACATATATAGCCTATATTGAATTGCTTCCTTCTCAATGGGTATAGATGGGGAGGGAGGAAGGAAGAGAAGTTGGAACACAAAGTTCTAGGAACAAATGTTAAGAATTGTTTTTGCACACAGCTGGGAAATAAGAAATACAAGTAATGGGGTATAGAAATTTATCCTTCCCTACAGAACAAGAGAGAAAATGGTGATAACGGAAAGGAGGGATGTTAGAAGGGAGTGTAGACTGGTAGTAGGGCTAATGCTCAGAGTTTTGGGGTGGAGAAAGGGGATAGATGGGGAGAAACATTTAGAACTTAAAATTTTGTGGAAATGAATTCAATATTCAAATTCAAAATAAATAAATAAATAAATGAAAAAAGAGACTTGTTTCTGTATTTTACTCCTAGTAAAGACTTTTGATTGATAAATGTAAGATTCAATCAGGCACTTAATTATACTAAAACAAAAAAACAGCAAAAGATCCTAATGTTATTTGCCATTACACCCCCCCTCCCTTTGAAGGCTACAATTAAGTATGGATATATTTATACATATTTATGCATATAGATACATACATATATATGTATATATGTATAGATATATGTATATATGTATAAATATATACATATATACATTTGCACATATATACATGAATATACACATATATGCACATGTAAAACATATACATATATGCATACATTTGCATGCACATATATATACTCACATACATATACATAAATACATTCATAGACAGACAGGCATATACTTTCCCTAACAAATTCTACTTTTTGTTTTTATGTCTGTGCATATCTATTATTTCCTACCCTTTCTAACTCCTCTATTTTATTTCTACCCACTTTCTTGCCCTTTTATTACTTATCTTATCCCCAGCAAGAATTCTCCCCTATTCTCCCATTCTCATAAATCTAGACGCCTTATTATATCTCCCCATTGACCTATTCCCTCACCCTCTGCTCTACGGATCCCTCCCTTTTCATCTCCTCCCTCACCATCCCCTTAGGATTTTATTTGTTTCTGAATTTAGAAGACTTTTGTATTCTTCCAAACATATATGTATTATTCCCTCTTGAACCCATTCCTGATGAAAGTAGGTTTCCAGACTAAAAGTCCTCCTTCCTTATCAAATTCCTCTTGCTCAATTCTTGTTGTCATACCTCATTTGTATAAAATAATTACTCTTTTCTCACTGTTCCTAAACAGGTTTACTTTTTAAAGTCATATCATACTGAAGTCCACTGAAACCTTTCTTATGAACTACCCAATCATTAATAATCTTAGACATATGTTTTGCATTTTACATACGTAAAAGTTAAACAATTTGTCTTTACTGAGTTTCTTGTAATTAGTCTTTGGTATATACCTTGTATTTCTCTTGGTTCTTGTATGTCAAATCTTCTATTTAGTTAAGTTGTTATTTTTTTTTTTACCAAGTCCTGAAAGTCTGATAGTTCTTTAAATGTCCATTTTTCATTCAGGATTATGCTTAGGTTTTCTGGGTATGACATTTTTGGCCAGAACCTCAATTCTTTTGCTCTTATATATATATATATATATATATTTCCAATACCTGCAGTCTTTTAGTGTCTCTGCTGCTAGGTCTTGTGTGATTCTAATAGTGGTATGACCATCCTTGAGTTGGTGGTTTCAGAATTTGACTATTATATTTTTATGGTTTTTTTCTTAAGGATCACATTCAGTTTGTGATTGATGGATTTTTTTCTCTTTCTACTTTTACCTCTTGTTCTAATGCTTCAGAACAAGTTCATTTAGTTATTTCTTATATCATAGCAAGATTATTTTTTATGATAGCTTTCAGGTAGGATTAGTATTTTTTTGTTTTCTGTTCTTGATTCTTTATCCAGATCAGTCATGTTTCTTATGAGGTTTCACATTCTTTTCTATTTTTTTATTCTTTATATTTTGTTTTTATTATTTCTCGGTCACTTATAACTTTTCTGACTTCACCTAGCCCAATTCTGATTTTTGAAGGAGTCAATTTCTTCCTTAAGATTCTAAATCTTTTTTAATTGGTTAGCTTTCTTTCCATTATTTTGTTTTGCTTGGATTTTCTTTTTTTTTAGTTTTTATTCAATGTCTCTTATTTGCTTTTAAGCTCTCTTTAAAGTTCTTTTATGAATTCTTTTTTGAGCAGGTGACTATGTAATGTTATTCTTTGGGGTAGAAAAAGGTTTCTTTGCTTCAGTATCCTCTAAAGATGAACCCTTGTCTTCTCTATTACCATAACAACTCTCTGTGATTGAATTCTTTCTTCTTTGCCTGTGTATTATATATATATATATACATATATATATATATATACATATATACATATATATATACATATATATATGTATATATGTATATATATATATATATATATATATATGTATTAGCTTAGTTTAATCATCATCTGGGGTGTGGGAGATGTTAACTTTAGTTTCAGACTATCCTTTAGTTCTCTTTTTTGGCCTGGAACTGGAGTCAAGACCTCCAGTCTCCTGGAAGTGCCCACAGACAGTGGTGTCACACTCCAATGCTTCTGCACTCACTGGGTGTGTGCTGATTCCTTCTTGCCCTGCCACATGTCTGCAGCACAGCTGGGTCTGGCATTCCTTGTCAGCAGAGGTTCTCTTGATCTTTCCTAGCACAGACACCCAGCTCCCTTCGCTGTCACTGGAGTGAAAGTTCCTGTGACTGAGGCAGACACAGCCCAGCTAAACTCAGAGGTTGCTACATGTTGTTTAAGCAGACCTAGGACAGAGCCAGGAAGTGTTTACTCTACACACAGAACAAAGCTAATTCTGCGACTTTTCTTTAGATTTTCTCCAGTTGTTTCAGGAGAATCCCTCTTCAGCCCCTGTTATTACTGACTTTTACTGCTCAATATCCACTCTGAGGAGTTATTTCATCCCTCTTGTGAGGAAAAATCTTGAGATCTTGGAATTGTCTGACCTATTCTACCATCTTTTCAGAATTCTCTAGAATCCGATTTTTTTCAGAGTTGAAGTTTCTAGCTGAGAAACTGTTAGTTATATAATAATTTGAAGACTATGAGAAGATTATAGAAGAAATGTTAGGGTTATATATAACAGAATTGTTGATTTTCATATTGTAAGTTAGGGAAAGGTCACTATCAATGAAGAGGCACTTATTTGTGTGATTACAAATTAGAGAGAAGAAACCTTGGGAAAATACAAGCCACAGAAGCAATAGAGTAAACAATGCTGGAGGAGGTCACAAGAAACCAGGGACAGAAAACAGGAAGGGATGAGAAAAGTTATTTCCAGCTGAGACACTTGACTACTGACAGGTTTCTTCTCCAGTTATTTTTCTGGGAGAATAGGTGTTTCCAGTTACTGTT
This sequence comes from Potorous gilbertii, assembly GCA_028658325.1. Taxonomy (NCBI): domain Eukaryota; kingdom Metazoa; phylum Chordata; class Mammalia; order Diprotodontia; family Potoroidae; genus Potorous; species Potorous gilbertii. The sequence goes on along the minus strand of CM053772.1, from coordinate 170,475,952 downwards.
TTTGTTTTTTTAACTTTCTCCTTAACTCTTTGAAACTTATCTTCCAATCTCATCATTCAACCATTACTGTTTTCCCTAAAGTTACTAATGATCACTCCACTGCCAAATCTAATGCCTTTTATTCAATTTCTATCCTTATTGACATCTACAATCCCAGCTTCCTAACTTCGTGTTACTATCAAAGGTATCATCGACTTCCACTTAATCTTGCAACCTCACTGTCAATCTCAACTTTTTGTGCTCTCTTATATTTAAACCGTTGTGAATTCCTGTCATTTCTACTTTGGTAATATTTCTTTGTATACATCTCCATCTCTCATCTGGTACTGCAATCACCTTGGTGGTGGCTTTCATCTCCTTGTGGCTGGATATATATATATATAACACTTTCCTGACTGTTTTCCTGGCTGTAAGTTTCACCCACTTCTAGTCCATCCTCTCAAGTGTCAAACTGATTTCCCTAAAATGTAATTCTGACCATGTCACATTGCCCCCATTCAATGAACTCTATTGTTTTTAATTACCTCCAAGATTAAATATAATATAAGTTTTATATTTTAGGTGCTTTAATAATCTGGCTTCTCCTTATCTTGCCAGTCTTCTTGTACTTTACTTTTCTCCACATGTTCTATGATCCTTCTAGCGGTTCTCATCTTCCAACTCTGAATATTTATATAAGATATTTACCATGCCTGAAAATTTCTCTCTTCTCATCTCTGCCTCCTGGCTTCATTGTATTCCTACTCATCTCAACTAAAGTCCCACTCATTCAGGAAGCCTTAACTTTATTCTCATTATTAGTGCTTTTTTCTCCTTGAGATTAAACTTAAGTTAGGTTGTAAATACCTTACTTATACAACGTTGTTTGCATACTATCTCCTTCATTACATTATGAGCTCCTGGGGAGTAGAGACTTTTTTCTTTCTTTGTATCTCTAGGGTTTAGCACATAGTAAATAAAAATGTTTATTGAATGACTGACTAGAAGAAAGGCATTGTGCTATGTATTGGCTGAAGAAAACCCTGATCACCTGAGAGATCTGCTTAGCTATTATGTACATTAGAGAGCAGTTGTCACATTCAACTGCACCTTGACATATCTTGCCACTGAACCTGAAGAGCTCTGAAAGAGAGAATGGGGTTGATGACTTTGTGCAATTTACTTCATGTAAATTCAATTCATGTGCAAGTCAAGAAATCATCCTGTGAAATCCATTAACTTTCAAAATAAAGACTGAACAACATCTATATTGTTCTCTGACCTTATTGTTCCTTTGTACCATTTAATCTGAGTGAGGGGAAATCTCAGGTGCCTGGTTGACCTTTACTATTCTCCTGATTTGAAAGGTAAAAAAATGTAGGTAAATGTAAGCTTTGAATCTGTTTCACTGAGAGCCATGCTTATTGGAGAAGGGAATTTGCTTTGCTGGAAGAGATGGGGAAACAAACAACTTTAATGAGTAAAGAGTTACCTGGGCTTTTCTATGTTGCCTAAAGAGACAACATGATGTGCTTTGCAGCTCTCTGGTTTAAGGAAACATGTAACTGAATATGCCCAATGTTTAAATATGTTTGCTGAAAGAGTAGTAATTTCTAACAACACAGCAAATATGAGAGATACATCTTGTTGTTGCTTCAGTCACTGTCTCCTTGACTTTAGATCAGAAGAGGAGCACTTAGCAAAGAATCACATCTGTGCAGTCCAGATTGTCCCCCATGGACAGGACCAAGAATATCAAGGCCTTTGAGCTTAACTTTATGTTATCCATGGCTTATGACTTTCACTACGAATGGACCATCTGATGGGATTTTATAAGACATCCATTTTCCTGACACAGACGCTGCATTCACTGTCAGAGAATAAAAGACAGAGTGATGAGTGGACAATGATTATTTATTTCTGCTTTTGCATTCTACTGAGTAAATGTTACAATTCTTCCCATTTTTCCTTCTATTTGGTTTCATCCCATATGACAATAATGATGTCATTCTATTTGCCTTACTGTTGTTCAGTTTTGCAGTCATGTCTGACTCTTTATGAACTTGTATGAGGTTTTACTTGTAAAGATACTGGAACAGTTTGGCATTTTCTTCTCTAGTGAATTAAGGCAAAGGTTAAGTGACTTGCACAGGGTCATATAGCTAGTAAGTATCTGAGGATGGATTTGTACTTGAGTATTCTTGACTCCAGGGCCAGTGTCCTGCCTTACCATTTAGTAAACATTTGTTTGTTTTTTTAAAAGTCAACAGGGCACTGAGATGATGCAGTTGATAGAGTGCTGGGCTTGAAATCAGAAAGACTTATCTTTCTGAGTTTAAATCCAGCCTCAAACACTTACTAGGTGTGTGACCTGGGGCAAGTTACTTAACCCTATTTGCCTCAGTTTCTCATCTATAAAAGGAACTGGAGAAGGAAATGACCATTGACTCTAGTATGTCTGAGTACCCCAAACAGGTCACAGAGAATTGGATACAACTGAAATAAATGAACAGTAACAATGCTATCATTGTGATTGGTTGATATTTTTATGTAAAAGGAAAGCTCACAGTAGAAATTCTGTAGAAAATAGTATATTCACACAACACCAAGGTTACCTCTAGCAGAGAGGGAGAGGGAGAGAGAGAAGAAGAGATTTGAATCATATGCAATGGTATAGAATATGACTCTCAGAGCTTCCTAGTATTGCTAGCATGTTTTTAGGTTGGATTTGTGAGCTGTCCAGAGAATAAAATTGGTATTCTATACAATGCCCAGGCTTACAATTGAAAAAAATGCTTCTTACCTATTCTGAGTTATATGATTTTCAAGGAAATTTGGGTTCACTAAAGCCCATGTTGCTAAATGCAAGCTATGAATTTTACAATAGAACACTAATAATCACATTTATATAGCATTTTATTATTTGCAAAATGATTTAAAGTTATTATTTTATTTGGTGTTCAAAATTATATGTCATAGGTGTTATTTTATAGATTAGGAAACTGAAACTTAAAGAGGTCTAATGACTTTTGTCTCATCACACAGTAATTATGAGGTAGAATTCAAATCTACATCTTCTTGACTTCAACTCTAGCTCTCTAATCATGTGCCCGAGAAAAATATCTGATCATATGTCAGAGAAAAATATTGTCCAAGTAATCAAATTGGAAAAATTTCTATGGTCCCAAGTTTCCTCCTCAAGCTGTGCTTAGCCCTATTTTCTGTTTTTAAGATTTTTTTTCCTACCAGCAGAGAAATACTTTTTTATGACTAGATAACATGCAAAAAATGGAAACTCCTGGCAGTTGGGATAGAAGCCCTTCACATTTTATTGATAGGCTGACTGACTTAGGCCATTGGTAGATTTTTGTCTATTTCAAAGATGGTATAACTACATGTGCCAACATTTTTACTAATATCTTTAATTGAATGAATGTCCTTAATCTATATTTCTATATTCCATAATCACCAGATCATCAATTGTATTCATTAAATACTATCAGATATAGATGGCTCTGCAGTTAAATTTCTATAATTGAATCTTTCATTTACTTATGAGAATGATAAGACATTCAATTTTCTTCCACAAACATATAGCTCTGGAATAGTCGTATGTACTGGAATTATTCTAGTACAATTTACTGTTTGTCCTCACTTTATGATATTCCTGTGACACCCTTTAATCTGAAGCAACAGATTTTATTCAGATAAAGCTTTCGTAGTTTTGTGATTTATTCTAGGCAAGAGAAATAGACTATATGTACACAAGGATCTTTCAGTAACCATTCATACTGATTTGTTCTTCCATTATGATCTATATTTAAACCTGATCATTTTGCATTTTTCAATTCTTCAATGGGTGCTGTAGGTACAGTCATTCTTTTCAAGAGCCAAGATGAAAACAGAATTACAATTCACATTTATCTTCAACTCTCAACTGATTGAGAGTGTTGTGCAGTGAAGGCATGATGAGATTCATCTAAAAGCAAAAACTTTAGCTGCAGCCCCAATAACAACATAAGAACCTTAGGCCAGCAAGGTGTACCAATTAGATTTGTCACTACCTTTCCCAGTGGTTCTTGAAGTCACGCTAATTGACATAACAACTGCTAAGGACAGAAAATACCTTTTTTGTAAAGCAACACCAGCTCAGACTTTAATTTGGCTTTGTCAAAATAACCTTTGTCTGTGAGTAAAGTCTTCTTTAACATGTCAGCCTGATTAAAGCTTCTGTTGTACAAGACAGGAAAGCTAATTTTGTTTCTAACTGTTTTGATACATGCACAAGTTAAAAAAAATTCTACAGAATGTACCATTAGTTAATTGGACAGTTTTCAATATGAATAATACCCAAAGAAACTCTGCAGTAAATCAGAATTGAGTTTGATATTCCAAAGTAACATTTTTATACTATTTTAATCCTTGTGTATTAATTACTTAATGAAGTGCTCACATTTATCTATAGCTTGACCATTAACAAGGCTATTTATTCATTTTATTCTCACAATAATGAGGAACGTAAGCAATGAAATATTTCTTGTTACTTCAGTAATGTTTGACATTTTAGGATCCCTTAGGGTGTTTTCCTGCAACAATACTGAGGTAATTTCCTATTTGATTCCTTAGCTCATTTTACAGATGAGGAAACTGAAGCAAACAGGATTAAGTGACTTGCACAAAGTCACATACCTAGACTGAGGTCAGGTTTGAACTCATGAAGATGAGTCTACCTGATGACAGGCCTAATACTATATACACTGAGCCATCTAGTTCCCCCGTTAAATATCTTATTTATTCCCATTGTGCAGAAAAACAAAAGATTCAAAGACTTTAAGCAAATTTTACAAAATCAGAAACCTAACAAAATTTACATCAAGGGTTCAAACTCAGATCTCCAACCCCAAACCCAATGCTCATTTTATGGCCCTGTGATGCTTAATGCTTTAATACCTTTATTTGTGCTTGGTAATTTTAACATTGAGGCAGCTAGGTGGCATAGTATAGATAGCACTGGGCTTAGAATTAGGAAGACTCATCTTTATATGTTCAAACACAGTCTCAAACATTTATTAGTTGCGTGAGCCTAGATAAATTACTTTATGCTGTTTGCCTCAGTTTCCTCATTTGTAAAATGAACTGGAAAAGAAAATGGCAAGCCTCTTCAAAACCTTTATCAAGAAAACCCCATGGACAGTAGTGACATACTATGGTCCACAGGGTCACAAAGAGTCTGACTGACTGAATGACTAACCAACAACAAAATTTTAACGTAGTCATGACAAACACTGAAACGCCAACAATTTATGAAGGAGCAATGGTAATTACTCAGTAATTACTTCTCCTGCTTCTGACTCAGCATCGATGTGTCAGTTTCCAGACTCACAGGGATTGCTTACCATTCTAACTTCTTCACCACTCTCCCTATAGATACACAATGTCAAAGTCTGAAGATATCTGACAAGTCATTCCATCCAATGTATACCTGAGTCCAATTGCAATACCCTTGACAAATAAGTGGATATCCAATCTCAAACTGACAACTACCACCGATGAAGAAGCACCATCTTCCAATTGTTAGAAAGTATTTCCTCAAGGGTGTCTAAACTGGCCTCCTTAATTTCCACCTACTGTTTCAAGTCATTTCTTAGGCAGCCAATCAAGGGAAACAAACCAATTTCTCCTACATACATTAGTCCTACAAATCTATAAAGGAAGCTATCATGCTCTACCCCAAGTCTTTTATTATTCTGGCAAAATGACAGGGGCCTTCAATTAATCATAGTAGGACATAATCTTTAGTTACCTTATCATCCTGGCTATACTTCTCTGGACATACTTGATTTTCAATGTTCTTCCTAAAATGTGGTATTCAGAAATAAACAAAATATTCCAAGTGTGATCTTATCTGCACATAGAGCAATGGGACAATCATTTTCCTTGCTCTGCACAGTATGCCTCCCTTATTGCTAAGAGAGCATTAGCTTTCTTGGCTGCCAAATCAGATAGTTAATTCCTGTTTAGCTTTCAGTCTATCAAAATGCTAAGATTCTCTTTTTCATATGAAGTATTATCTAATCAGTCTAGCTTATTTTTTCTACTCTTTCTTCCAATTGTACACATATATATCAGCAGTCCTCCAGTCAGTCCCAGTCAGCTCATATTAGAAATATATTCATTTCAAAGTGTACTATTTCAGGAAGGACACTAATATATTAAAGTATGTCTAGATAAGGGCAACTGGGATGGTGAAGGGATAGGGAATCATGTTGTGTGAAAGTCAGATCAAGAAATCAAAGAAATGTATAACTACTTAAGAAGAATTAAGAGGATAGGAATTTATTTATATTCAAATATCTGAAGGTTCATCAGGTGACTGTCCGAATGATCACATTTGTTCTATTGTAATCTTATGGAACAAAAATAAGAGTCAGATTTTGAGTCTATATAAGGAAAATTCTCTGACCTATTATGACTTTTCAAAAGTTGAATGGGGAGACTACCCTGACTAGAAAGATGTAAATTTCTGATTAGAAAAATGTAAAACTTTTGATCCTGTCCCTCCCCAAGAGTGTTGACTTCAAATTGCTCCCTCCTCACATTGCCCTCCCTTCTATCATCCCCCCCACCCTGCTTATCTCCTTCTCCTCCACTTTCCTGTATTGTGAAATAGGTTTTCATAACAAAATGAGTGTGCATTTTATTCCTTTCTTTAGTCGAATGTGATGAGAGTAAACT
>CM053772.1:170447001-170468738 GCA_028658325.1 Potorous gilbertii | reverse complement strand
CTCTTCCATGGCCTGAGCCCATTGGATATCTACTTCAGATGTTTGGGATACAGAGGCCTTGACTCTTATGTCTTTACCTGATGGTAAGCAGTTTTCTTCCTCGTCAGAGAGAAAGGTTGGAATCATCTGTTCCCCAAGAAAATAACCTTCTGTGGTCTTATTTTTTTTCCCTTTTCTGGGCATTTTCCCAGCCAGTTACTTGACTTCTGAGAGTCCTCTCCACCCCTGCCTAGGTCTGCCCAGCTAGTGCTTGGGGTCTGAGATTCAAATGCTGCTCCCCAGTCTCAGGGCTTTTGGTAGTGGGCCAGCTGCTATTCAGGGTAAGACTAAATCAGGTTCTCAGGTGGTGCAGGGCCTCCTCCCAGGCTCAGTTCCCTCAGGGGGTTTATGCAGAGACCTTCTCTAATGGAGCTGCTGCTGAGCTCCTGCCTGCTCTGGGAGCCTCTGGCTGCCCACTGCCTCTACCTCTGCCTCTGCCACTGCCTTCTGAGGGGGCCCAAGTCATGGAGACACCCCACTCCCCTCTTAGCCTAGTCCAGATGTCTCTTTCACTGACCTGTGCGTCCGTAGGTGTAGGGACCTTCGCAGCTGCTGGAGATTCCTTCCCTGAAGCCTGCTCAGATCTGCTCACTCCTCTCAGTTCAGTGGCCAGGGCAGGGCAGGGCTCTTCTCTGTCCAGTGTGAGATGGACCTTTGGAATCGGTTTTTCACGGCTCTCTGGAATGGAAATCTCCTTCACTGTGGAGCTGCGTGACTACCACTGTTTCAGAATTTGTTGGGAGTTCTTTTTAGAGGTAATCCATGGGCTATGGGTTTGGAGCTAGCATATGTGAGTCCTTCTACTCCACCATCTTGGCTTCACCCTTGAATTTGAGAGAGATCATTTACGCAACTTTGTGGACAGGCTTGCATCTACTAGGCACTTCAATGGTTTCATTAGCCTTATCCTTGCAAAGAACTCCCCTTGCATTCCTTGTATACTTTCATTGTTTCCCTTTAAACTTCTAGTTTTGTGTTTTAATATGCCCTGAAAGCATCGCGTAAGTCCTTTGATTTTTAACCCCAAGTTGTCCAGTCAGCAATGTGACTTAGTGAGGAAATAAAGGTATTTGACAGAGTTGCTTGTTGCCATTCTTTTGCTGTTCTGTTTAATGTTGTTAGTCTTTTAGTTGTTGGTTACTGTTATGACTCCAGGATTTTTTTAAACAACATACTTCTTCATGGAATCTCTGCAGCACTGTAGACCACAAGTTGATATTAACTGGTCAACTATTTGTTCTACAGTACAACATACTCAAACTGTCATCTGACAGAGTAGGAAGTAAGATTCAGGTTCAAAAGAGTATTTTATTTTTAAGAATTTTATTTAAGAATGTTATAGTATTTATGGTATTATACATTTCATATTCTGCTTAAAGTGAACAGCATATTATATCAATTATATTAATTGAGTTGTTAGCACAGAAGGTCACAGAATTCTAGGAAATTACCAGCAAGAAACAATGTTTTTTATGTAAGCAATTTTATTTATTGCTGTGGTAGCTAGGAGGTGCAATAGACAGAACACTGGGTCTGGAATCAGGAAAATTAATCTTCCTCAGTTCAAATCTGGCCTTAGACACTTATTAGCTTTGTGAACCTGAAGAAGTAATTTAACCCTGTTTGATTCAGCTTTGTCATCTGTAAAATGAGCTGGAGAAGGAAATTACAAATTACTCCTTATCTTTGCAAGAAATCCCAGATGGAGTTATGAAGAGTCAGACATGACTGAAATGACAACAACAACAAAATTGTATGGGTTATTTCATGGTTATTGTTTTAGAAAAAGTATGAATTACTAGAATTACTGTTTTGTTTTAAAGAGTTTTATGTAGAAAAGTTTATTTCAGTAATCTCTAGTGAAAAATTATACATTTTTGTGGTTCTGGGAACCTAAACCTGTTTTTTATAGGCTCAATTTATCAACATTCATGTTTATTTTTTTCCTTTTTTGCTATTTTTCTAAGATTGTTGTTCCCTTAAAAGTTGATGATTGACTACACACGCACACACACATATCTTGTATCTATCTATCTATCTCTATCTAGTTATCTATCTTGTCTGTATATAGTTCTTTGCCCCTTTAGACTTTGAGTTCCTTGAGAATCAGGATTATTACTTTTCTTTTCTTTCTTTTTAGCACTAGAGATTACTGTGGTGCCCAGTGCATAAAAGATGCTTAACAAATGCTTATTAGGTTATTCTATTTGACTTCTTAACTTTCAACTGCTTGATATACCTTCTATACCATGATAACATAATGTAATTTAATATAATGTTTCACAATGAAACATAATGTAACATAACATATATAATATATTCCAGGCTTGTTTTAAAACCTTTGGTAAAGGAGAAACCACCAACAACAACTTGGTAAAATTTTCCACTTTTGTACAACTCCAATTTTTGTATTTGTTTATTTCAAAATCCCACCTGACATTAAGCCTGAATTTACCCTTTTACACCTTTTATCTATTGCTTCTAGTTTTGATCTCTAGGGACAAATTGAAAAGATGTACTATCTTTTGCAAGAAATGAGAAAAAGAGGAGGCAGAAAATGGTAAATTACACCACAGGAAGAGGCACAAAATTATACTACAATAGAGGGTAGGGAGAAGAGCATTGTTTGATATTTACTCTCACCTGATTTAGTTCAAGGGGGAAACAACAAACTTAATTAATTGTATAAATCTAATTAGCTCTTTAGGCAGTAGGAGGGGAAGAGGAAAAGAAAGCAGAGGAGGCTAAAAGGGAGGGAAGAAGTGGTAAGGGTAAAGGGGAATAAAAGGGATAGGGGCTGAAAGAAAGAAGGGAAGACTGTGGGAGTTGGTGATCAAAAATTAAAACTATTTAGGAGGGGAAGGGAGAATGGAAAACTAAAAGCACAAAAGATGGGAAGAGGATGGAGGGAAAGACAGATAGTAATCATAACTGTGAATGGGAATGGGATTAACTCTCCCATAAAATGGAAACAGATAGCAGAATAGATTAAAAACCATAATCCAAGAATAAGTTGTTTACAAGAAAAATATTTGAAGTGGGGGATACACACAGGGTAAAGATAAAAGGTGGGAGAAGTATATATTGTACTTCATCTGGTGTAAAAAAAAACAGGGGTAGCAATCCTAATCTCAGACAAAGCAAAAGCAGAAATAGATCTATTAAAAAGATATAAGGAAGCAAACTATATCCTGCTAAAAGGCACCTAATACAATGAAACAATATAATTACTGAAAACATATACTTCAAGTGCTATAGCATCTAAATACTTAGAAGAGAAGTTAAGGGGTTACAGGAAGAAATAGACAACAAAACTATACTAGTTGCTGTGCACATTTTCACTATAGTGATGTTATGTAGTCACACTGACTAAGTGGAAGAAATCATATAACAAATCAAAACATAATGCACTAAAACCCACACACACACAAACATGATCTGCTACATTCTGCGAATGACTTCCATATTTCTTTCTCTGAGTGTGGAAGGCATTTTGCCTTAGAAAATCGACATTGGGATTTTTTTTTTCGGTAAGTTCTTGTGTTATTACAAAGTTCCAAGTCTACCAGAAAAAACTCTCGCACACTGTGGCTCAATAGGAAAGTATATGTCGAACCTATACAGAATTGTATGCTGTCATGGGGAGGGAGGGGGGTGGGGGGGGAAGGTGTAGGGGTATAAAATCTTAATTTTAAGGAAGTGATTGAAGAACATTTATAAATAAATAAAATAAAAAAATAAAAAAAACTATACTAGTATGGGACCTCAACCTCCCCCTCTCTGAACTTGATAAATCTAACCTCACAATAAACCAGAAAAAGGTTAAGGAGTTGAATAAAACTCTGGATAAGGTAGATATGATAGATCTCTGGAGAAAATTGAATGGGGATAGAAAGGAATGTATCTTTTTCTCAGTGGTACCTGGCACATATACAAAAAATAATCATATAGTAGGCCATAAAAACTCACAGTCCAGTGCAGAAAGGCATAGATAGCAAATACATCCCTCACAGATCATAATGCAACAAAAATATATATGTAATCAAAGGCCATGGAAATATAAACCAAAAATTAATTGGAAACTAAACTACCTAAACCTAAAGGATGAGTGGGTTGAGCAACAAATTATAGAAACAATTAACCACTACATTCAAGAGAATGACTATAGTGAGACAACCTACCAAACCTTATGAGATATTTCAAAAGCAGTTATTAGGAGAAACTTTATATGTTTGAATGCCTACATGAATAAAATAAAGAGGAGATCAATGAATTGGGTATGCAGATGAAAAAGCTAGAGAAAGAACAAATTGAAAATTCTCAATTAAATACTAAATTAGAAATACTGAAAACTGAAGGAGAGATTAATAAGATTAAAATTAAGAAAACTATTGAACCAACCAATAAAACTAAGAGTTAGTTTTATGAAAAAAAACAATAAAATTGATAAACCTTTGTTCAATTTGATTAAAAAAAGGACAAAGTCAAATTACCAATATCAAAAATGAAAAGGGTGAACTCACCTCCAATGAGGAGGAAATTAAAACAATAATTAGATATTATTTTGCCCAACTACATGGTCATAAATTCGACAATCTAAATGAGAAGGTTGATTATTTTTAAAAATATATAAATTGCCCAGATTAAGAGAAGAAGTTGAATGCTTCAATCACCGTATCTCAGAAAAAGAAACTGAACATGCAATCAATGAACCCCCTAGGAAAAAATCACCAGGACTGGATGGATTTATGAGTGAATTCTATCAAATATTTAAAGAATACTTAATTCCAATACTATATAGATTATTTGGGAAAATTGGGGAAGAAGGAATCCTGCCAAATTCTTCTTTATCATATAAATATAATTTTGATACTTAAACCAGGAAGAGCCAAAACAGAGCAAGAAAATTATAGATCAATATCTCTAAGGAATATAGATGCAAAAATTTTAAATAAGATTTTAGCAAGAAAGAATACAGCGACTTAACATGAGAATACTGCATTATAATCAGGTATAATTTATACCAGGAATGCAGAGCTGTTTTAATATTAGGAAAATTATTAGCATTATTGATCAAATCAACAACAAACTAACAGAAACCACAAGATTATCTCAAGAGATGCGGAGAAAGCTTTTGACAAAATGCAAAACCCATTCCAATTGAAAGCACTGGAGAGCATAGGAATAAATGGAACTTTCTGTAAAATAATAAACAATATCTACCTAAAACCTTCAACAAGTATTCTGTGCAATGGAGATAAGCAAGATCCATTTCCAATAGGATCAAATGTGAGATAAGAATGTCTGTTATCACCATTATTATTCAATATGGTACTAGAAATATTAGCTGTAGCAATAAGAGAAGAAAACAGAAATTGAAGGAATTAGAATAGACAAAGGCAAAACTAAGCTATCTCTCTTTGCAGATGACATGATGATATACTTAGAGCATCCCAGAGAGTCAAGTAAAAAACTACTTGCAACAATAAACAACTTTGGGCAATTTGCAGGTTACAAAATAAACCCACAAAAATCTTCTGCATGTCTATATATTAGTCACAAAGCCCAACAACAAGAGATAGAAAGAGAAATCCCGTTTAAAGTTACAGTAGACACCATAAAATATTTGGGAGTCTACATGCCAAAACAAATTCAAGGACTGTATGAACAAAATTACAAAACATTTTTTACACAAATAAAGTAAGATCTAAGTAAGGGGAAAAACATCAGTTGCTTGTGGGTAAACTGAGCCAAGTTAATAAAAATGGCAATTCCACCTAAATTAATTTACTTATTCAATGCCATGCCAATCAAACTATCAGATAACTATTTTCTAGAGCTAGAAAAAATAATAGCAAAATTCATCTGGAAGAGCAAAAGTCGAGAACATAGAAGGAATTAATGAAAAGAAATGCTAGGGAAGGTGGCCTAGCCCTAGCAGATCCCAAATTGTATTATGAAGCAGCAATTATCAAAACCAGCTAGCACTAGTCAATAAACAGAAGGGTAGACCAGTGGAGTAAGTTAGGTACTCAAGACACAGTAGTCAATGAATATAGCAATCTATTGTTTGATAAACACAAGGACCCCAGCTTCTGGGATAAGAACTCAGTGTTTGACAGGAATTGCTGGGAAAACTGGATAAGAATGTGGCAGAAACTAAGCATAGACCAATGCATGACCATGCACACAAGAGTAACTTCCAAATGAGTACATGATCTAGGTATAAAGATTGATAGTATAAACAAATTAGTTAGGAAGGAAAAAGTGTATTTATCAGATTTATGAAGAAGGGAAGAATTTTTGACTAAACAAGACATAAAATAATTATGAAGTGAAAAATGGATAATTTTGATTACATTAAACTGAAATATTTTTGCACAATCAAACCCAGTGCAACCAAGATTAGGAGCAAAACAGAAAACTGGAAAAGAATTTTTGCAACTAGTGTCTGTGATGAAAGCCTCATTTCTAAAATAAATAGAGAACTCAGTCAAATGTACAAAAATGAAAGTCATTTCCCAATTGATAAATGGTCAAAGGATATGAACAAGCAGTTTTCAGAGGAAGAAATTAAAGCTATCTATAATGATATGAAAAAATGCTCTAAGTCACTATTGATTAGAAAGATGTAAATCAAAACAACTTTGAGATACCATATCACATCTATCAGATAGGCTAACATGACAAAAAAGGAAGATGATAAATGTTGGAGAAGATGTGGAAGAGTTAGAACACTAATTCATTGTTAGTGTATCTGCGAGCTGATCCAACCATTCTGGAGAGCTATTTGGAAATATGTCCAAAAGACTATAAAATGTGCATATTCTTTGTCTCAGCCGTACTGTTTCTAGGACTTTATCCCCAAGAGATCATAAAAATGGTAAAGTGTCCAACATGTACAAAAATATTTATAGTAGCTGTCTTTGTGGTGGTCAAAAACTGGACATCAAGGGGATGCCCTTGATTGAGGAATGGTTGAATAAATTGGGGTATATGAATGTAATGGAATACTACTGTGCTATAAGAAATGATGAACAGGAAGACTTCAGAGAGGCCTGGAAAGCCTTGTATGAACCGATGCTGAATGAAAGGAGCAGATCCAGGAGAACTTTGTAGATAGCAACAACCACAGTGTTTGAGGAATTTTTCTGGTAGACTTAGTACTTCATTGCAATACGTTGACTTAAATAATTCCCAGTGGTCTCTTAAGGCAAAATGCCTTCCACCTCCAGAGAAAGAACTGTAGAATTTCATCGCAGAATGAAGCAGATCATTTTCTTTTGTATTATGGTTTGGTTTATTTTATGATTTTTTCCAAGAATTAAAATAATTCTTCTATGCAACATGACTAAGCTGAAATTTTTTTTGATAGGAATGAATATTTAGAACCTATATAAAACAGTATGATGTCTCAGGGAAGAAGTGGGGATGTAGGGGAAAAGGGGGGGTAGGGAGGGAAAAATTCTAAGATATAGGGAGGTGGTTGTAGAACACTGAAAACAAATAAGATAGAAATGAATTTAAAAAAGAATTAAAAAAGAAAAAATATTTAGAGTCTAAGAGAAAATAGTGGTTGTACATATAACAATGCTTTCTTTGCAATTGGTGGCATTTTTTCCTGCAAGAAAAAATGCTTAATAAATTATAATATATTATAATTTATTAAGCATTTTTTATGTTTATATTTTTCATCATTCATTTCCATAAAATTTTGACTTTCAAATTATCTCCCTATCTCTCTCCTTTCCCCATCACAAGACACCATGCCTTCTGGCTATCCCTTCCGCTAATTTGCTCTCCCTTCTATCACACCCCTCCCTTCCCTTATCCCCATCTTCTCTCTTTTCTTTTAGGGCAAGATAGATTTCTATACCCCATTATCTGTATTTCTTACTTCTAAGTTGCAAAAACAATTCTCAACATTCATTTCTAAAAGTTTGAGTTTCAATTTCTCTTCCTTCCTCCCTCCCCACCCATCCCTACTGAGAAGGCAAGCAATCCAATATAGGCTATATATAACAGCCATGTTTTGTAAGATTAACTATATTTCCCAGCATCCTATCCTGCCCCTCATTTATTCTGTTCTGTCTTTTGACCTTGTCCCTCCCCAAAAGTGTTTACTTCTAATTACTCACTCTTCTCATTTGCCCTCCCTTCTATCATCTCCTACCCCACTTGTCCCCTTCTCCCCCACTTTACCATAGTGTAAGATAGATTTTTGTACCAAATGGAGTGTGCATGTTATTCCCTCCATATGTCAATTGTGATGAGATTAAGCTTCACTTTTTTCCTCTCACCTCCTCCTTTCTCCCTCCATTGAAGAAGCTTTTTCTTGCCTTTTTTTATGAGAGATAATTTGCCCCATTCAGTTTCTCCCTTTCTCCTCCCAATATATTCCTCTCTCACACCTTAATTTTATTTTTTAGACATCATCCCTTCTTATTCATCTCACCCTGTTCTCTCTCTCTCTCTCTCTCTCTCTCTCTCTCTCTCTCTCTCTCTCCATAGATGTGTGTGTAAATACACACACACACATATATATATATATATACATATGTATATATGTATAATAAATATACACACACACATACATATATATACATACGTATATATATATATATATACGTATGTATATATGTATAATCCTTCCCACTACCCAAATACTGAGAAAAGAGTTACAGATATTATCTTTCCATGTAGTAATGTAAACAGTTCAGTTTTAGTAAATCCCTTATGATTTCTCTTTCCTGTTTACTTCTTCATGCTTCTCTTGATCCTTTGGTTTGCAAGTCAAATTTTCTATTCAGCTCTGGTCCTTTCTTCAAGAATGCTTGAAAGTCTTCTATTTCATTGAATGACTGTTTTGCCCTGAAATATTATACTCAGTTTTGCTGGGTAGGTGATTCTCGGTTTTCATTTCCTTTGACTTCTAGAATATCCTATCCCAAGCCCTTTGATCCCTTAATGTAGAAACTGTTAGATTTTGTGTTATCCTGATTGTATTTCCACAGTACTCAGATTGTTCCCTTCTGGATGCTTGAAATATTTTCTTCTTGACCTGGGAACTCTGAAATTTGGCTATAAAATTCCTAGGAGTTTGCTTATGGGGATATCTTTCAGGAGGTGATTGGTGGATTCTTTAAATATTTATTTTACGCAGTAGTTCTAGAATATCAGAGCAGTTTTCCTTGATAATTTCATGAAAGATGATGCCTAGGCTCTTTTTGTGATCATGGCTTTCAGGTAGTGCCATAATTTTTAAATTGTCTCTCCTGTACCTATTTTCCAGGTCAGTTGTTTTTCCAATGAGATATTTCACATTATCTTCTATTTTTCCATCCTTTTGGTTTTGTTTTGTAACTTCTTGGTTTCTCATAAAGTCAATAGCTTTCATCTGTTCCATTCTAATTTTTAAAGAACTATTTTCTTCAGTGAGATTTTGAACCTCCTTTTCCATTTGGCTAATTCTGCTTTTTAAAGCATTCTTCTATTTATTGATTTTTTTGGACCTTTTTGGTCATTTCAGTTAGTCTGTTTTTAAGGTATTGTTTCCTTTACCATGTTTTGGTTTCCTTTAGCAAGCCGTTGACTCACTTTTTCATGATTTTCCTGCATCACTCTCATTTCTCTTCCCTATTTTTCTTCCACCTCTCTTACTTCATTTTCAGAATCATTTTTGAGCTCTTTCATGGCCTGACACCATTATTTTGGAGGTTTTGAATGCAGAAGTCTTGACTTTTATTTCTTCCTCTAATGGTATGCATTGTTCTTCCTCATCTGAAAGGATGGAAGAAAATACCTATTCATCAAGAATGTAGCCTTCTATTGTCTTATTCTGGTTTCCTTTTTGGATGCATTTTCCCAATCTTTTTTTCCCAGTATTTGACTTTTGAATTCTTTGTCAAGAGGAGGGGATCTGCCTGGGGATTTCCTGCCAGGGATTTCCTGGGGATCTGCAAGTTCTCACTTCTTCCAGGGTAGTAAACCAAGGGAGAGGAGTTTGTTACTCTCCTAAGCTGCTCTCTGGACTGGGAGTCACCACAAGTGCTCTTCTGCTCAGGATCTGGGAGTAGAATTCCCTGTTCAGTGCCTCCATCAGCTCTACCAGCCCATATTCCTCCTAATCTCAAGACTGCCACTCAAGACTGAGTCCCAATTTAGTGGCTCAATTCCCCCCAGTTATTTAGGCTGAGGGCTCCAAAAATGGATACTGCCATTGCAGTGGCTGCTGCTGGCAGTCAACATGTTTTCTTTTCATCCAGGTAAAAGATCTTTCTCCCTGTGATTTGAAGCTGTCTTTGGAATTTGTGGGTTGAGCAACCTGGGAACTGCAGTTGCTACCCAGGATTCTATGTCCTGAAGTTTGCCCCAGTTCTGTCCCTGCTATACTGCCCAGACAACCTGTGCTCTGCTCCAAACTCAGTGCTATAGACTTTTCCTCTTGGCCTTCCAAGCTGTCTTGGTCTGGAAATCTCTTTCACTGCTGTTTTGTGGCTTCTGCTGCTCTAGAATTTGTTCAGAGTTATTTTTTTACAAGTACTTTTGGGCTAAGGGGAAGAGCTTCTACAGGTGCTTCCTTTGGCTCTGCTCCTAGTCTCTATAGTGCATTTTTGAACCAATATAAATACTGTACAGATCAGTATGTGCATTACTGTGTATCCTTCTCTAGCAAAAAACTGAATGTTATGTGTTAAAATCATGGTTTAACAGTCAGAAGAGACCTTAGTTGACATTTAGTCCACACCATATATGAAGTGGGGATACTTTCTGTAATACTGCTGTCAAGAGTCAATTTGTCTCTATTAAGAATATCTACGATGGCAATGAATTAACACTCTGTGAGATAACCTGTTCTAGTTTTGCACAGCTCTAATTGTTATATATTTTTTCTTAAGCTTAAATCCCATTTCTAACTTCAAAATACTACTAATTCTACTCAGTGGACTCAAGTAGGACAAATGTAATCCATGTTCTATATTACTACTGTTACAATAATTAAAAATATTGACCATACCCCTGTAATTCTTTTCTACAGGTTCAATGACTCCTAGTCATTAAAACAGTCTTCTCATGATAGAAATTCATCTTTACTTTTTCAATTTTGGGTTACTCAACTCTAGACATATTCAATATTTTTGATGTCCCTTTAAAGAGTGGTATTCAGTATTTAGCATTATACAAATGAGGCAATGTATACAATATTTTTGTAAATCTTAAAGTTCTACACAAATTTATTATTTCTGGGTCAATTGACCAACAAAATGAGAAACAGGTATTTCCTCCATTCCTTTCAATCTCTCAGACTTCTTTAAACTATCATTTATAAATAAGAGGGAAAGTATTGGCATGTCTTCAAGGTTTAAAGCACAAAGAACACTAAGGAGGTTATAAGCTGATGATCTAACAATACAGAAGGTTAAAACTCAATCTCAAATTTTTTCACTCAGAACCTACAGAACTCCTTCCCATCTCTCATCCCTAGACTCTAACAGCTATAAAATATGACCAAGGGTTTATGTTCTAGATTCCATCCAGCAAATTTCTTGCTTCTTTTGCAGTTATAGTCTCTATCAAAACACAAATCACTGTTGCAGTGCCCCTGTCCACATTCCAGCATTCTAAGCCAACAGGTAGACCACTCCTCCATCCCTTCTTCCAAAACCTGTGCCAAGAATGTAGAAGTAAAAAAACCTGTAAGTTTATCAGTTGTAGGGTGGAAGCAGCTATGCTGTATTGCCACTGAATTAAGGAACAAAGAGAATGGAACAGGGTGCTATTATACATGGAGTTTCAGTAGGCACAAAGAAAACAGAACAGAACTCCAGTTGAGGCAACTTTTGACCAACTCCCAAAAGAAATAGAAGGTATAAAGGATGGTGAAAAGTGAATTCTCTAGGCTGTGATGGCTGATATAGAAATTACCAAAGCTATCAGAAAGATGAAAATTTTATTATAAACCGTGATTCAGGCATAAAAAATAGGGAAAAAAATAATAACAGAAGGGAAAATGGCATCCAGAATAATTTTAACAAAATCTGACATCTATAAATAAATATTGAAAAATAAAATAGTGTGTATAATGACCTTGAGTCAAATAAATGTGGAAGTAATAGAGAGAATTAAGTTAAAAAAATACAGGAATCTTTTTTGAAGCAAAAGATTAACCAAATCAATTGAAAAGGAGAAGAGTAAGGTACATTAGAAGTAGGGAAAAATTAGATAACTATGTATAAGGTAAAAAGAAAAGAAATTTATACATTAAATAAAACAAAAAAAAGGCAGAAAAGAGGTGCCAAAGAGAAGATGTGGTGCTTGTGAATGAAGGAAGGAATACCAATGAGAATAGGGATGCATTAATGTAGGTTAAGCACAAATAACTGAACAGATAAAGTAATGTGTTTACAGAGGAAAGGGAACAACAAATTTCATTTCAGGGGAAAATAATATTATAGACAAACATATAATTCCAAACTCATAAATTGAAATGTGAATGGATTAAACAATCCAATGCAATGAAAAAGAGTGACAGATTGAATAAGAACATAAAACTCTGCCATCTTTTATTTAAAAGATACACATTTACAAAGCAAATAAATGCACAGACTAAAAGGGAGGTGATGAAAAACATTTATTATGCATTATAAGAATTAAAAAACAATAACAACAGCAACAATACTTTATTTCATGTTGTTAGACAAAACAAAACACAAATCCAAAACATAAAAAGAGATAAATAAGGAAACTATATGATGCTGAAAGTAGCTATAGACAGCAAACCAATAAAAGACTCAGCATATATACTCCAAAACTCACTTTGGTAGCAGATACACTAAAATTGAATGACATAAAGAATATCAGCCCCTCTGTAAGTGTGACATATAAATTCAGGAAGCATTGTATATTCCATATTTCTTTTCAAAGTAAGCCTCAAAGATCAACAGTATTTCTAAATAATAAGAAAATTCAAGAGGCAATTTCAAAAAAAGGAAATTTCATTGCAACTAACTACAAAATACATAAAAGATATGGAAATCCATCTACTAAAGTAGAGAATATGCTCATATATATTCAATTGCAAAAGTGTTCCTTAAATAAAAAAAGAACAAGAAATATCTATAAAATATAAAGTGTTTGTAACTTAGCCATGCCAATAAAATAGAAATTATACTACTACAAAAATTAATTTATATTAATTAAATTAATTTGCACTATATTTTTTATAAATTAATAGAATTTTAAAAAATCATTTGGAAAATTAAATATTTAAAATATCAAAGGAAATAATGAAAAAAATATGAGGCGAAAGACAAACAGTTCATATATACTTCAAAGTATATTACAAAGCAATGGTCTTCAAAATGATATTGGTTAAAAAATGAAGTGGTAGATCAATGAATCAGACTAAATAGGGGAGTATCAGAAATAATGAGATTTAATTACCTAGTGTCTGATAAACCTCACATCATATATTACTATGAAAGAATTCATTATTTCATATTAAAAAATATATATATTTCTGGGAAAACTGGAAAGCAACCTTGCAGAAACAAACCTTAGATCACTAGCTTACACCAAATTTCACAATGCACTAAAACTAAATATATAACATTGGTATTAAAGGACTTTCTACTAAAAAAATCTAGAAGGGAAACAGATTGCGTTTATTTCATAACTATAAGGAAATTGTATCATTACCAAAAGAAGTGATAGAGGTAATTACCGAAGCTAAACTAGATAACTGTGACTACATAAAACTTGCAAGCCTCTCCTTAAACAAAATGAATTCACCTATAAGAAAAGCTATAGGATTGGAAAATATTTATTTCTATATTTATGTCTGTCTTTATCTGTGTCAATGTTCACATCTATATAACAACACTTACACGTCCACCAAAGTGGAAGTGTATACACTTAATTAAGTGTAATTATTATTTACATCATCCAAATTCATATATAGGGAATATATGTATATATGTTATCTGTGCATAGGGGTATATACTTATATTACGTCTTTTATGTCATATATATGTATGTACATATATATATATTTATATGTGTATACACATGTAGCTTTCTCTACCATCATACATTTAGAACTTTATTTCTCAAAATATTATATGTGTGTTTCATAGCACACAGAAAATAGAAAAAGATGCTTATGATCTGGATTTGTAACTGTTTCCGGGCTAGATGGTTTTCTAATAGTAATGAATTGATAATTTCTTGATTTTAATTAACTTTATTATATTGTAAAGTAGTAAAGCAATACTTTTAAATCCCTGAAGGAGAAAAGAACATTTTGTGACTTGACACAAAACTAGAAAATACTAATGCATAATAAACATATTTGATGACTCCCCTATTTTTTAACAATCCTTTAACAACTCTGTCTCAGTTTTCTGGTCCAAATCATGCCATAACAGCTCACTTTTCCACTTAATGCCAAGAACAATATTCATGAAATATTGGTCTGCAGTGTATTATATATGCCTTAAATTCATCTGTAAAATCCTATTTTTAAAACTGTCATTTTTTTTCTTTTTAGATTTTCATCATTCAGGTCAGCATTTTATGTCCTTTCCTATCCCTTTCCCAATACAATAGCTAAAGCTTGATAGGAATAAAATAGATTTCCAAAGCAAGATTCAATAACTGTAACCTTTGCCAATTTTATGTGCACAGGTATGTATAAGATTTTTAAATATATTTTAGTTTTCTTCTTGAAACCAACCTACATTTTTAAATTCAATACACACAGAGCAAATGATAACTGTTTCCTTTTTTACAAGAACCTAGTTCTGCAATTGGTAATCATCCCAGGGATAAATTTAAAACAACATCTCCAATGTATTTTTTTCTTAGGCAATTAAATTTTCTGAGCTCACAATTCTGCAGGCTATCAAATTTACCTTCCTTAGACTTTTGTGAAATTTTTGTGTGTATGAATATTGCTGTTTACATTCATGTACTACAGAGGAAAAATTCAATAAAATTTGAGAATTAAAGAAATAAAACAGATTCTGTTACAAAAATTCTGTTACCAAAAAAATTTTTCAAATGTCATATGATCCAGTGTTTATATAATTCAGGAACTCATCACTTACTAGAGCAGTTTAAGTGACATTATAGAGAGACCAAGAATATCATGTTATATTATTCAGGCCAATTATTTAAGTAAAAATCCCCAAACCAAAGGAGAAACAAAGAACTTTTGAAATATACTTTAAAATTTTTGGGAAAGCACATCAAAGCCATATAAAAACCCATAAAATAACCAGCTTCTGTCTAGGATGTCTAGGGTATGTCTTTTTATAGAACTAGTAAGTATAACTTTAAGGAATTGTAAGCCCTTGATGTTTCCAGGCTTAACTTCGAAGTAAAAGTCTTCTGTCACTCTTGTGTCACAATGGGCATAAAATCTGGGCATTGGGAAAAGTTACAAAATAAAATATTAATGCCAAATACATGTTAAATGAGTAATATTGTATACATATTTTATGTAGTGTTGTCCTAAACTATTACCACATAATTGAAAGAAAATATCTAGGATATATAACTTTTTACACTCCTTTTCCTGGGACAGGAGAAACATATTGTGATATGTAGAATATCATCTTAACCAATTAAGGGGAAATTGACAGGAGATGCTATTTCCTCCATCTTGTGTGTGGTCAAATAATGGTAAACTGACAAAAAAAATGTAGCTACATTTGAAATAAAAAAAAACTAGCAAAATTATCAAGGCATATTTAAATTAATTATGAAAGATGTAAGTATCTTGGAACCAATGTTCATTAGTTTGGGATTTATAGATTTGTTTTTAAAAACATTTTGATAAAACTACTTTTGCATAATTATATTCTTTCTAAACTCATGCATATTATTTTACATATTTAAAAATATTATTTTAAGAAGAATTCTACTGGCTTCAAAAATGATCCCCCAAATCTGAGACACATGAATATGTTAAGAAATACTTGTTTAAATAAAAGAGGAAAGAGGTACTTTGGCCTAGATGTGGCACATGAAATTTTTGAAATTGTAAGGCATTATTGAAAGATCAAGGTTATAAATATTACTGTGCATAGAAAAAATGTGATTTTTAAAAATATTTAATTTTGCTTTCAACATTGACATTCATAAGTTTCCAATTTTCTCCCCATCCCTCCCCCCTCATTCCCTAAGATGGCATGCATTCTAATATGGGATCTACACATGCATTCCTAATAAATAAATTTTCACATTCATCATGTTGCATGAAAGAATTATAAGGAATAGGAGAAACCATGAAAAAAAAAATCAAACCAGAAGAGAAGAGTCTGCTTCACTCTGCAATCCAACTCCATGGTTCTTTCTCTAATGTGGATGGCATTTTTCATAATGAGAAATTTGTAAAAGTTTTAGGTCTTTGTGTCGCTGAGAAGACCTAAGTCTATCAAAATTAGTCCTCACACACTGTGGTTGTTTCTGTGAACAATGTTCTCCTGGTTCTGCTCACTTCACTCAGCATCAGTTCATGTAAGTCTTTTCAGGTTTCTCTATGATCACCTGCTCTTCATTTCTTACAGCACAATAAAACATCATTATATTCATGTATCATAGCTTGTTCAGCCATTCTGCAATTGATGGGCACCCCCTCAATATCTAGTTCTAACCACCACAAAAAGAGCTGCTGTTAATATTTTGGTACATGTGGGTCCTTATTCCATTTGTATGATTTCTTTGGGATATAGCCCTAAAAGTGGTATTGCTGGGTCAAAGAGTACGCACATTTTCATAGCCCATTGGGCTTAGTTCCAAACTGCTCTCCAGAATGATTGGATCAGCTCACAGCTCCACCAACAATGAATTAGTGTTTAAACTCTCCCACAACTTTTCCAACATTTGTCATTTTCCTGTTTTGTTGTGTTAATCAATCTGATAGGTGTGATGTGTTACCTCAGAGTTGTTTGGATATGCATTTCTGTAATTAACAGTAATTTAGAACATTTTCTCATATGATTACAGATAGCTTTAATTTCTTCATCTGAAAACTGCCTTTTTACATCCTTTGACCATTTATCAATTGGAGAATGACTTGTATTCTTGCAAATTTGACTCAGTTCTCTACGTATTTTAGAAATGAGGCCTTTATCAGAGTGTAAAAATTCCTTCCCAGTTTTCTTCTTCCCTGCTAATCTTGGTTGCATTGGGTTTGTTTGGGCAAAAACTTTTCAATTTAAGGTAAACAAAATTATCCATTTTGCACTTCATAATGTTCTCTATCTTTTGTTTGGTATAAATTATTCCATTTTCCATAAATCTGACAGATACACTATTCCTTGCTCCCTAATTTGTTTGTAATATCAGCCTTTAACCATAGGTCATATATTCATTTGGAATTTATTCTGGTGTACAGTGTCAGAATACTGAATTACCATTTTTCAGTTTTCCTAGCAATTTTTGACAGAATGAGTTCTTATCCCAGAAGGCAGGGTCTAAGCGTGTATCAAACAGTAGATTGTTTTGATCGTTGATTACTATGTCTTATGTATCTCATCTAATCCACTGATCTACTCCTGTTTCTTAGACAGTACCAGGTGGTTTTTATGATTGTTGCTTTATAATACAATCTGAGATCTGGTAGGGCAAGGTCACCTTCCCTAGCATCTTTTTTCATCAGTTATGTTGATACTGTGGACATTTTGCTCTTCCAGATAATTTTGATATTACTTTTTCTAGCTCAATAAAATAATTTAGTAGTTTTATTGTTATGGCACTGAATAAGTAAATTAATTTAGATAAAATTGTCATTTTTATTACATTAGCTCAGCCTGTGCATGAGAAACTGAGGTTTTTTTCCAATTATTTAAATCTGACTTTATTTGTTTGAAAATCATTTTGTAATGGAATGGTGTTCATATAGGTCCTGAGTTTTTTCTTTTTTTTCTTTTTGGCAGTTAGATTTCCAAATATTTTATAATGTCCGCTGAAACTTTAAATGAAATACCTTTTTCCGTCTCTTGCTATTGGGGTATTGTTATTATCTATATATATATACATACATACATACATACATACATAAATGCAGCTGATTTATGTGGGTTTATTTTATATACTGAAACTTTGCTTAAGTTGTTTATTATTTCAAGCAGTTTTTTACTTTTCTATGATTCTCTAATTATATAATTATGTCATCTGCAAAGAGTAATAACAGTGTCTTCTTTGCCTATTGTAACCCCTCCAATTTCTTTTTCCTCCCATTGCTAAAACTAAAATTTCTAGCACTATACTGAATAACTGTGGTGATAATAGGCATCCCTGTTTCAACCCCAATATTACTGGAAGTGCTTCTAGCTTGTCCCCATTAAATGCAATGCTCGCTGATGGTTTTTGGTGGAAGCGATTTATCTCTTTAAGGAAGGCTGCACTTATTCTTGTAGTCTCCAGTATTTTCAATAGGAATGGATGTTGTAATTTTGTCAAAATATTTTTCTGGATTTATTGAGATAATCATTTGATTGCTGTTAGTTTTATTGTTGCTATAATCAATTATGTTAATAGTTTTCCTAATATTGAACCAACCCTGCATTCATGGTATAAATGTTCCCCCATCAAAGTGTATTATTTTTGTGCTAAGTTGCTGTAATCTTTTTGCTAATATCTCATTTAATATTTTTGCATCTATATTCATTACAGAAATTGTTCTACAAAATTGGCCAAATGGAAAAGAAGGTACAAAAAATAACTGAAGAAAACAATTCCTCAAAATTAGAATTGAGAAGTAGAAGCTAATGACTCTTTGAAACGTCAAGACCAAACAAATTTAGATCAAACAAAATCTAAAAAATGAAAACAATGTGAAATATCACATTAGAAATACAACTGATGTGGAAAATATATCCAGGAGAAATAATCTAAAAATTATTGGTCGACCAGCAGGCCATGATGAAAAAAAAATTGCCCTCAGTTCCTAAAATAATAATTGAAAGAATTTCTACATTGAAAGAGGTCCTACATTGAAAACTCTAAGGTACATTGCAGCCAAATTCCAGAATTTCAGAATTATCTCATCAAGTCAAGGAAAAAAACTGCAAGCAGCTAGAAAGGAACAATTCAAACATCACAGACCTACAGTGCACATGGCACAGGACCTTGCAGATTTGATATTAAAAAATTGGAAGAATTGAAATATAATACTCCCTAAGACAAAGAGACTTGGACTACAGCCAAGGAACAACTACTGTCCCCCCCCACAAAAAAATAAGGATAATCTTTTAGGCAAACAGATGGATTTTCAATGAAATAAGGAATTTCCAGACTTTCCTGATAAAAAAGACAAGAGATCAATGGAAAATTTGATCGTCAAATACAAAATTCAAGAAAGGCATGGAAAGACAAACAGGGAAAAAAACCTTGCTACTCAATAAGGGTAAACTACTTACATCCCTATGTGGGAGGATAATGCTTGTTAATCTTGATAATGGCATATTTATTATGACATTAAAATGTATATTTATAATATATATATATATAATATAGATAATAAACAGTTATGTATGATATACATATTATGTATATACATATATTTATATACAGACAGAGGGTGTGGGTATAAATTAGCAGATGTGACAAGAAGCAACCTAATTAAGGAGTGCAAAGAAGTTACAATGGGAGAAGAGGAAAGGAGGAGCCAAAAGGATAAATTACATCACAAGAAGAGGTACAAAACCATATCATAGTAAAGGGAAAGAAGGGAGGGAGATGGGCATTGTTTGAGCTTTATTCTTATCAGATTTGGTTCAAGGAGGGAATAACATAATCTGTTAAGAAATATAACTTGTCTTACAAGCAGTATGAGTGGAAAGGGGAAAGAAAGAAATATAACTTGTCTTACAAGTAGTATGAGTAGAAAGGGGAAAGAAAAGGGCAGTAGTTAGAAGGGAGGGGGGAAGTAGTAAGGAAAAAGGTAAAAATGGAGGGGGCTTATAGAAGGGAGAAAAAATTGAGGGAGATATGTTCATAAGCAAAAATTGTTTGAGGAGGAAAAGGAGGAAGGGAGAAATAAAAGCATAAAAAGAGAGGGGGATAGGATGGAGAGAAAGATATAGACAGTAATTAGAACTCTGAATATGAATGGAATAAACTCTCCCATAAAACAGAGGCCAGAAAACAAAATGTAATTAAAAATGGCAATTCTATAATATTTTGTTTATAAAAAACTCATTTAAAACAAGGGGGATTCACACAGGGTAAAGGAAAAAATTAGAGTAGAATAAATTACCCTTCAGCTGAAGTAAAAAAAAAATAAAAATAAAACAGTGGTAGTAATCCCAATCTAAGAAAAAATTCAAATCAAAACCAGATCTAATCTGGAGACTGTACTCTAAAAGGCACCATAGATAATGAATTAATGTCATTACTAAATATGTATGCACCAAGTGATATAGCATCCCAATTCTTAAAGTATAAGTTAAGGGAATTATAGGAAGAAATAGAGCAAAACTACACTAGTGGGGAACGCCAAACTCCCCTTCTCTGAACTTGATAAACATGACCTCAAAATAAATATGAAAGAAGATAAAGAGGTGAATAGAATTTAAGAAAATGTAAATGTAATAGAATTCTGGAGAAAACTGAATGTGGATAGAAAGGGAATATACCTTTTTCTCAGCAGTACATAGCACATACACAAAATTTGACCATGTACTAGTCCATAAAAACCTCACAATCATAATCCAAATAAAAATATTACTCTAGGGGGGGCAGAGCCAAGATGGCGGAGCAGAAAGACCCACATTTGCTAGCTCCGAACCCACAGCCCATGGATTTCCTCTAAAAAGAACTCCTGTCAAATTCTGGAACAGTGGAAGCTGCAGAAACACAGTGAAGGAGATTTCCGTTGCAGAGAGCCCTGAAAAACCGACCCCAGGGGTCCATCGCGCCCCAGAGGGGAGCGGAGCCCTCCCCTCCCCCTGCACTGGCCACACCACACTGAGAGGAGAGAGCAGACCCAAGCAGGCTTCCAGGACCGTAATCTCCGGGGGCCGCGAAGGTCCCACCACCCACAGACTCACAGGTCAGTGAGAGAGACGGGCTGAGAGGGGAGTGGGGTATCTCTAGGACTCAGACCCCCAGGGAGGCGCCACTGTGGCAGAGGCAGAGGCAGCTTTCCAGAGGCAGAGGCAGCTCCGCCAGAGCCTCCCAGAGAAGGTAGGAGCTCCACCACAGCTCCATTACAAAAGATCTCTGCATAAATCCCTGAGGGAACTGGGCCTGGGAGGTGGCCCTGCCCCCTCCTGAGAACCAACAGATAAGCTCCCATTGAAGAGCAGTCAGGCCTGCCGCCAAAAGCCCTGAAGCTGGGGAGCAGCATATGAATCTCAGACCCCAAGCACTGCTGGCCAGATCTAGGGTGGGGTGGAGAGGACTCTCAGAAGTCAAGGAACTGTCTGGGAGCATTTGAATCTCAGACCCCAAGCACTAGCTAGGCGGATCTAGGCCAGGGGGTGGAGAGGACTCTCAGAAGTCAAGTAACTGGCTGGGAAAATGCCCAGAAAAGGGAAAAAAACTAAGACCATAGAAGGTTATTTTCTTGAGAAGATGATTCCGCCATTCATCTCTGACAACGAAAAGGTCTGCTTACCATCAGGTAATGACATAGGAGTCAAGGCCTCTGTATCTCAAATATCTGAAATAGATACCCCATGGGCTCA
>CM053772.1:170430219-170446501 GCA_028658325.1 Potorous gilbertii | reverse complement strand
TAATGGGGAATAGAAAGTCATCTGGCTCTACAGGACAAAAGAGAAGATGGGGACAAGAGAAGGGAGGGATGATAGAAGAGAAGGCAGATTGGTGATAGGGGAAATTAGAATGCTCAGTGTACTGGGGTGGAGGAGGGGACAAATGGGAAAAAAAATTTGGAATTCAAAATCTTGTGAAAATGAATGTAAAAAGTTAAATAAATTAATTTATATTTAAAAAAATTTTTTTTAAATGATGTTTATCATTTTTTTCTATTGTGCATAGTCACAAATATGCATATTTGGGAAATTCCAGATGAGGTTACTAATAAAAGCACGAGAATTTTTGAATTTACTAAAGTAAAACAGTGAACACTGAGAAACACACATGAGTATGTGTGACATGTGTGGCATATGTGTGTGTACATACACACACACACACACACACACTCTTTAAATTTATAGATTCCTAGATGGAAGACTTCCTAAAAAAGGTGAGGTTTTTAGCTAGGCTCTAAAGGAAGCCAAGGAAGCCAGAAAATGGAGAAGAGAAAAGAGAATATTCTAGAATTGGGAGAAAGCGGGAATTCAGAGTTGAGAAGTGGAGTTTCATGTTTCTGAAAGAGCAAGGAACCCTGTGTCACTAAATCACAAAGGTATGGAAGGGACTAAGGTGTAAGAAGCCTGGAAATGTAGGAAGGTGTCTAGTTATGAAGGGCCTAAAAGTAAAACAGAACATTTTCTATTTGGTCCTGGTGGAAAAGAGAGACATCAGAGTTTATTGATCTTATCAGACCTATCTTTTAAGAGGATCAATTTGATAACTGAACAGTGGATGCACTGGAGTGTCCAGTGTAATTGGAGATATTTGAGACAAGGCAAATGAGCCAGAAAGCTATTGAATAGTCTAATTTTAAAGTAATAAGGAACTGCAGACTTACACCAGGGTGACAACAGTGTCAGAGGAGAGAAGAGGCATATGCAAGGGATATGGTAAAGGAATAATACACGTATATTGGCAACACATTAGATGTGGACAGGAGAGAGAGTGAGAGACAGAGACAGAGAGGAGTCAAGGATGATAGGTTTTAGAGTCAAAGTAACTGGGAGGATAGTGATACATCCAACAATAACTGGAAATTTAGGAAGAGGAGAGTATTGTGGAAAAAAATACGAGTTCAATTCCAACTTGGGGCATGATGAGTTTAAGATGTTTATGGGACATCTATTTCCAGATTTCAAAAATGTAATTAGAGATGTAGTGATACAAGTCAGGAGAAGGTTAGGACTGGTTAATGAAATCTGAAAATCAAATGCACAGAGATGATAACTGAATCAGGTGAACCAGATGAGATCATCATTTGAAATAGTCCAGAGAGAGAAGAGGGCACAGGACAAATCCCTGGGCAGCACCCAAATTATGAATGTGATCTGAATGAATATCCAGTAAAGGAGAAAGAAAACCCCTGATCAGAGAGCACAGAAAGTAAGGAGAGAGCATTGCAGCCAAAACTGAGAAAGAAAATTGTATAAATATGTGATGATCAGCAGTTTTAAAGAATTAGAGAGAGGCCAAAGAAAATGAGGATTGAGAAGTGTCATCTGTTAATGGTAACTTTAGAGAGAGCTATTCCAGTTGATTGAGAGAGTGGAGATGCTAGAGGGGAGCAATCATCTGGAGAAGGTGGGATGGAAATGGATCACGCGTGTTTGAAGAGGTTTAGCCAAGGAGGAGTGCCACCTCTTTATGTTGGACAAAGGTGAAGAAAGAGATGATGGCAGAAGGCATTTGAGTAATATGAGATGAGGAGGAAGAGGAGGGGGTGAGAGGAAAAAAGTATTTATTAAGTATTTAACATATGTCAAGCGCTATACTAAGTGCTGGCGATAGAGAGAAAAGAAAATCCCAAGCCTTTGATATTAGAGAATTCACATTCTAATGGGGGAGGAGGGAGAATGTCTACAAAAAACTCAAGATATATGTAGTATAAAGGGTAAATGATCTAAGAGTATCTTACCTTTGGGGAAGAAAAATAAAAGCTTTCTGTAGAGGGTGGGATTTGAAGTGAGTGTTGAAGGAGGCCACCCAAAGGCAGAGGTGAGGAGCAGAACATTCCAGCTACGGAATAATAAATGAAAAGGCACAGAGTTGAGAGATCAAGGATCATGTTTGAGGAAAGAAGGAAGGAACCCACCACTTAGGGGTCTCTTATATGCCGGCCACTGTGCTAATTGCTTTACAATCTCTCATGTGATCCTCACAAAGTCCCTGGTAGTTTGTGCTATCATCCTCATTTTACAGCTAAAGAAACTGGCAAGCAGGTGTTGAAATGAATTACTCAGGATCAAACAGCTAGTAACTGTCTAATATCAGATTAAAACTCGTCTTACTTGATTTCATGCCCAGTACTTTACCCTCTGTGCCACCTATGTGTCAAGCAAGAAATTCTATATCTACATTAGAGAATACGTAGAAGCAAGAAAAGAGCCAAACTAGAAATGTAAAAAGGAGATCGGTTATGAAGGGCTTTAAGAGACACTAAATTTTATATCCAAGGTAATAGGAGTGACTAGAGTTTAATGACATTAAATTCCAGTTCAAACCAGAGGGTGAACATGGTGTAAGAAATGAACTAAGCTGAGCTGGCCTCCAAGGTCCCTTTTACCTGGAATTGTCAAAGATAAGGGAATCAAATGCTTTTAATATAATAGAATCTAGAGAATCTAAAGGCTTGGCAAGGTCCTCAAATGTACACATTACTACTGAGTAGAACTTGGGCAGGATTTAATTTTTTATATCATATTAAAATGATTTTTCAAAAAGATGCCCTAAAGTGGCAAAGTCATCTATCTTCAGTATACAAAACTCCATTATAGTGCTGGACACACACACACACACACACACACACACACATAAACACACACATAAACACACACACACGTACACACTGAAATGGAAGCATTATAAAATGTAAACTGTCTGACTGAATTAGTCTCTATGGGGTGGTAACTCAAAAATAAAAGTTAAGGCAATTGAAACCTGAGCAGTTTAAGTTTTCCTCTGAAAAAGGAAAATAATTGCCATCCCTTTTAAAAATCAGGTTAGAGGCTCCAGCTCTCATGACCTGTCATTCTACACTAATTGCCCTCCTACAAGAGCATATGAAATGTAATGCATAATCAGAGAGGACACTTACAGTTATATGTTGAAAGTAAAATAGAGTATTGGAAAAAAATCTGGGTTAAATTTGGATTTGGATCAATGATCATTTGTTAAAGGCTAGACAGGCATCTCTGGAGTAGGAGTAATACAACAGTATTTAATAAGCAAAAGGGTTTTTCTTTTGCATTATGAAGATTAGCTATTTATATCTTGCAACAAAAATGTGAAGCATGTATCTGTAGATTAATTTGTAGTGTTATTTATAGTTAGGGATAATCATTAAATATAATCATATTTATGAGCCCAACCTAACTTCTTTTTCCAATATCTATGTATAAAATTATAAATAGAATATGTAATGGGAAGAGCTTGGAGAGAGAGCATTACATTAAGACTTATTTTAATGATAGTGGTAATGAGGGGATGGGGTTGTACAATTTTGAGCAGAGAAGTAAACACAGTGATGGGCTTAGGATCAGAAAGATGAAGATACAAGCAGCTCCTCTAATTTGTGTGATCCATAAGCATACTATAAAATGTCTGGTTTTTTTTTTGGGGGGGGGGGGTTGTACAATCATGTTAAATATATTTCCACATCAGTCATGTTGTGAAAGAAGAATCAAAACAAAAGGGAAAAACCACAGGAAAGGGGGGGGGGGAGAAAAATAGTATGCTTCAATCTGCATTCAGACTCCATAGTTCTTTTCTGCAGATGGATACCATTCTCCTTCATGAGTCCTTTGTAATTGTCTTCAGTCACTATGTTGCTAAAAAGAGCTGAGTCATTCATAGCTCATCATCACACAGTATTAATGATACTGTAAACAATGTTGTCCTGGATCCGCTCATTTAACTTTGCATCAGTTCATACAAATCTTTCTAGATTTCTCTGAGGTCTGCATGATCATAATTTATTACAGCACAGTGGAATTCCATTATATTCATATACCACAGTTTGTTCAGTCATTTCCCAATTGATTGGCAACACTGCAATTTCCTGTTCTTTGCCACCACAAAGAGATACTGTAAAGATTTTGTATATATGGGTACTTTTCTCTTTTTATAATCTCTTCAGGATATAGATATAGTAGTGGTACTGCTGGATCAAAGAGTATGCACAATTACATAGCCCATTGGGCATAATTCCAAATTGTTCTCCAGAAAGATTGGATCAGTTCACAACTCCATTAACAATGCACTAGTGTTTCAATTTCCCCATACTTCTCCAACATTTATCATTTTACTTTTCTGTCATATTAGCCAATCTGATAGGTAGGAGGTAGTGTGGGATTCCTCCTTGGGTAGAGGGTCTTGACCAGCAAGACCCTATGTTGTTCTCAGGATTCAATGAATGAGGCGGGAGGCAGGATGTAAGGCAACTCCATTTATTCAACTGAGGATCAGGGTATTTAAGGGCTATAACCACAATCACGTGCAGGTGGAGCTCATCCTGTTACTTTACCATCTCATGACTTACTCACATCCTTGTATCTGACGCAAGTAACAAAAGTTATCTTGCTCCTGAGACTAGTTCCTGAGTTCCCAGACTCACTTGCAACTTTTCTGCAAAGAACATCAGGTTCCAGGGTCATGGAGAACTTTTGCCAGGGTTTGTGTAAGCACAAGCGCCACAGGAACAGGCTTTGCCTCAGCTATGGCCTTGATCATGGGACTCACTCTCCCCTTAGCCCTCTACCTCTCCCCCCATCTATTTTTGTAAATGCAGAGAATAAAATTGGGTATGAAAGAAAGTCATCTGGGAGTAGATGAACCTCACAATGGGAGGCCCACAAAGGAGCAGTAAGATAACTGTTACAAGCAAGGGTATCATGGACATGAGCCAATGCACAAGTGATTCATGGAGATTTATATTCTGAACCATTTCCATATTTCTACAGCTGTCATATGTGGATTCAGCTCTTCTTCTGCAGCCTTATTAATTTCTATGGCTAATTTATGGAACATTTAGTGTTTTCCCATAAAAGAAAAACTTTTCTCTTTTTCGTGAGGCATGAGATAATTATAACGCTAATCAGTTTGCCTCTGTAATATGAGGGGAAAGGTTTCCCCAATTTCTTGTCTTTCTCCCCACCTTCACAACCTGACCAGGGTTAGAAGGTAGAAAATAGAGAGAATTTTACCAACAAACTTTCCAACAACAACTTTCCAACAATTTCCAAAAATGTTATGCTTACCTTTAAGATAGTGCCCTTGTTGTATTCCTAGTGCATTTTAAATATAACCCTTTTTAAAGCTGCATATAAACTACATAATACAAGATATGTTTCTCTCTTTCTCTCTCCCATTATTTATAGTATCATAGCCTTGTGAATTATACCCTTCAGATAACCCAGTTATAGGTCACAGCTAATCCTCCAATCCCTGCTCTGCATTTGCCTCATGTCCAGCTTGAGGTCACCCACTTCCCCTAAACTCCAAGAAGAAAACAAGGGCGGTGGTCCTGCCTCAGGTGCCATTAGTTCCAGGCATCTTGGGTGTGGCCCTACAATGGTATCCAAGAGTTCCTGGCCCCCTACAAATCCCCCTTCTTGCTTTTGGTAAAGTAGGCTTTCCACATAGCATGGCATATGTCAGTCAATGCATTGCTTAGAGCCTTGGAAAACATTTTTAAAATAAAGGGTAAAAGGCACAACAACAATAACAAAGCAAGAAAACTAGAAACAATGGCAGAGAGTATCTTTTCCACCCGAGAGGTGGGATCAAGCTTTTTGAAGAAATCAATAATATCTTGAGCTGTCTTTTCAGGCATTAAATCATTTTTTGTGGCACCATTAATTTCATTGGCTAGATGAAACAAATGGTCTATAGTTAGTGTAAGACTTGAGGAGAGGGCATCATTCAAATGGTTTCAGATTTTTTTCCAATCCCATTGGGTGGAGTTATACTCTTTCTTAGTAACACATATTGTGGACCATCGATAGTCACACTTACTGTAAGCTCATCCGAAACTGTATCACATCAATCTCCTCTCCCACAGCTAATAGAGCATCCTGTACCTGAGCAATAGCTTCATAAAATTCTTTATCAATTTGATACTGTTTGATATCGTTCTGCTTGAATTGCTTCATTCTTAACAGTAGAAATAGACATGGCCAGGGAAAAGGAAGATACCACAAGGCTTATCAACATAGTAATTCCAACGACTATACATGAAATACATCTCTTTGCTCTTACCACTACCTCAGAATGAGAAATTTATATTACAATAGTTTCAAAGATGATATCGGCTCTGCTTTGGTACCATCCAGTATTATTCCCTACAGTAAGGGCAAAGCATGGTCGTGTAGCAATGAAAACATAAACCATTCCCTTTTGGCCCCACACATTCATAAACTGCACAATTAAAACATGTTAGGTTGAATAAACCATCCTCAAATTTTAAACTCACATTTTTTCCCCATATAAAGGCATATCCT
This sequence comes from Potorous gilbertii, assembly GCA_028658325.1. Classification (NCBI taxonomy): domain Eukaryota; kingdom Metazoa; phylum Chordata; class Mammalia; order Diprotodontia; family Potoroidae; genus Potorous; species Potorous gilbertii. The sequence goes on along the minus strand of CM053772.1, from coordinate 170,439,922 downwards.
CCTCCCAAACTAACTCTCTGTCAGTGTCAAGTTCTCTGGATAGGACATATTGGTAGGATCCCCTAAAGCCATTATCTCAAAAAGTCCAAGGGTCCATCCTCCATTGGCTGTCACATATTGAGGTTTTGGGAAACCCAGTATAGAGTATCATTTTGGAAATGTGAAGCATTATGCCATGTTGGTAGGTATACGTGATGTTCTTTAGTGGCAGAGTCATTGAACGTCATCTTGATTTGTTCCCCTTCTGCTGTGGACCAGTCCACCATGGTGAGTAAAACGTGATAATGAGTGAAAGTAACATTGCAGCAATGAGTAAATGGACATAAAAGTGCCTTTCCATGTACATGAGTAATGTTTTTCCATACAGCTTGGCCCAATACTTAAGTATCTAAAAAGTATGTGTGAAAGCCTGCTATTGGATAACTTCCCTTTTTTATATTAGCACACCAGGAAGGACAGGTAAAATTTTTGCTTATTGTTGGTACCTTGCAAATACATAAAGGAAGATGTGATGTAGACCCAGTAAAATTGAACCGTATAGTTCCATTATGAGAGGATGTTTGATTCCACTCATAATGCTGTGTGAAAAGGGCTGACATTTCCTGAAATTACCAGTCTGGGTATTTTTTCTCCCCAGCCAACAGTTCTAACCCATGGTGGATTAGGCATAAATGCCCATCTCTGTTGCTGTTTTGGTGATACTGGAGCTGATGCCACCAAATTAAGTTGCATTAGGAGCAGGATAAGGGTCAGGCAGAACCGCTTCCTCCGTCTACGTCGGCCTTGGGACTTCTTCTTCTTCGTGGCACGGTGTCTTTTGTTGTGAATCGTCATCTGCTCCATTGCTGCTGTTAGTGATTCTAACTTTCCTCTCCGGGACCCAGATTTCTTCCCCATCTGAAAAAACACAAACATAGCCTGGACCTCTCATTAGTACCTCCACCAATCCTTTCCATTGTCCCTCATGATTTTTCCACATGACCTTCATGTGCTTTTTAGGTTGTATGCCTACATGCAAAGGTCTTTTTGAAACCTTATCCTTTGTATTCACTAGGAATTTCATAGCCGGAGTCAGGCCCTTATCATCTATTTTCAAAAAATTAATGGTGTATAAGGGTTGATGTAATATAGACATTACAGGTTGACCTATTACTCCCCCTTTCTGTTTTTGAAGGACCATCTTTAAAGTTCTCTTGGCCTGTTCCACAATTGCCTGCCCCTGAGGGTTGTAAGGAATGCCTGTCGAATGTTTAATACAAAATTCTTGTAGAAATGTTTGAAAAGCCTTTGATATGTAGGTGGGACCATTATCAGTCTTAAGAGAAGATGGAACGCCATGATGAGCAAAGCAGGGTAGTAAATGACTTATTTTTGTGGGATTCCCCTGATTGTGTTGTAGCCATCAGGAATCCAGAAAAAGTACCTATGGTAACATGAATGTATTTTTGACTTCCAAAGGGAGAATAATGAGGGATGTCCATTTGCCAAAGGACACTGGGACCCATACCTACAGGATTCTGAAGGGCAGTATTGCAGAGTTGTGGTTGAAAAGGAATGCACTGGGTGCATGACTTAACAATATTATGAGCTTCAGCTTTGGAGATATTATATAAATACTGTAGGGATCTAGCAGAAATATGAGATTTATTATGGGCATGCTGTGCCCATAGAGCCAGGAATGTAAGAATAGAATCAGCAATGGCATTGTCATGTGCCAATGGACAGGGTAAATTAGTGTGTGACCTAATGTGGGTCACTTAGGCAGGAAAATACCACTGTTGGATGGTATCCTGTAATTCCATGAGTGATTGAGAAATATCATCAAGTTGTGAGGGAAAAAATGCCTCTTCAATATACATTTTTGGGGCTGAAACATATTTGCTGTCAGTAATAACATTCATAGGTTCAGAGATCCCCAGAGCCTGAATAATACCAAATAGCTCATTCTTTTGGGTGGACATTTATGAGGTGTTATATACATTCATGATACTCAATTGAGGAGCATGTATTGAAGCCCTTCCTACTTTTGTTGCATCTGTAAAGACACTGTAACCCTGAACTGGTGCTTTCTTGATTGTATGTCCCCAGGTCTAATTTTCAGCAAACATGACTGGGGAACCATATTGAAAATTTATATTAATTAAAACCTGTCAATCCACATCTGTTTGTATGCATTTCTGAACTTGAGTTGAGTAAGAAGTAAACACTAGGGAAGGTTCTTTGCCCTGAAGCGTGATGACCCCTTCTTTGGCTTTCCATATTAATTGTGCTACTAAATTAGAGTAAATATTAAAGGTTCTGCATTTAGGTGTTGACAAATGCACCCACTTGAGGATCTTTGGGTTTTGTTGAATTACAGTGGTGGGTATATAGGGAGTATGTAAAACAAAAATTTGTACGCAGTGGACTGGGTTACAATAGCTTGCTGGACACTCTTAATGGCTTCAATAGCATCTTTAGTCCATTTCCTAGGCGATTGTAAATCAGAGGGGCCCTTTAATAACTCATATAATGGCAAAAGCTTTTGAGTGGTTATCTGAAGCTTAGATTGGTGCCATTGTATATCTCCTAATAATTTCTGGAAATCATTTAAGGTTTTAATTTGAGTGATATCAATAATTGGTGGTTGGAATTACACTCTATGTGGTGTGATTTGGAATCTTAAGTACTGATATGGATTATTTCTCTGAATTTTTTCTGGGGCCACTTGAAGGCTGTGTCTGTGTAAAGCTGTAACAGTATCAGCCAAAATGGTTTCTAGAACATATTCATCAGGATGAGAGGCCTGTGGGTGCTTCTCTCTAATAGGCTTTAATATTTGGTGTACTGATGGACACTGACACATGGTTGGACTATTTTTCATACCTTGGGGTAGAACTTTCCATTGAAACCTTTCCATTGGAATTTAAATTTATAGAGGGTATAGAAAAGGCAAATCTAAGGGAATCCTGAGGTTGTAGAGGAATACTATACAAGCAGTCTTTAATATCAATAATCCATAACTTATTCTTTTTAGGTATCATATTGGGAGAAGGGAGACCAGGTTGTAAGGCTCCCATGGAATGCATTTGCTGATTAATCTTTTGAAGATCTGTTAACATTCTCCATTTTCCAGATGTTTTCTTTACTCAAAATATTGATGAATCCCATGGACTACTCGATGGTTCAATGTGTCCCTTTGTCAACTGTTCATTAACTATATCCATTAGGGCAACCACCTTTGCTTGGGTTAGGGGCCACTGTTCTGCCCATATAGCGGTATCATCCTTCCAACGGATGGGTGGTACAGTAGGGGTGGCACTTTCCTTAACAGCAGCCCCTACCCAAAATCCTGATGGGTAGTGATGATGACTAAGTCTAACTGTTGTAATAAATCTCTTCCCCACAATATGATTGGCGAATTAGAAACTACATAGGAATAATTCAAAACTCCATCTTAATGTTCTGGTGGAGACTAAGGTACTTTGGATACCTCCTATTCCCATTAAGCTCCCATTTGCTTCCTCTAACAGCCAAGAGGGGGGCCACTGTGCCCCAGGGGATGATGGTCTTGTCTGCCCCTGTACCCAGCAACCCTGTGAATTTCTTGCCCTTGATATAGATGGTAAACATAGGTCTGTCATTTTGGATGGTTTGAGTAAACATGGCAGCCACTTGTGGAGGAATCTCTTGATCAAAAAGTAAAACCTGTGCTACAATCTGTCCTTTATTTACAAATACATCTATGGTGTTTCTTTTTACCATAGGAATTTTATCTATTGTATCAGTCATAACGGTATTAATGGATATAATCCCATATCCTGTTGTGCAGGGGTGGCTAGCAAAAGGCCTAATTGCAATTCTGTAATATTCACTGCGGGGGCAAATGGGTACCCTCATTGTTATGAGTGGGGGTACAAGAAAATCCCTGCACTCTTAACATAGATAATCCGGTAGGGGGTCTCCTGGCTGCCAACTGTGTATCCCAGGTCTGAGGGGATGGTTTTTCCCACCATTGTTCCTGGGCCTGTGGGTGGCCCGCAAGCCTGTTTAAAGGCTGAGATGAGGTTCCTTTAGATCTGCATTCTGACACCCAATGTCCAGGTTTTTTACATCTTGGACAAGGGGTCTTAGGTCGAAAGGTACTTGGCGGCACCATCGGGGCAATCCGACCACCTCCTCCCCCAGCATAACAATCTTTCTTAAAATACCCCATCTTTCCACATTTGAAACACTTCCTTTGTTGATTATTCATTTCCATTTTTAATGAATTTGAGAAAACCTCAGAGCCCACCTGTTCACATCTCTGTATCATCTCCTGTATGCCAGCATCCTTGGGTAACCCAAACGTGGCCTTTTTACAGTCTGTAGAACAGTTGCTCCTTGGGATTTCTTTTGTGACTGTCTTTGTTCCTTCTACCTCCCCCAAAGCTCTACCTATGACTTCCTGTACTCGGGCACAGAAATCAACAAAGGACTCCCCTTGTTTTTTTCTTATGTTTGTGAATTGAATGGTTTGCCCTGCCACTGGCATCTTGTCCCAAGCAGCCTCTACGCAGGTGGCAATCCTTTCATGTGTTTCTATCGGGCATGTTATCTGTTGTAGGTCAGCTGAAAAATTTCCTGACCCAAACAATTGCTCATAATATCGCTGGGCATTTTGCGGATTATCAGGATTATGATGTAAAGCCATCCTTCGGCATGCCTCAAAGAATAAAGTAAGCCATTGAACAGCCTGCCCAGGAGTCAACACTGTTTCAATCACCAGCTTCCAATCGTTGCGTGTCAGAACATAAGTAGCCAACGATTTTAGCTGTAGTTTTACAGAGGGAGATTTTGGGCCATATTCACTCACCCCTTTCTTTAAATCTTTAATAAGATTGGGGCCCATGGGAGTATGCCTTCTAACTTGTCGTCTCTGACCCAGATTATCTGGATCATCCTCCTGGTCCTCTAGGACTGGAAAACAACCCTCTCCTGGGAATAAGTCATGTACATTCTCTCCCTTGTCCATCATTTTCTTGAACATTTGCTGAAGGGAGGAGCCCACTTCCTCTTTTTGCTGATTGAGGCTGCTCACAGGGCTCTTACTGTTCAGGTCTTTCCACTCTCTAGGGACTTCCTCATTTCTAGCCTTTGGTTTTGTGCTCTCATCAGCCACTCAATTAACTCGGCGAGTGAGAGTTTTTATATCATTTATCAAGGATTGCACTCTACCCTTGTTGTTATTAAGTCTGCAATCCTTTTCTCTGAGAGGGGAAAGAGCAGGATAAAACTAAGACTGAACAGGGGCACTCCGTCCTGAGATGCCAGGGGTGGTCTGAGTAGCCAGCGAAAAGGTGCGAGGTTGCCGAATACTTCCTCCCTCTTCTACTTCTAACCCCATCTTTATAAGATTGTACATAAAAAAGGCTCCTGGATCAACCTTCCCTGGGTTAGAGAGATTGTACTCTGTCAGTTGTTTTCCTACTATTATCCAAGCCTCCAAAGTTACCGGAGGTCTCTGGTTGACCCAGGGGGATGTCACTTGGACTGTTTCTATAAACTGTCTTAATTTTTTGAGCTGTACTGAGCAGCCTTGCTTTTTAATGATCTTATATATGATCCCCACGAAAGTATCCATATTGGATATTTCTGTGACGGAGGCTGTCTGCCCCATGATAAGAAATGTTTTCTTACCTCTCTGAAGGATACTTACCCCTTCAGGTGGCTCCTGGAGACTCCGAAGTAGAGCTGCTTTCTTTGTCTTCTTGCGATCGTCCCAGTGAACTCCTCCAGATCCATCCTTCTAATGACGAGGAGCCTCACAAGGTACAGCGGTCTTCTTCAAGCCCCACATTGGGCTCCAGTTCTGGGATTCCTCCTTGGGTAGAGGGTTTTGACTAACAAGACCCTACGTTGTTCTCAGGATGCAACGAATGAGGCAGGAGGCAGGATGTAAGACAACTCCGTTTATTCAACTGAGGATCAGGGTATTTAAGGGCTGTAACCTCAGTCATGGGCAGGCTGAGCTCATCCAGTTACTTCACCATCTCATGACTTACCCACAACCTTGTATCCGAAGCAAGGAACAAAAGTTATCTTGCTCCTGAGGCTAGTTCCTGAGTTCCCAGACCCACTTGTAACTTTTCTACAAAGAACATCCGTATCTGCAGGAACATCAGGTTCCAGGGTCATGGAGAGGTTTGGCCAGGGTTTGTGTAAGCACAAGTCCCACGGGAACGGGCTTTGCCTCAGCTATGGCCTTGATCATGGGACTCACACTTCCCTTATCCCTCTACAAGGTAGTACCTGAGAGTTGTTTTAGCTTGCATTTCTCTAATCAATAGTAATTTAGAACATTTTTTTCATATAATTATAGCTTTGATTTCTTAATGTGAAAAATGATTTCATGTCTCCTGACCATTTATCAACTGGGGCTCTCAGTTTCTTCATTTATGAAATGGGGTAGAAATATATATGTTATCCACCATAAAGTTTGAGTTAAATCAGCACAGAACAAAGTGCTTTTCAAACTTCAAAATGTTAAATAAAAATGGGCTACCATCATCATCTTCTTCATCATCATCTTTCCACTATATCAAATGTTTGATGGAGGATAATTTCTCTGGTCATCCCAAATCTGATATTTACTACCCTGATGACCTTAGTCAAGTCACTATGTATGTCATTCTTCTCAACTATAAAATTAGGAGATTAGATTACATGTTCTCTAAGTTTCTTTCTGGCTCTAATCTATGCTTCTATGATTGCTATTTCTATATACCTTTATAATTTTCTTTTGATGCCATCATTATACAATAAAAATGATGCCATTAATTTCAGGTCAGTGGAATGAGGAATGCACTGAATTTTCAAACTTGCTAAAAAGTTTGTTACACATTCATTTAAGCATTAAATTTTATTAAATAATATTTGGTATCTTAGAATTCTTTAGGTTTCCATTTTCCAATGGAAAACCAATTGATAAAATATCCAAAGACTATGGTTGTACTTTAGTAATTATTTTGTGTTTGTTAATAAGATTGAAGCTAAATTCTTAATATTTGTAAGTTTTCTTCAATTGTGAAAACCTAACATCCTAATGTTTGATTTTTTAAATGAAGGAAAAAAATCATTTACCCTTGTGATGAATTCTCAACTTCATATTTATACTCTATATATGATCAGATATTAATGTTGCTGTTGCTTTACCTTTTGCTTTTACCACAGTCATTTCTTGCTAAAAACATCCTATTGAGATTTTTTGATAAAGAAGAAAAATAAGCAAAGATAGTCAAAACAATGATCATATGTGGTAGTATACCCATTCCAAATCTAGATTTGTATTCATATTATTGTAAGGAGGAAGCATGTTTCATTATTAGAACTTCAGAGAGGAGATGTACTGATTCACCACTTAGTGTTACCACTTACATCATTTTAGTATTATAAAATTTACTCTCTATTTGCATTGGGGAAACTGAAATTCATACAGGTTAAGCAGTTTATCCATTTGCTGTTCAATCATTTCAGTTCTGTCCAACTCCTCAGGACCCCTTTTTTGGGGGCTTTATTGGCAAAGACAGTGGAGTAATTTGCTATTTTCTTCTGCACATCATTTTGCAGAGGCAAAAAGAGTTAAATAACTTACCCATGGTCACACAGCTAGTAAGTGTCTGAAGACAGATTTGAACTCAGGAAGATGAATCTTCCTGATTCCAAACCTATTCATAATTAAGTCATATGTGGACTTTCCACCAGGGTATTCCTACTTCCAAATCCAAATGCATTCTAATTTTTGTCCTCTGATGAAAGTAGAAAAACAAATAAAATGCTTAGAGATCCTGAAGTTAATGGAGTTTAAATCTCTACAGTTCTAAAAGGTAATATTTTACCTTTTCCTTGAGAGAGACAGAAAAGAAATTGGGAAATACACATTTGGCTAACAGGAGAGAAGAGACAGTTGATGTTTTTAAAAAATACTTCTTACCATTCCCATCCAAGGGTGCACTAAAGTCTTGAGTTGCTACTTTACTAGAAATGCTGCAATTCTCACTTAGGGATTGATTTCTCAAACGTTACAATGACACCAGGTTTGCAAGATCAGTCTTTGGAGTACTAGTATAACTGTAAATCCTGACATTCCCTGTCCAAGCTATTTCTAAAATAATGAGGAATGAAATCTAGACTTTCTGATTAAATGAGCTTTGACATGCATAGTACCTTCACTATATGGGAGCTAGTTCAGTTTTTGCCCTTCTTATTTTGTTAAAACTATGTGATTTTTGTGTTGCTTTCTCACCCACAGTCTTTACTCTTTTGGGTCTTTAAAAAGATGTGATTACTATTACTGTGTTGTCATATTATAATTAATTTGATTTTCACATATTTTAATACAAATTTAAAACTATATTTACAAAAATATGTTTCCCTATTAAAATTTTAATGGATTCAATAAAAATACAGTACTGTTTAAAAAGAATGATGATACTTAAAACACTGCTTCTGTAAGCTAATCTCAGCAGCTGTCCATTGGCACTGTCACTCATCTGAAGTAGGAGTAAAATTAGCTATTCAGTGCTAAATAGCTCTGGCTTCCCTGGAGATTCAGCCCCAGATCACATTTATGAATAAAAAGGTAGGAATTACTTTGCAAGTAGTTGTCTTTCCAATATCAAATTAATATGGCCTATAAAATATTCACATGGATAACCAGTCTATGACACTGTAGGGAGACCTTGAAAACCCTCTCAAAACAGGGCTTGTCTTATAAGATGAATAAACAATTCTGAAGAAATTAGTGCATTGATACTTGATACTTTATTTAGCTATTTAAATTTAAAGTTACAGTACCTAGAATTCGTATATTCTTACTGCCTATACAATTTATTTGCAAGTGACTTCTCTGTATCTCAGTTTCCCCATTGGTAATGTGACAGTGTTGGGGTAGATGCCTTCTGAAATACTGGTCAGAGAGCAATCTTTCATCACTGAATGCTTTGAATAAGTTACATATTCTGTAACTTGCTGACACTAGATGTTCTATTAAGTTAATATGAATTCCATCTTTCATTCAAATTGACTTGTGTTTTTTAAGCCCTTGTTGTTCTCATGAGGTGTCTGTAGAGGGCTTGAAATGACCTTTCAGACAGTAAAGTAAGAAAATGTCCAGGCATTATCGTGGATAACTAGTGAGAGGCAATACCAAAAGCCATTGTAAAATCACTTGAATGCACCTTAGAGCTTCCTTGGGTCTTGAAAAAAATGTGTCATAAAAAATCCATGAAAATATGTCTATCCTGTCCTTTGATGTGAGAAATTAGCTAAAAGAATACAGTTAGAGATATCATCACATGTTCTCCCTCTCTGTACATGTGGTTTGTGGTTCATTCTTCTTCTATTCCTTTCCTCTATCTCTCCTTCTATCTCTTCTTCTGATTTGTTTTCCTTTCCTTACTTTTCTTTTCCTCCTCCCTCTTACTCTTACCTTTCTTTTCTTTTATTTTACATCATACATGATAAAAAGAGGTTTCACTTTATTCAAATATATGATTTTGAGTTCAATTTAGTATAGGAAGAGCAACATAATTCATATTTTCCTTGGATAAAATTCTATCTCTTCTGTGTGAATCTTGGGAGAAAATGAAGAATTTTTTCACATCTTTGTTCATTTTCTCCAAATGTTTGATAATGTTTCAAATAAGTGAGTCATGACATTTATAGACTCATCTCTTAATCAAAT
>CM053772.1:170402305-170429719 GCA_028658325.1 Potorous gilbertii | reverse complement strand
AACAAAACCAAAAGAATGACAAAATGGAAGAGAATGTGAAATATCTCATTGGAAAAACAACTGACCTGGAAAATAGATCCAGGAGAGACAATTTAAAAATGATGGGACTACCTGAAAGCCATGATCAAAAAAAGAGCCTAGACATTTACCCTCACATTTCTTATTAATAACTAGAGATAATAACTAATGTTGCGTATGAAGTTCAGTATGTGTGTATTTGGTACTTTGCAAAGCTTAAAACACCACAAAATGGTGTCTATTATTATAATATGGATATGTATTATGAACAAATTAGTTCAAAGCTGAATATTTCCAAATAAGATTTACCTTATGTCTCCTATTCAAAGAACTAATTATAATTGAGGGTTAGCTGAGATGAGCAAAGCACAAATAAAATGAAGAAGTAGATAAATCATGTTTTTATACAATAATTTTCAAGAATCACAAAAGTTGAATTGAGTTTGTGGAACATATCAACCTATTTGCTATTTTTTTGTTTGTTTATTTGTTTTTACTCTTTACCTAGTTAATTGTGACAAATAATGAACCACTTATGTTAAAACATTTAAAAACTGGTCCAACCAGTTACTGCCTGGATGATTTTCTACTGTCACTTCAGCAGCCTTTGTATGGTGCCAAAGCCCACACTTCTGAGGTATCCTCGCCCAACTGATGAGTTCCTTCCTGGCTCCTACATTTAACACAGCATCCATACCTGTTATGCTCACTGTAAACTTAGCTCAGGCCATAATTTTCCAGAAAATGATTCTTTCACTTTATAGAAGAATATATGACTATAAGAGGCAATAAAAGAAATCAGAGCCTAACTCAAAATAAATTTTAAAAAACTACAACATCTGGGGATTAAGCTACCAAATCATACTACATGTTTCTGCAGACATAATTATAAAATATTATATGAAGGAGTATTAAACAACTAGAAGGATATTCAGAAACTCTGATTGGACCACACCAATATAATAAAAATTACAATACTACCAAAGTTAATTTACAGATTTAGTATGCCAAAATAAGAATGGTATGCTCGTATACTCTATAGAGCTAGATTAAATAATAACGAAATTCATTTGAAAGAACAAAATTACTAGAATATCAAGGGAAATAATGAAAATAGTCAGAAATGAAGAGGGAATAACACCTCCAGATCTCAGACTATATTATAAAGCAGCAATGATTGAAGCAATTTCAAACTTGCTATTAAAAAGTAAAGTAGATGAATGGAATAGATTACATCCAGAAGAATCAGAAATAATTAAACTCAATAACTCAGATACACCTGAAAGCAAATTCTCTGGGTGTGAAGGGTAGGGGAGTGAGAATTTGCTATCTGACAAGAATTGCTGGGAAAATACTTTAGTATAAATTATATTTATACGAACATTTCAGCAGGCATCAGGTGTGATCCGATTATTAAAGACCATCTACCACAAATAAAAATAGAAAAAAGAAATACATCATATACCTTTTATAGCTTTTTCTATGGTACACATTTTAACCATACTATGGATAGAAATGATTGCAAAAGATGTAAGGAATATCTGTGATCAATGAAATTGGAAATGTTTTGCATTAAAAAAATCAATACAAATTAGACTAGAAGGAAGCAGCTGAATTGTAAAAAAAAGTTTGTACCAAATTTTTCTAATATCTGAGTTCCAAAGATATAAACAATGAATGAAAATACATGGAATCAAGAACCATCCTTCAATAGTCAAATGATATGAATAGATCTCAAAATAATTACAAGTAATTAACAACTATATCAAAGAATAGTCTATGTTACAATTGAGAGAAAATGCAAATAAAAAATTCTAATGTTTCACCCTACATGCAAATAATTGGCACGGATGATAAAAGATGTGGCTATACAATGTTGGAGGACTTGCGGAAAAATAGGCAGAGTAATGCCGTATTGGGTGGACTTATCAAAAGCAGTTTTAAATTATTTCTAGAGTGTTTATGATGTCCTTATCTTTTGTCTAAGATTCTACAGGTAGACAATGAAGTCAATTATAAAAAGAAAAGCCCTAAATACATGAATAAAATTTATAATTTCACTTTTTTAAGTAGCAAATAATTATAAACAAAGTTGATCATAGTTCATTGGGAAATGGCTAAAACTAGGTATTTGAATGTTACATACTGTTTTAGAAAACAATTAAACATGTTGAATATAGACAAAATATATATTACCTAAGACAAAGTGAAATCAACAGAATAAGCAAAATAGTATATATGATTACACAGTGCAAATAGAAAGTAGGGATCTGAAACTGAAATCATTTCTAAACTTGGCCCCCAAAGAAGAGAAGTGGAAAGATAATCTGTCTCATTTCATCACAGAGGTATGGGATTGTGAGGATGGAATGTTACAAATAACACTATACATTTCTTCAATATTGTAGTTACTTTTACTTTCTCCTCCTCCCCTTTTATTTTTATTATTAAATAAGATTCTTTGAAAGGGACAAGAAAAAAATGGATACACTGGGAAATGTTAGTAAATATATAAAATACATAAAAATGGATTAATTTTTTAAGGAAACAAAAATAAGAATCTTTACTGGTGTTTGAATGTAATGTCTTATACATTATTTCTTGTATAATAATGCTGGCATTCATGTATCCTTCCTGATAAAAGGAAGCAGGCAGACTTTTGCTGAGCATCTATGATCTCTTTGGCTCATGTCCTCACTTTCATGGGGAGAATGATTAGAGATTGCCAGAATCTGACTCATGTTTCCCACAAAACTTTTCTAGTCATAGAAATATGATAATTTGTTTCATTTTTCTTTCCTAGCATAGTCCTTCAGATTCCCTAAACACCTTCAGGGTAACAATACAGTGAATTCAGGGAAGGTTTTATTTAACTTAACAAAAATGACATATAAGATACCATGAAAACTTGCCTACAATTTCTTCATGAATTTGTTTCTACTTTCATAGCAAATATGTATTTCAGAAAAACTAGAGAATCCTCTTTCAGTACTAGTCCTACACATTCCACATTACTCACAGCATAAGGGAAAATATCACTGCATCAGATAATTCAAGACGTTGAAAGAACTTCTGGCTATCTGGTCCACCTTATGTAAAAAGTAATTCTCCTTTTCCACCTATTCTGTAAGTGATCATCAAATATTTTCTTCAACATTTTCAGAAAGGTGTTTAACTCCACTCAAGGCATCATATTACCCTTCAGGATAGCTCTAATTATTTGGAAGTCATTCATCTTTTTCTTCCAGATATCAAACCCAATTTTGCCTCTGTGTCCCTTCTATCCATTGCTCTGTAATGGTTTTTATTTTATTTCTGAAGACCAACATCAGATATCTAATCTCTCTTCCATATTTTATGACTGTTAGTAAGACAACCTCAGACTTCCTTTCTTCTAAGTTATATTCCCAAGTACTGTCAGTGTATTCTCATGACAACCTCTATTCAACATCCTTTAACATTCTGTTTGTCTAGTTCTTCATGTTCTTCAGTTTATCTTTCACCTTAGTAAAGCAGGATGAAAATAATGCATCTGTGTTGCTTCTCAGTGCACAAGAGGAAGGTTTGAGGGTTGAGTTTTCTCCTATTTTGGGTCAGATACTCTTTCTGTGTTTCTTTCTAGCACTGACCTACCTGGAGAGCTACCTAGAGAAGCCACATAGATGTGCTTGCCCCTGCCTCACCAGTTTGATTCCTATATACTGCTCAACATCTCTGTCTTCTTCAAGTAGTATTTCTTCTTCTATCTGCAAAAAGGAGCTCTAGGAATTCTAGGTGAATTGAAGGGAGGGGAACATACTTGAAACAGGAGGGAGGGAAAGTTGGCATGCAGAGTTACCAGAATTCACCCCCCCCTTGCCCCCACTATACTTCCCACTCCTTGGAAGTAACTTTCTTACCTTATTCTCTCTTATAGCCTCATCCCAGACTTCTAAAATGTTTTCATTAGCCTAATGGTTGCTTTTATGAATAGAGTGACAGAATACAATTTCATGGATTTTGGCAATTTCCAGGTACCTCTATTCAAAACCACTTGTTTATATCACATTTTAGGCCAATGATTAACTATGTGAATTGCAAACATTTCTCTCCCAAAACAACGAAACAGGAAATTTCTACATTACTACAAGGGAGATCTGAGGGAACTTCTTCAAATATAGCAATTAAAATTTTCTTGATTTAGGAATCATCAAAGAGGAAAACATTCAAAAGAACAAAAACTAACAATATTTATACAATAGTCTCATACAAAATGTTTATACAGTACAGCACTTTCCATAGATATTTTTGAATCATTTTGTTTCAATATGATTTTTGTCTTGAATTTTTTTTAGTCAGTCAGTTTCCTCTTTATTTAGCCTATTTATTTAAATTTTGTTCAGTACATTTTATCTATTTTATTTTGATATAAGAAATTCCTAGATATGTGCCTTGACTTTTAGAGGTAATTTTCTTTTTTTTGCTTCAATCTTCGTATCTTTAAAACAGAAAAGGTGATACTTCCTTTGTCTATTTTCTAAGGATGCCATGAAGACCAAGTGAAATAATAGAAGTGAAATAATAGTTCCAAATATACTTACATGCTATTAATAAAGAGAAAAATGCTAAGGATGAGGAACAGGGAGATTTCATAAATGAACTTTTTTTCTCTTAAATAAAGTGACTATAGCATAAATTTTTATGAAACATTGGAAAGGACTTTAGGCTAACAAATCAAGGTAACACTAAGGCATCTGCCACTGCATAAATTTGGGTAGTTGCTTTACCTCTCTAGACTTCAATTTTCTTATTTTCAAAATGCGAACTTGAACTAGCAGATACCCTAAAGTTCTTCCAGTTCTTAGAATCTATGAAAAACCTGGCCTAATGCTCATGTTAGTCATAATGTTATAATTTTGCTGCCTATGAAAGATTCACAGTGATCAATGAAAGCAGATTAAGTCACTAATCAATATAAAAAAAGACTTATGATGTTTAGCATTTTCCAGTTTGAGCAATATTCTTTTCTATTCATAGGACAAATAGATTTTTAAAAAAGATCTTTTATGGCCAGAAAGGATCTAAGATATTATTAGTTAGCGGTTCAATCAATATACCATTAATATTTCTATTAGCAATACAATGGACTATGTTCACAAAGTATATGAAGTTATAGCTAAGAATTCTCACAGTTCTTGAGGAGTGACTGCAAAGATTTGGTTCATTTGAGCTCTCCAAATGATTATCTAAAGGTCATGGTAACCTATTGGAAATGCTACATTATAGCCACATACTTTACTAAACATTTTGGTGGAAAAGTGCTCCCTAATGCTATTTTCTATAAGATATAATCTTAGCAGTATGAAAAGGCAATAACAATTTGTAATATACATAATTATTTCTGTCCAAATATTGTATATTCTTCTAGAATACAATGCTTATGAGACAGAAAGTGAATAGAGGCTCCACAATATTTATTCTATTACTGTAAAATAACATCCTATTGACTCAAAAGAAGAAAATCTCTTCTTATAGGCTCTTTGGGTTATAATCAATGCTATGTTTGGAAAGAATAAACATTTATTGAGTGGCTACCGTGTGTCAGACAATGTGCTAGATTCTTTAAAAATATCATCTCATTGTTTTGAGAGTACTTGTTTCCATTCTATTTTAGGTTTTCTGAGGGAAAACATCTGGGAGAAAGGGTAAAGTATTGGAAGTATGCTTTTTGTAGATACCCCCAGACTCCTTTCTTCCTTGTATTAATTTATTTATCAATTACTTTAATTGATGCATTTTATTTTCCTGAAGCAAGCATTTTTTGACATAATTCCCCTTACCCCTAGACACATACCTGGAAATGCAGCAAAACAACTGATTCCTTCTTACAACTTTAAAATACACTTTCTTCTTATAGTCTCATTAGTAAATTGAAAGAAAGTAACTATTGACTTTTCAGTTGATTGTAAATGACTTCTTATCACTGATACTTCCATTTATAGTGCTCTACATTGGGTATGATGTTTTTTTTTTTGTCTGCTTAGTTCATTGTATATTATCTCACACTATTCTTCCCACATTTCTCTAAATTCCTCAAACGTTCATTATTTCTTTCTGTACAATAATGTTCTTTCTCATCTGTATAACTTTCTTCTTCAGTAACCCAGCTATTAGCAATTTCCCCATACCCCTATTTTTGTCTCTTCCCTTCCCCTCTCCTATATTCACTTGATGGGGTTCAGACCCTGGGAACTTCCTTGAGCTCCCCTGGAATCTCCCCACAGAACCTGGCTTTTCATATTCAAATCTGTGGCCATTGTCTGTTACCTCGTTTGCCCCATCTGCTTCCCACCTAGGTGCCCCCTAGTCTGATATCTCCTGATAGCCTCCAGCTGTTTCCATTCTTTGACCCTCCTTGGATTCCCTCCTTGGACTTCTCCTCAAGACCCTTCCTAAACCCCTCCTCCCATCATCCTGGACTACCAGACCACCCCCCGGATCCCTCCAACACTCTTTTATATATTTAAGTTCCATCTTGCCTCCATGAAGGCATACAGATTCAATCAAGCTCAGACTCTGTCTAGCTGGGATTCTATCTGACCCGCTTGTGAATACAAGTGTTACAAATGCTTAGGCTCCTTAAGAGCCAACCCAATTCGGCGAATCTTTAATAAATTTTGTTTTCTTTGGCTTTAAGAAGGCTTGAGTCGAATTCATTCGAGCGTGACCCGAACTGTTGGTATTGTGGGGTCCATGATCACCCCTCAACCTCGTCACCCTTACCTCCTTTCTTCCATTCCTTTTTTCCCTCCCCAGTATAAATATATTGGTGTACTATGTATGAACTGTAAGACTATCAAGGACATACAATATTTTGATAGCATAATTCAGTTGATTTTTATTAGGAAGAAGTATTTACTAAATTATAAAAAAGTCCATTTTCTTTTACTGCTTTGCCACATACACACAATAAGTAAGAATTCTGTTTTAATCCCTGCGTTAAAATGGTAAGAAAAGTTTAAATATTTAATGGCTACTTAATGAATCAAACAACGCAAGCAGATATCAATTAGCATACTTATTAAATGCTAGTAATATATAATTAAGCTGCTATAGGCGATCTTGTTGGTTGTTAGAAGCAAGCTAAATTTAACATTGAGCTAATTATATTAATAAGAATGTAATTGCTGATTTAATGTAATTTAGAATCAATTAGATGGTGAGCAATTTTATCACTTACCCACAGCAGTGTCATATGGATGAAACGTCTTCTAATGTCAGCATCCACCTTTGCACTTAAACTCTTGTTTTATGGACCATCCAAGTCCTTGTATTCCTTTTCTCTTTTATTATATGCAGAATAAACTCCTTGAGGGCAGGTTCTGTTTTTGATTTTATCTTTGTTTTCCCACAAATCCAACTCAGTGGCCTATGTAAGGTACTTATTGATAAACATTCTTCAGAGAATGCATGTAAGTTGAAAAAAAAGAACAAAATTTATTACTTGTAGTGGATTTGCTGAACATTGGAAAGATCATTAAAGTTATTAAGAAAAATTTATTTTTGTTTGATGCTCATTTGTCCATATCCTTTATTCTTATTGCCATGTGGTTGACTAAGACCTCTTATTGTTAATTTCTCCAATTTTTTCATTAAGCAAACCTTTACAAATGTGGAGTCCTACTTATAAAACACTGAAATATTTGCAGTTTTTTTATATAACTACTAAGTAGCACAGTTTTGTTTTTATTTGTTTTTTTTATACAAATACTCTGTGGTACCAGAGTTAGTACAGTTGATATGCCCATTGAATAAATGTGTATCTCAGACAACTCTCTTGTACATAACAACTAACCCATAGAGATGAATTATACCATGCATTAGACAGTAGGGGAGGAGTTAAATTACCCAGCTATCTGGCTCCCTATTTAGCAGAAGATGCCTAGTTGACTTAGGTTTTACTGTCCAGTTTCCTTCCCTTCCCTTCTTCTCCCTTCCTCTTCTCTCCCCTCCCATCCCCTTCCCTAAAATCTTAAAGCAACTGCACTTTGAAACGGGGACTCCAATGGGCCCATCCTTAAAGGCTCCTAGCTTTAGAGTGATTATCAATAGTAACTGTTGCTGGTTCCCACCTGGCCTGATGTCTTTCTTTTTCTTGACCTCATTAAAGGGGCCATGCCCCGGCTACTTCTTAAACAGACCTATTCAATGAATGAGTGTTGCCTCACTCTATGTGAGTACCTGCAAAGACCTTGGCCTAAAGGGCCCAAGGCCTCCCACTGCATCCTGGGTCATCTCCAGTCATCCTGAGGAATATCTGGCCACTGGATTCAGATGGCTCAGGAGGAGAAATGAGTCTGGTGAGCAGCACAGCCCTCCCTCACTCAAAACAAAGTCAAGTGCAAATAATGCCATCATTTCTCTGATGACATGGTCTTCTTTGGCAATGAAGGACAACACAAGTATGCATTAAAAATTATATTTCCCCAGAACTGGATCACAGTGACAGAATCACATATTCTTTCAATATCTATTTAGTTATACATAACAATAAGGGAACTATGCTTATACGAGGTTCAGTAACTTGTCTATGGTTTGAGAAAGGATTCAAACCCACAACTCATGACTACCAATATAGTGGTATATCAGTTGCACCACACTTGGCCTCTCCATTATCAACTCCATATTATACACAGTTTCTCATGCTCAATATTAGTAAAGAAATTAATGTAACTGAAAAAAAAAATCTCCTACCACACTTAACATGATATCCTATACATTTTGACTGTTTAAAAAAAGTTTATTGAACAAATAGTATATAAACTTTATAAAGACCTTTTAAAAAGTTTATTGAACAAATAGTATGTAAACTTTATAAAGACCTTTTAAATATTAAATTAAAAATTAAATTTGATAATTTTATCTCTGTCATGTGAAGAAAGTAGCACAGGTATTAATTATTATTCCTGTTAATTGAATCTCAAATAAGTTAGGTGAATTTTTGTGAGCATAATCATTCACCACAACTCTAGCAAAAAGTAATAGCAACAGAATGGTAATATAAAGCCCAAATCTTCTGGTTCAAAATCCATCATTCCTTGGACTACATCATTGTCCCTTCTATAATAACTACATCCATTATTGCACTATTAGATTTGATAGGGTACATTGATTCTCGTCTTGACCCCACAGTTTCTATAATGACATGCCTAGTACTGTCAGTTACAGTCACTGGATTATTTCTCGTTTTAGGAGCTTTTCTTGCATTGGATGTTAAAGAAACACACCAAAATATCCATTTTCATTCAAATGATCGTGACCATTGGCTAATGGGCTGAAATTTCAAAATGTTGAAATTGAAGACAAATGGTCTTATCACAAAGCTCAATGTAGCATGGGTAGTATGGGAAGAAGCCCATTTCTCAGGGACTCTCAAGAACTGGGTTCAATCCTGAGGGTCCAAACCCAAGAAAATCAGTTTAATTTTCTTTGGTTCATGGCCTCCACCTGGAATTACTACATAAAGACTTAAAACAAAACTTAGTTATAACTCCATATGTACATTTCCTCGCTCATCTATATGAGCAAGGTATGGCAGAAACTGCGAAGTTCAGATGAAGAGTCATTTTGACGAAGAAATGTATCATGTTGTATCTTTCACAAGTTGATAACGTGTAAGTGGGACTTTTGGATAAGGTCAATATTGGAAGTTATCTTTGCAATGATGGCACATTTAAGGTCATTGGTATTAATGATATGCTTGATAGAAAGGATAGAGAAGAGAAGAGAATTCAGGATAGAAAGTTCACTCATGGTTCCAGCAATGGAAAATTAAAAGGATCAAGAGAAAACAATCTTAAGGAAATCAAAAGAGGAAAAACATGCAAAAGACGGTAGTGAAGAAACTACTGAGAAAGTAATACTTCTTGAGAAAGTAGTGAGAAAAACCGTTAGATTTGGCAGTTAAGAGATGATTGGTAAATGTTCGTAGGGGAATTTTAATCTGGTGAGAATGT
Organism: Potorous gilbertii; assembly: GCA_028658325.1. NCBI lineage: Eukaryota > Metazoa > Chordata > Mammalia > Diprotodontia > Potoroidae > Potorous > Potorous gilbertii. Next base: position 170,419,706 of record CM053772.1, on the reverse strand, counting down.
CATAAACCAGATTACAACAGTTGAAAATAGATTGAAAGGAGAGGAAGTAGAAAATATAAGTGTAAAGAGCTATGTTTAAGAGGTTGCCATACAAACAAAGAAGAGATATAGGAAAATAACATGGAGTTGTTAAAGTTTTTGTTTGATTATTTTAGAAAGGACGACACATGAAGATGTTTGTTCGGAAATGAAAAAAATCAGTACGTAGAGAATGACTGAAAATTAGAGAGATGGGATGATTACCAGACTGATCTGGTGAAGGAGATTCATTTATACTAGTGGGTAGAGGGAGTTTGAGCCTTGGGACCAAACAATTGAGCCTTGGGACCAAAATATGAAAAAAATGAAAAAATCTACACAAAACCCAAAGACCTGAAGGCATGCTCATAGCCTTGTCTCTGTCATTGTGTTGAATAAAATGGATTTGCTGAAGGGATCATCTTTTAGAGGAGATATAGCTGTAAAATGAGGTCTTTTGTGTAATTAAAATGGCATTACTTTCAATTTATCTGAATTAAACTGAATAATTTTGTTTTTTTTTAATGTCAACAGGAAAAACAACAACTTTTCCTGATCTTGTACTGGATGTGAAGCATTCAGCTTCTATCATTTTCTGTTATTTTTGCTTGGTTAAAAAACAACATGAAAGTAGATTTCCTCCCCTCATGTAAAGAGCTCTGAGGAGTGTGTATATGTGCATGTGTGTTTGTGAGTGTGTTTTAATGATGGAATGCAATATCATTCACTATTTATGGCATAAATTGAACTGGCATAATAATCTTTGAACTAAGTAAAAGAAACTGTTTTCTGCCTTCCTTTAGAGCTTTTATGGCATCCTTACAGCTATTTCAAATGCAAGGTTATGTGCTGGAGAGCTTGTTTTTTTTTTTTTTAAAATAAAGCTTATACATTTTTAATTAGGAAAAAAAGTACAGAAATATACTGAGAGGGAAAAATCTAGGTACCTTTCAGGTAAGTGACAGTAATATTTTTTTTATTAAGTTGAGGGGGAGGTAAGTAATATGAAAAAGATTGTTATCAACTCAGTCACATGGCATATCTGTAATCCTCACTCTCACTCCCTTACTGTAAAATAAAGACACTGGATACTATAGGATCATAGATGTGGGAATTACGTGAACCACAGAGACTCTATTTTGTGATTCATTTCTGGACCTAGATGAGTTCCTTTTCTATTTATTTAGAGGTCTGGTTCAAGTTCGGTCTTGTAAGAAAATTTTATTCAATTATAGGAATTGTCAGAACCTAGCCCCGAGTGATTGAGAAGCAGGAACATTTTTAACTGCTGTTAGGCCCTTAACTAAGGACCAAGGTTGGGCTGACCAGAAATCCAATCAGATCCAAAAACTAATGAGAGAAATTTTCTCACAAATATCCATCTGAAGAAACTCATATGTGTTTTCCAAAAACCAGTCCCATATTGGCTAATCAGTAATTGTTTCTGTGTTCCCTTGAATACAGATACTGAGAGAGGGGGGAGTGGGAAACCTCTTTTTTCTGATTTCAAGAAATTGTACCAGTTTGCTCTCCATTTTCCAACTTGGAAAGTCCCTAATCTATCCCTGATTAGAAATTAGATTACACAATTTTATATCTTCGTTAATTGTTTTGATTGGTCTTACTTAATCAATAATTTTTAATGTTTCCCCCTCTGTATTCAGTGCCAAAGCCAAGGAAGACCTGTCCCAATTTGTTATACAATTAGTATACCTTGTTTACTAAATCAATATGCTAGTAAGTTCAAAGTTTTATTTCATCTTCCACTTGTCACATATCAAAGAAGGAATTTTCAGTGCCATCTAATAATAGCTAGCATTTTTATAGCCCTTCAATGTTAACTTCATAAATATTGTTTCATTTTATCCTCACAGCAACCCTGGGAAGTAATAGGCACTATTATTAGGTCTGCCTCTGTTTCCTTAACTGTAAAAAAAGGATAACAGTGGCACCAACCTCACAGGGTTGTTGTGAGGATGAAATGAGATATTTGTAAAATATTCATCCAAGTACCTCACACCTTTTAACCTCTATACATATACTTGATTTCCTTCTCCTTCCCTTCCCTTATTATGTCTGTTTTACAGTGTGGATAGGTGAGAAGTTGGAACTCATAGTTTTAGGAACAAAGGTTGAGAAGTGTTTTGCATGCAAACTGGAAATAAGAAATACAGACAATGGGGTATAGAAATCTATCTTGCCCTACAAAAAAAGAGAAGATGGAGATAAGGGAAGGAAGGAGTGTGATAGAAGGGAGGACATATTGGGAGAATGAGTAATCAGAATGTATGGCATTTGGGGTGCGGGAGGGGAGAAATGGGGAGAAAATTTGGAACTCATTTTGTGGAAATGGATCTTGGAAACTAAAAATAATAAATCAATGTAAAAAATAAAATAAAATATATATTCTGTTAAGAGGCATTAAGAAATAACCATTTGTTCCTCTGAATATTCCCTACTATCCTAATGATGAAATTTTCTCTGGGGTCTTTCAAGGAACCTGATACTTCATTAAATGCATATGCAGCTTCTGGCCCCACACTACACAGCCTACTGCTACATCCTCCTCCAAATCCTTTTATATTCTAATATAACCTCTTTGAAAGAGCAGTGGAAATAGAAGACCTGGGTTTGAATCATCTCTCCCATATGAACTTTGGAAATCATTTCTTCTGCTCTCACTTTACTCACCTATAAAATGAGGGAGTTAATCTAGATGAAATGTGCAATGTCCCTTGTGGATTGATGATCAGTGTTTCAAACCTACTCAAATGATTATGATTCAATTGTGAATCCCATGTCTACAGTTGAATTGTTTCAGGTTAAATCTGCATGTATGATAAAAAAATGATCGACTGGTTTAGAGACATAATTCCATTCAATAAACGTTAGCTAAGCACTACTGTATGAAAAAGAGTTTTTACACTCTGTGGATATGAAGAACAAAATGAAAATAATCCATGTCCTCACTTCTATAGCCTACTACCAGAAGAGTATTTTTATTTCACTAGGGTGGGCCACTGGTACATTAACTCCAACCAAAAAATGTTATAAAATATGGAATTATGCAGGTGTAGTGTACAATCTATCACTTCATCCATGAAGGGTTTTTTTTATTTCCTCCTTCAATAAATAGACTTTGTGTGTATGTGATGATTTTCATTTAAAGAAACAGACAAACAAAAAAGTAGAGCAATCCTGCAGTTATCTGTAACAGCACCAGTCAGTTGATATTGCTATGGAAAAGGTTATCATTACCAAAAAGAATTGACTTTAACTTCTTAAGTATTGATTAAATGTCTCATAGGACATAAAGAAGAAGATGCATAAAGGATATCATTGTGGAGTTGTATGACTGGAAAAGATAGATTGGTTATGTGATGCAAATGAAAGATATAACTGGTGGATATTCCATTGATACCCACACTACGTCAAGAGAAATAGAAGTTCCATTGATCAGATTTCTTGTGGAAGAACTTGTGGAAAAATTCACATAGAATAAATGGGCATGTGTGGGCTGTGATCTACAGTACTGGAGGGATTACTCACAATGCTAAAGACATAGAGCTATGGGAATATTTGAATATTTCTAGGTCACTATTGCAATATTGCGTGAAATCATACCACCATGATCCCTAACAATATTAGCAATAATTACAAGATCCTATACTCATAGACCACTTCACAATGGAAGAGTGCCTTTTACATGTAAACTCATTAGATCCTTACAAAAATTTTGCAAGGTAAGTAATTGTAAGCAATATTATTTCCATTTTAAAGTGTTGCGGTCTTGAAGAATGTGCTTAATTTGTTTTGTTAGTTGACCAAGTGACTAATATTCCATAACTTATAAATGGCACAGCCATTTATATAGAGAAACAGGATCACAAAATTTTACTTGAAAGAGTCCTCAGAATCCATGTAGTATAGCTCATTCTCAAAAATATTTATACTTATTTTCAATTCTAACATCTTTTCCTTTCCCCTACCATTCCTACAAAGCATTCGTTTATTGTGTATTGATTCTTGCTCCATTTTCTCTGATACAGTCTTCAGCTCTGCAATGCTTTAGTCTGAAAAAAGAGCACCCATGAACCCCTTTCTCATATGAGACCCCCCAGAAAGGCTAACATTCTTTATGATATTTTGTGGGTCCATATGAAATCAAAATATACTTCATAAGCCCCCACCAATACATTTGCCCTTTTCTTCATTCAACTAAAGAGAACAATACATTTAAAATAGAGACATTTAAGGAAATAATTTAGTTGGAAATGTACGATATCCACCTTTCTTAAATGTAATGTCCTACAAATATATGCACTTAGAAAGGATGAGTACCCTTAGATATCATGCATGTTGGGGATATATGGTAAACTCATGGAGGGACAACTTATTTCTCCAATTTTGTGGAACAATTAATATTTACTGGGAGTGTTATCATGCTGCTCTCATTGGCCCTGCTGTCTACTGGGTGTGATGTCTCAGTTGGGAATTTAGCTCAACTGATCTTCACAAGTCTTACAATAACTCTGAATTTTTTTTTCATAACATGCTACTCTGCTGGTGTCTTTGTATCTCTTTAGGGTAGGCTGATTTGCCGGTCTTTGCTGGTCTCCAGACAACGGCCAAGCTCAGTCGCTGCAGGGCACCAGATCACTTTGCTTTAAGTTTCTAGCTTCTTCTCTTCACAGCTCCAGTTATATCTACTTCCAGTAGGCTAATGTTAAGTGGCCAACTATCTTTTAGATGAAGAGGCTACCAGGTATTTAGTCATAACCACCACACTCAATGAATAAAAACCAGGGAGAATGGCCACAGGTTAAGATAGAAAGCATCCCATGTTTCTTTTCTAGTCTAAATTTTATTCATATTTCCCCAAAATTCTTCACAGCAGGAGTTCTACTTGGAATGATAGTGGTCACTTTGTTTCTTGACCTCTTGACATTCTAAATTATCAGTGTGACTCTTGGTTATTGATTTGCTATCCTTTATTTATATTACATTTCTGCATCTACATACTATCTTTTCATATAGTTTTATGTGTATGTATGTTTATATGCACATATACATTTATATTGATGCAATTTTTATATTTTATCATAAATACAATTCACTATAAAATGTTGCAGCCAATCTATATCCATAATGCATTTCCCTATAGTCATTTTGAAGAACCACCACTTTAATTCCTTAGAGATTTTTGCAAATTTTGACATGCAGTTTGGTAGATAACTTTAGAGGTCTTTCATCAGTACATATATTTTAGATTAACTTTTTATATTGATAATGTACTAGGCACAGATTTAAATTAGAGAAAGGTAATGGGCTAGCTTGTATTTGGGAAATTCTATAATACTTTATGTGATCTCACTTATCCATGAAACAATATCTCAACTTTTACTCACTAAAAGTCTTCCAGTTAAGCACATCCATCACATAAATGTTATCTTTCCCAATAGAGTGTACGATCCTCAAGGGCATCGATTTTTTCAATTTTGTATTTCAAGAAACTAGCCCAGTCCCTGTAGTGTAATAAGTTTTTTAAAAAAATGCTTTTTACCTGCTTGATTGAATATATCCACCCCCTTTATGCAATATGCAGACAAGGTTTTCCTCTCCAACATTCTTCTTTTTCATCTTTTCCCCTTTTCTTTCTCTTTCAAATACTACATCTTTCCTACTTCTCAGCGGGCATTCATGACATCAAACTTTACCGTTCCAAACTTTAGAACTGTGTTATCTTAGAAACTAAACCACTTCCTTCATTTATCTCTTTCTTTTATGACCAGCAGGAGGAGTCCTGAATCCAGTCCCTTTGGCATGCAGAAGCCTTTTCTTAATTCAAACTTCTTTCTAATACATTAAAAACAAAAGCATATACATCAACATCCAAAAATTAAAAACCCATTCTATTTGTCTTTTCTTTGAATTTGATAGCCTGCAATCCTTTGCCTGTGTTGTCATGTTAATTCAATTACATATTCTTACTTAAAATTGTGATTTACTCATATTTTTAAGAATTTAATTAGTCCCTGTAAGCTTTCTTTGAACACACTTCTTCCTCTTTTTGACTCCACTTTTTGCCCTGTCTTAACCATCGACCCCTTTGTTTATTTCAGGTTTTAATTACTGTTTTTCCCTTTCTTTACTCATGAACTTTCTCGCATCCATGCTGTGACATATGTCCTTACTGTCCTTGGTATTCTGTTTTATTAGATTCCCTAGACATTCCTCTTTATCTTTCTTCTCATGTACATTTCAGACAAAACTGTTTCTTGTTCTGCAGTTTAAACTTGTTTCCTTTTCTGGTTAGGTACTCTTTCATATTTTTTTTCCCTTACTATTCTACTCATTCTTTCATTGCTTTGAGATTTATTTTCCTCCTTACTCTATCAGGTTTTGCTGGACATGTGCCCATACCACACTTTTCAATTTTTCTTTGTTACAAGGATTTATCCTGTACATAACTTGTTTGTAATGAATTATTTGCGTGTCTTCTCCATTGGATTGTCAGATTCTTGAGGGCATTGGCTGTCTTTTGCCTCTTTGGTAATCTTAGCACTCAGCACAGTGCCTGATACAAAACAGACTCAATTAAAACTTATTCACTTGTTGACTAAATATTGTTTCTTTTCCTGATTGTGCTTCTGCCTATTGCAACTTTGTCACCATACCTCAGTTGCTTTCTGATCCTGGAACTTCCTTCCTGCCTGGAGCTTTCTCACACTGTGATGTCTCTCCACTAGACAGATCCCTTTCTCCTACTGGCAAGTTCCTATCATAGTCCTACATTTTAGGAAAGGTATAGATTGTGCATTCTTCTTTCCCCTAGCATACTCTACTGACTGTGATGCCATAGGGATGTTTTCTCTTCCCCACCTCTCCCCCACTTTTCATCTCTCCTTTATGGTTTTGTCCTTCCCCATTAGAATGGAAGCAACTCAAGAATAATAAGTGTTTCTTTTTCTTTTTGTGTACCCAGTACTTAGTATAGTAGTTGACTCATAATAAGTACATCATAAATGCTTCTTGCCTGCTTAATAGCATCTCATTATCTTGTTACTCTGCCCAGTGACAATCCTCCTGCCATCTTCTCAGCGTATATGATTCACACAAATGAAGCTCTTTTATCCTCAATGCTTGAGTCAATTCAGTCATGTCCAGTTCTTTATGACACCAGTTGGGGTTTTCTTGGAAAAGATGCCAGAATTGTTTGCCATATCTTTCGCCAGCTCATTTTACAGATGAAGAAATTGAAGCCAATATAGTTAGAGGACTTGCCCACGGTCATGCAACGATTAAGTGTCTGAAGCTGCATTTGAACAAATGAAGAGAGGACTTCCTGTTTCCAAGTCTAGTGCTGTATCCACTGCGCCATCTAGCTGTCCATTTTTATCCTCATTACAGATTACAGTCTTGTTAAATAGAGCAGTATGTTTCTCCATTTTAAATATGAGACATCTGAGAATCAGAAAGTATATTATTTGCCTACAATCTTACAATTTAGTTAATATCATGGCTGGAACTAGAACTCAGGGCTCATCTAAACAGTTTCCTTTTAAAGTTATTGATGCATGAGAACATAGGAAATAATTAAATTTTTTCAAGACTGGGAATAAAACTGATTGATGGTTTATATTTATTGTCAAAAAAATCTGAAAATAACTAATTTAATCATATGTATATTTTGTAGTAGTCCAGGACAATTCCTGACACATCTAGCCCCCAGAAAAATCTGCCCTACATCCAAGGCATCTTGTGGGTCTGCCTCTTCCAAAAGTCATATTTTATGAGCCCCTACTTTTATTAGCCAGCCAGATATACAATAAATTTAAAGCAAATATATTTAATGGAAAAGCAGAACAAGAAATGTAGCAATAGAATATATTATCTGGAAACCCAGTGTACATTTCCCCACCTCCCTTACACAATTATACACACACACACAACCATCAGTTGGAGAAGTAGACATAAATATGCACACATGATCAGCACATGCATGTACAGAGCACATAGCCAAAGCCCACGCGTGAAGGGAGACATACAAGGACAGCAGAGGCACCTACATAGTGGGGAAAATTATACTTCAGTTGCTTCAGGGCTACCAATACCTTGGTGATATAATCATATGTCTGATTGGATCTGATACCTACTGGGCATTATACCATGCTGAGCCTGCTTCTTGCTGACCATGGCTTCTTCTTCACTGAACTTTTCTGTGTTGAAACACATCCACCCTCTACTGTCCCCTGCTTTTGTCTATTGCCACCTTAACTGAGTTTTTTCTGTTGCCCCAAGCTAGATTGCAACTTTTCACCATAAGGGGAGAGGTCAGTTCATCAATCCCTCTTTTCTTTTTATTTAGAATTCAGAAGCAAAGCCCCAGCCCTTTTAAAGTGAGAAAGTCAAGGCTCACCCATGCAGTTGTGATGCTGCTTTCTTTCAATAAGGAGAGATATCTGTCAGCTTCCTGAGAATTAGCCTGCAGGATCTAAGATACTTTGAGGACAAGAAACAACTAGTCAGATAATTAGATACCCTAGGCTTAGAACTGGTCTTTGAATCTACTTCCTTCAGCTGGGTGAATTGTCCTCTAGGTCCCAGGCCTCTTTCTAAGGTTTAGAAAGTCCTTAAACTTCTATTTAAACTCTCTTTGGCATCACTTCCCTAGCTTCCATACTATTTTTGAAGGCTTTGAAAAAAGAAATCCCACAGGAAACATATGAGTCTGCCACACTGTGATTTTTTTTTAACCTCTCAAATACTTTGGGTCTGAATTTAAATGAACAGGTTAGAGGACCTGCCAGAACAAAAGTGTCCTCCAACTCAAACTCCTTTGTTCTAAATTCTCACCTTTCACATGCAAGTGTGACATGGCAAACTTCTCAAACTTTGAACTATCCTGTACTTTGTCTTTTTTATTTTATTTCATTTACTTTAGATTTTCCTCCTGTTGCCAAGGAAGGAATTGATTCTTTTATTCTGTTTAGTATTTTATTTTCCCCATTTGCATGTAAAAACAATTTTAATATTTGTTTTTCAAAACATCGAGTTCCAAATTCTCTCCTTTTATCCTTCCCCACCCCCCTCCTTGAGAAGGCAAGCAATTTGACATTGATTATGTATGTGTAGTCATGTGAAACCTATTTCCACATTAGTTGTGTTGTAAAAGAACAGAAAAAACCCAAAAAAGTTAAAAATATGCTTCAATCCGTATTCAGTTACCATCAGTTCTTTCTCAGGGGATAAAAAATATTTTTCATAATTCCTCAGAGTTGTCTTGGATCATTGCATTGCTGAGAACAGCTAAATCATTCTTAACCGGTCATCTTAAAATATTATCATTACTTTGTACACAGCATGTGTCATTTTACATTAGTTCGTGTAAGTCATTTCAGGTTTTTATGAGAGCATTCTACTGATCGTTTCTTATAACAGAATAATATTCCATCCTATGTTCAGTCATTCCCCAATTGATTGGCATTTTCACAATTTTGAATTCTTTGCTACCAGAAAAGAGCTGCTATAAATATTTTGTATGTATAGGTTCTTTTGCTTTACGTAATATCTTTTTTTGGTATATGGATCTAGTAGTGGTCTTTCTACATCAAAGGGCTTTATATCTCATTGCACATAGTTCTTAATTTTTCTACGGGATGGTTGAGTTAAGTCATAACTGCACAAAAAATGTATTAATGTCTTATTTTTCCCACAATCTTTCTAACATTTGTCATTTTCCTTTTCTGTTCCATTAGCCAATCTAATAGATATGAGGCAGCATCTCAGAATTGTTTTAATTTGCATTTTTTCCAATCAAAAGTGAGTTAAAACTGTTTTTCATATGGGTATAGATAAGCTTTGATTATTTCACATGAGTTGTTCATATTTTTTATCATTTAGCAATCGAGAAATGTCTATTTTTTAAAAATTTGACTCAGTTCAACATAGGTCTGATAAATGAAGACTTTATTAGAGAAACTTCAATTTTTTCACAGTTATGATTGCTAACTGTATTTCCCTCCATCCCATTCCTTTGTCTGTTTATTCTATTCTCAATCTCCTTTCACCCTATCGCTCCTCAAAATTGTTTCACTTCTAACTACGGCCTCCCCTAATCTGTCCTCTATTTGGTCATACTACCCTTTCCCCTCCTTCTTTCCTATATGCTAAGATAAATTTTTGTTTGTTATTCCCTCTTTGAATAAACACTGATGAGAGTAAAGTTCACTGACACTCTCTTATGTCCCCCATCTTCCCCTCTACTATAAAAGCTTTTCCTTGTTTCTTTTTTTTACATACAATTTATTTATTTTTCAGTTCTTAACATTCACTTCCACAACAATTTGAATTCAAAATTTTCTCCCCATCTCTCACCACTCCCTATCCCAGGACAGTATGTCCCCCATCCAACCCTTCCTCCAGTCTGTCCTCCCTTCTATTACTCATTCTTCTTCCATCCCCTTTCCCCTCTATTTTCCTGTAGAGCAGAATAGATGTGTATACTCCATTGACTACATAACTTAATTTCCAGTTGCATGCTAAAACAATTTTTAGCGTTCATTCTTAAAGCTTTGAGTTGTATAATCTCTCCCTCTCTCCCTCCCTATCCTCACTGAGAAAAAAGCAATTCAATATAGGTCATACATGTGTAACAATGCAAAGCACTTCCATAGTAGTTATGTTGTAAAAGACTAACCACATTTCCCTCTGTCCTATCCTGCCCCTCATTTATTCCATTCTCTCCCTTGGCCTGTCCTCCCACAACAGTGTTTGTTTCTGATTATCCCTTTCCCCAATTTGTTGTCTCTTCCACTATCTTCTCTCTTCTATCCCTTTCCCTCTTGCCTTCCTATAGATCAAAATATATTTCCATATCCAATCGAGTGTGTTTTATTCCTTCCTTAAGCCAAATTCCATGAGAGTAAGGCTCAATTATTTCCCTTCATCTCTCCCCTCTTTCCCTTCATTGTAAAAGCTCTTTCTTGTGTCTTTTATGTGGAATGATTTGTTACATTCTACTCCTTTTCTCTTCCTCTTAGAACATTCCATTCAACAGTAATTTTATGTTTCTTAGGTATTCTCCCTTTATATTCAGCTCACCCTGTGCCCTCTTGGGCTAGAAAACTGTTTCACTTCTTCATTTTGTTGCTTCCGCTGCTCTAGAATTTATTTAGTCATTTTTTACAGGTGTTTTCTGAGCTAAGGAGGAGATCTTCTACACATCAGTCCTTCTACTCTGCCATCTTGGATCCTTCCCCATCCTTGTTTCTTTTATGTTTCTTTTTTTGCCTTATTCTACCTTTCCTATTCACTTTCTCCGTGCCTTCCTCTCTCATCCCTTATTTTTATTTTTTAGAAATCATTTCATCATATTCAACTCACACCCATGCTCTCTGCTACATATACTCCTAACTGTCCTAATAATTTTAAAGTCCCTATGAGTAACAAATGTCATCTTCCCATGTAGGAATGTAACAGTTGAACCTTATTACGTCCTTTGTGATTTCTCTTCCCATGCCCTTTCCTTGTGTTTGAAAGTCACATTTTCTATATCAGCTTTGGTCTTTTCCTCAACAATGTTTGAAAGTCCTCTGTTTCATTGAAGGTCCACTTTTATTTTTCCCCTGAAGGGTTATAATTTTTTTCTTGGGCAGATGATTATTGGTTATAACCCTAGCTCTGGAATATCATATTCCAAGTTTTCTGATCTTCTAACATAGAAGCTACTAAATTTTTTACACAGTACTTGAATTGTTTCTTTCTGGTTACTTGCAATATTTTGTTTCTGGCTTGCGAGCTGTGGAATTTGATTCTAATATGCCTAGAAGTTTTCATCTTGGTCTTTCAGGAAGTGATTGTTGGATTCAATTTCTATTTTTCCCCATGGTTCTGGAATTTCAGGACAATTTGATAATTTCTCAAAAGATGATTTCTAGGCCATTTTTTGGCTAATGACTTTTTAAGTAATATCTTTCAAGTAATCCCCTAATTTTTAAATTTTCTATCCTGGATCTATTTTGTAGGTCATTTTTTCCCAATAAGATATTTCATATTGTCTTTTATTTTTCATTCTTTCAGTTTTATTTTAACTTTTCTTAATTTTTCATAAAGTCATTAAATTCCATTGTTCAATTCTCATTTTTAAGGAATTATTGTCATCTTATGTGCCTTTTTTCCATTTGGGCAATTCTGCTTTTCAATGTATTTTTTGCCTCTTTTTTTGTACCTCTCATCATTTGGACTAGTCTGATTTTTAAGGTGCTATTTTGTTCAGTATTTTTTGGTGCCTCCTTTGTCATGCTATTGACTTTAGTTTTCTCCATGATTTTCTGGCTTCATTCTCATTTCCCTTCCCAATTTTTCCTCTACTTTTCTTAAGCACTTTAAAAAAATATTTTTGAGTCCAACTATGGCCTGAGCCCAGCTCACATTTTTTTTTGTTTGAGGCTTTGGATGTAGGAGCTTTGACTTTGTTATCTTCTTCTGAGTGTGTATTTTGATCTTCCTTGTCACCATGGTAACTTTCTAAGATGGTACTTTCTTTTCCTTTTATTGACTCATTTTTCCAGTCTATTTCTTGGCTTTCATCTCTTTGTTAAAGTGGTGCTCTACTTCCAATAGGATGGACTGTCCCAAATTTCATGGTTTTTGTGTAGCTTTTTTTAGAGGTACTTCTAGGGACCTAGAAGTTTTCAGTTCTTCAAAGCTGATATGACCTAGGGAGAAGTGTTTACTATTCTCTTGGCCTGTGCTCTGATCTATAAGTAACTACACTCTTTTCTGCCCTGGAACTGTGAGGAAGATTCCTGCTCTACTGTAGCCACAAGCTCTAGTGTGCTAGTAATATTCCTTGCCCTGAGATTGCCACCAAGGAAGGTAATGTGGATCTGAGTATGGGCAAAGCAAGAGAATCCTGCCCCCAGTTCCAGCAGAGACCCACCTAATCTCTTTTTGATCAATTGTTTGATTCCTTTACCATTGGTGGGGTGACTCCAGAAGTAGCCATGGCCACTGCGGATTCAATGGTTCCCAAGACCTGCTTCTGGTTTGCTTGGACTTAGTCTATGCAGCCTATTCTGACCTTGGTATGACAGACATTTCCTGCCAACCTTCTAGGTTGTTTTGACTGGAAAACTATTTCATTCTGTCATTTTGTGGGTTCTGCCACTCCAAGAATTGAATTTAATTCATTAATGTAATATTTAATGGTGTTCAGAGGAATTCTGGAGAGAGTTTAGATGAGTTACTACCTTTTCTTCCCTATCTTGGCCCTACCAACTTCTTTCAATTTTTATTTCAATTTTCTTTCCTTTCCTTTCCTTTTATTTTAATAGTGAATATAGAAATCAGTGGGGAATTAGGGAGAGAAAGATTAGTGTAATAGAAAATGTTCTGGATTTGAAGTTAGACCATATTTGAGTTTGACACATCCTGGATTAATAATAACGGTTGTCTTTTCTTAGCTCTGGGTCTCAGATTGTTCATCTATGAAATGAGCTTGATAAAATTACACTGCCTTTCTCATAGGGTTGTTTAGAAAATAAATGATTTGTAAATCTTCAAAGCTATATTTATAATGAAAAAAATACATTTGAGATGAATAAAGAAATAGTGATACTTTAGTGAAGGTCTACATAACAGTGTTATGTGGAAGTTGACAAAATAAAATATTATTATAATATTTATTTCATAAATCACTTCACACAGATAGATATCATAGAACCTGGACACAAAACACATACAATTGAAAAATTGGGAATTATGCCTTTGTTCCTAATATTCAAAGAAGGAAAAATTTTTAGAAAGAACAAGGTACTACAAGTTTTCTATAGAGTAGAAAATTTCATTCATACTTTATGGAAGCTCAGGAAATTTTTGTGATGTTGAGTATTTTTGTTTAAATTTTTATGGATGTTGCAATGGAGTGTGTGTGTATATTTCAAATTTTTTGCTTAATTAAAAATATCAATGTATATAAATGATGTCTAATTTATAATTTAAATTCCACTGAAAGATCAGAACTTTTTGGGACAACTGCCCAATTCATATTTATGTAGATTTGAGCTAGAGCACTAGAGGGTGTCTATTGTAATTTTCTAGTAAAGTCATTTGGAACAAGAACACAAATGGGAAAAATGAAGGAAAAATTTTAAGCTTCCTTTTTTCCTCTCTTCTCTTAAAGCTGAAACATTTCTAGGAAATATTTTAAAACAATTTTCACAAGTATTTGTTAAATACTAACCATGTGCCAAGTACTATACTAAGCTAAGTAGATATAAAACCTAAGTGAACCCATTCCTTCCAATACAGGACTTATGTTATACCAGAAATATATCTGAAAACAAAGAAAAATATAATTATCAAAGCTATGGAAGGATATTTTTATTATTGTGAGGATTATGTTATCATTTATAACTTTTGCAAATTGGTATTAGAAGATTATAACTTCAGAGGTTTTTGTTTATTTATTGTTACTTTTCAACTGACACCTCCATAAGATTTTGAGTTCCAAAATTTCTCCCATCTCTCCCCTTTGCCCACTCCAAGACAGCATGTATTCTGATTACCCTTACCTCCAATCTGCCATCCCTTTTATCATACCCCTCCTTTCTCTTATCCCCATTCTCTCTATTTTTATTTTTTAAATTTATTTATTTTTAGTTTTCAACTTTCATTTCTGTGAGATTTTGAGTACCAAATTGTATTCCTATCTCTCCTCTCTCCATCCCAAGACACCGTGCATTCAGATTACCCCTTCTCCCAATCTGCTCTCTTTTCTATCATGCCTCTCCCTTCCCTTATCCCATCTTCTTCATTTTCTTGTAGGGCAAAATAGATTTCTGTACCCCATTACCTGCGTTTCCCAGTTTCATGAGAAAACAATTCTCAACATTTGCTCCTAAAACTTTGAGTTCCAACTTCTCTCCCTTCCTCCTTCCCCACCCATCCCTACTGAAAAGGAAAGCAATTCAATAAAGGCTATACATGTGTAGATATGCAAAAGACTTCAATAATCATCATGTCATGAAAGACTAACTGTATTTTCCTCCATCCTATCCTGCCCTTCATTTCTTCTATTCTGTCTTTTGACCTTGTCCCTCCTCAGAAGTGTTTTCTCCTAATTATTTCCTCCTCTCATTATATACAGATCTCTTTTTGATCCATCTTGTCTATGTCTCAAGTATAGTATAATAGATTTAATAAAATTATCACACCATCAAGGCATTTTTGTGTTTTTTATTTATCCTCCTAATGCTTTATATTTTCTCTTTTAAATATTATTTATTCATTTAAAATGCCCTTCTTATATTTTGAGTTTCAATTTCTCTCTTTCCCTCCCAAATTTACCTTGTGTACTGAAAAGGAAGCAAAATGAAAACAGCTATACATATGAAATCATGTAAAACATATATTCATACTAGTCATATTGCAAAGAAAGAAAAAGATGAAGAAAACCAGAAAATTTTAGTTCATTTTGAATTCGGAGTTTAGCAACTCTCTCTTTAAGAGTGGGGAGCATTATCATTTATCATTGTATAGATCAGAGTAGTCAAGTCATTTAAAGTTGATTATCAATACAACATTTATTATTTCAGATACTTGTGAGCTATTACTTTGGAGTTGTTTTAATTCGCATTTCTCTAATCAGTAGTGATTTAGAGTATTTTTTAATTTGACTTGATAGTTTTGATTTTTTTTTTCTTCTGAGGGCTGTCTCTTCCTATCTTTTGGCCATTTATCAATTGAAGAATGACCATGTTTTTCTCTGGTAAAGTTGACTCAATTCTCTTTATATTTGAGAAATGAGGCCTTTTTCATAGAAATTTAATGGAAAAAATGTTTGATATTACTTCAATGTCTAAGGAAGGGCTTGTTAAACCTTTTCCACTCATGATCCTTTTTCATGTTTAAGCAGTACTTGTTGACATTGTATGGCCTGAAAGCTCATGTAGTGCAAACTGTTCATACTTTGTGTTCAGAATCAAGGGTGCCGTGAAGGTGCATGATGCGTCACGAGCAAGAGCTGCCAGAAACACCTTGGATTCACTGCAGGTTTTGTTTTTAATTAATTTTTGGTTGTTGCACATAAAGGTTTCTGCCTTTTATTGTTGTAAAATTTTTGTAACCATACATGAGGTTGTGACCCACAGTTTGAGAAGTGTTGGTCTAAGGTAACTTTGAGCAAAATGTAGATCTCCTCATTATCTCTTTCAATTTGGCCATTTTTTGCTTTTGCTTTGTCTGAGATCATGATTGCAATGCCTTTTCTTGTGCTTTAACAGAGGCATAATAGATTGTTTTCCAGTCCTTTATTTTAACTGTGTATGTTTCTGTCTCAAGTGTATCTCTTGCAATTTTTATATTGTTGAATTCTGATCCCTAATGCATTTTGCTATCTGCTTCCACTCTGTGATTTAGTTTATTCTCTTTATATTCACAGTTATGTTTATTATATATTTCCCTCTATCCTATATTTTTCAGTTAATTTTTTCTGTCCTTCTTCAAAATTTGTTTGGCTCCTGATCACTGCCCTCCATAATCCACACGTCCTTTTATCACATTTCCCCCTAATTTTTATCACTTTGTTTTATTTCTCTATTGGGAAAAGTAGATTTATTTCTCTACTGAGAATAATATATTTTCAGACCCAACTGAGTGTGTATATAGATTCTTCCTTCTGTGAACTAATTATGATGAAAGTAAGATTCAAGCATTCCTGTCATCCCCTTGTTTTCCCCTCCATTATAAAAACTCTATTTTTACTTGTCTCTTTTATGTTAGAAAAATTTCCCCATTCTGCATCTCCCTTCCTGTTTTGTCACTCTTTCTCATTTCTCCATTATTTTTGGAGATGAGTTCAACTCAATTTACCTTCATGCCCTGTGTCTATATAGATTCCTTTCAATTGCCCAATAATAATAAATTTGTTATAAGTTGCATATATCATCTTCTCTTACAGGAATATAAATGGTTAGAGTTTATTTAGTCCTTTCCAAGTATTTGTCATGATGACCTTTTTTTTATACATTTGTTGAGTCTTACACTTGAATATCAAATTTTCTGTTCACCTTTAGTCTTTCTTATCAGAAATGTTGGAAAGTCCTTCATTTCATTAAATAACTGTTTCTTCCCTTGAAGTATTGTACTCAGCTCTGCTGGGTACGTGATTCTTGGTTGCAATTCTGGAACCTTAGATTTCTGGAACATCATATTCCTTGTTCTCTACTTTTTTTTAATTTTTATTTTATTTATTTATAAATGTTCTACAATCACTTCCTTAAAATTAAGATTTTATACTCCCACACCTTCCCCCCCTACCTCCCTCCCTCCTCATGACAGCATACAATTCTGTATAGGTTCGACATATACTTTCCTATTG
>CM053772.1:170369373-170401805 GCA_028658325.1 Potorous gilbertii | reverse complement strand
CTCTCTCTCTTGCTCTCTCATTATCGGTCTCTCTGCCTTTCTCTCTCTTTCTTCTCTCTGTCTGTCTCTTTCTCCTCTCCAACTGCTTAGTTAAACAAGAAAAGTGATTGAGAAACTGACTCTGATCTATCTTTTTAGCTTTATCTTGTGCTATCCTCCCCCACTACCAAAGTGAAATATTTGCTAATCCCTCAAACACATCTCATGTATGTCTTTACTTATTTTGCTTTCTATTAATTGAATTAGCATTTCCCCTTTCACATTTCTTCTAATTGATTTTCTACTAATCCTTTAGAATCCTCTTCATATGCCACTTCCTCCAAGAATTCTTCCCTAATCCCTTATCTAGAAGTTATTTCTCCCATATCTGATCCCATGGTGCTTCATATTTCTCAATTGTTCAACCTATTTAAAATTTTATTTTAATTCTCTGAGTACATATCTGATTTTCTCCTACTGTACTTTATGTTCCTTAACAGACAGCATGCTATCATATATGCATCACATCAATTTCTCCCAAAATGATATAAAATTCATCAGGGCTATTTATCACCTTACCACAGTACCTGTCACAAAGTGAGTATTTAATAATACTTAATATCTTCTTAAATATTTGTAGAATGTTGGATGAATAAACAAAATAATCTTTGAAAAGAAAATTTGAAAGCACAGTGAAACTTTTGTTATAAAGGAAAATTAGCTAACAATAAATCAAAATATGAAATGCAAGTTATATTTTTTATAGATTTTAAGTGTCTCTTCAAAGTACATCACCAAAAATTATGTATTTCTCAAGCTAATTTTGTTTTTTTAAAAATTGAATGTACCATTCTAAAAATTTACTTGACAAAATAAATCTAGTATTTTTGTTTATTTTCTGAATCAGATGTGTTACTTAGAAAATGCTGAGAGGCCTTTCTTGGTGTTTTCCAAACACAGCATTTCCTGTCCCTATGCTTTAAACAAAACCTTTTGTGGCTAGTATCCAGAAATCCAATATTCTGAGTCAGGGAAGAAAAGAGTTGCAATCCCTGATCTCCAAATGTAACAATATGTATTTTTGCTTACTGTTTTGCATTTAATTCCACAGTACTTCCAGTGTCTTTGTGTTCATGACAATATTTTGCCAACATTAGTGCACAAAGAAGTTTGGTTTAAAAGACTTTTCAAAGTTTCTTATTACAAGATATATATTGTTTATTGCTTCAGAAGAGCCGTATGTATGAGAATTCCTTAGCAAGCATCTTCATATAAAAGTCAAACGCATAGTCAAGGGAGCTGTCCAACTATTGTCACTGATGTCTTTTAAATCCCCTGTTCTTGCTCTTGTTTTTAAGTAGTTTATTGTGAATCAAATTAATTTTTAGAGTTGAAGAGCAGTACTTTGTATTTCAGAGATTTGAGGGTTACGGGGAAAACTACATTTTGCTCTTGTTGTTGAGTCATGTTCAACCCTCGAAAACTAAATAAAAAGTAATGGCTTTAAAAGTTTGTATATCCATAAACTCGGGGAGTCATTCTTTCCTTTCAGCAAGTGATGTTGTCTTCCTGACCCAAAGAATCCCTGATTTCCTTTAAAGTATAGTTCAGGAGACCTTTCCTGAAGCCCCATACCCCAACCCAAAGATGTTATTATTCTAATTCTTCAAAATTACTTTGTGTATAAACTTATGTACTTGTCTGAATAAAAGTGACCTGTAGATGCAGATAGATGTTTGTCTAATTTATGTTGATTGAAGCAAGTTCCTTCTCTTAGGTCCTAACTGAAATATAGGTCTCCCACAGTCTTGAATTCTGACAATGTCCTCTGGATGGATGAACCCATGGAGCTGTTAAAACTAAGTTCTCTGATGGAGAACAATGTGAGTCAATTTCCCATCTGATGGTGAGAAATGTATCATTTGAATATTGCCCCTGGGGTTCAACAAACTGAGTAGGAAAATTGTAGAGATGCAACTCTAAAATACTATTCCAAACTGAAAAATAAACTTTGGTCCATGATGTGATGTGATGTAATGGAGTAATGGTGGTAGCTTTCCAAAAGTTAGGAGAAGAGATGTGCTGAATCAAGGAAGATGGAGATTTACAGGGGAAGATCTGACACTTTTGTCTAGCCAGGGAATGATGATAGGTCCAAGAAAAAGTTCAAGGACATCACTTACCTAGGTGTAAAGGTATCTAAGGGAAATGAAAAAAAATTTGGAATTTTCAGAGTATATGACCTTGAGATATTTATTTCTCAAAAGTTCTATAATCTGAGGATCCTATAAGTGTTAAGTTGCATTCCATGTCCAAATTCTGTTTTTGAAAAGAATGGACACTTTTATTCAACATGTTTAATAAAAAAAGTCATATGATATGTTTACAACTAGTGGAAACAGTAAAATGAATATGGGATGTTCCAACAAGGGAAGGGTACTTCAGTAATCTATCAACATTCTCATACCAGGGTTATGACTGATACATCCAGAGTACAGCTCACCAAGGAATGAATCAGATGTATGTTCATGCCAGTTTGCACCATCTTATGAATGCTGAGTTTTAAATTTTCTTTTTTTCAAATGAATTTCTTTATTTATTTTAGTTTTCAACCTTCATTTCCATAACATTTTGAGTCCCAAATTTTCTCCCAGTGGTATGTAAAAATAGCTTTTAAGATTTATTTTTAAAACTTTGAGTTCCAGCTTTCTCCCTTCCTCCCTCCCTATCCATTCTCAGTGAGAAGGTAAGCATTTCAATATGTGTTACGCATGTGTAACGTGGCATTATGACTTCCATAAAAGTCATGTTGTAAAAGATTAACTATATTTTCCTCCATCCTATCATGCCCCCAATTTATTCTATTCTCTCTTTTGCCCCTATCCATCTTCAAAAGTGTTTATTTCTAATTAATCCCTCCTGTCATTTATCCTCCCTTCTATCATTTCCACACACACACTGCTTATCCCCTTCTACATTACTTTCCTGTAGTGTAAAATAGAATTTCATGGTAAATTGAGTATGCATATCATTCCCTCCTCAAACAAAATGTGATGAGAGTAAGGTTCACTTTTTCCTCTCATTTCCTCCCTCTTCCCCTTCACTGAAAAAGCTTTTTGCTTGCTTCTTTTATGTGAGAGATAATTTGCCCCATTCCATTTCTCCCTTTCTCCTCCCAATATACTCCTCTCTCACCCCTTTGTTTTATTTTTTTAGATAACATCCCTTCCTATTCAACTCACCCTGTGCCCTCTATCTCTCTGTACGTGATCCCTCTAACTACCTTAATACTGAGAAATGTCTCAAGCATTACAAATATGATCTTTCCATGTAGGAATGCGAACAGTTCAACTTTAGTAGGTTCCTTATGATTTCTCTCTCCTGTTTACCTTTTCATGCTTCTCTTGATTCTTGTGCTTGAAAATCAACTTTTCTATTCAGCTCTGGTCTTTCCATCGAGAATGCTTGAAAGTCCTCTATTTTATTGAATGACCAATCTTTCCTTGAAGTTTTATGCTCAGCTTTGCTGAGCAGGTGATTCTTGGTTTTAATCCTAGCTCCTTTTACCTCTGTAATATCATATTCCAAGTCCTATGATCTCCTAATGTAGAAGCCGTTAGATCTTGTGTTATCTTGATTGTATTTCCACAATACTAAAACTCATTCTTTCTGACTGGTTTTGATATTTTCTCTTTGAACTGGGAACTCTGGATTTTGGCAACAATATTTCTAGGAGTTTTCCTTCTGATATCTCTTTCAGGAGGCAACTGGTGGATTTTTTTAATATTTATTTTACCCTCTGGTTCTAGAATATCAGGGCAGTTTTCCTTGATTCTTTCTTGAAAGATGATGTCTAGGCTCTCTTTTCATCATGACTTTCATATAGTCCCATAATTTTTTAATTGTCTTTCCTGGATCTATTTTCCAAGTCACTTGTTTTCCCAAGAAGATATTTCACATTGTCTTCTATTTTTTCATTCCTGTGGTTTTGTCTTTATAGTTTCTTCATTTTTCATAAGGTCATTAGCTTCCATTGGCTCCACTCTAATCTTTAAGTAATTATTTTCTTCAGTGAGCTTTTGGAACTCCTTTTCTGTCTGGCCAATTCTGCTTTTTTAGAGTATTGTTCTCCTCATTGACTTTCTGGATCTCTTTAATCATTTGGGTTGGTCTATTTTTTAAAGTGTTATTTTCTTCAATTTTTCTGTCAGTCTCCTCCAGCTAGCAGTTTACTCATTTTTCATAATTTTTCTTGCATCACTCTCATTTGTCTTCCCAATTTTTGCTCTACTTCTCTCACTTGATTTTCAAAAGCCTTTCTGAGCTCTTCCATGGCCTGAGATCAATTCATATTTTTCTTGGAGGCTTTGGATGGAAGATGTTTGTCTTTGTTGTCTTCTGTTTGCATGTTATGGTCTTCCTTGTCACCAAATTATGATGCTATAGTGATTCTTTTTCTGGTTTTGATCATTTCCCCAGCCATTTACTTGACTTTTTAGATCTTTTTAAAAGTAGTCCTCTGCTTCTAGTGGGGGTGAAGGATGTACTGTCAGATGCTCAATCCCCTCCACAGTCTGGAGCCAGAGCTCCAGAAAAAGTGGCTGCAGCTTCCCTTGATCCTGCTGTGGCTCCCCCTCTGCTGCCCTAGAGCTGCAGATTGACCACTCAACTCTCTCACACCTGATCCCACAGGTATTTTCACTGACCTTCCAATTTGTCCTCAGCATTTTGGTGTGGTAAATTCTGCACATCACCACAGGTGCCAGATTCATTCCCTCCAAGGCTTGCTCTCTGTGCTGGTGCAGTCTGCACTGAGCAGAGCTCTGTTTCCAGCATGGCATGAAAGATACTTCCCCGAAGCCTTTCAGCCTGTCTTGGACTGGAGATTTGCTTCATTCTTTCATTCTGTGGGTTCTAAAGCTCCAGAATTTGTTTAGAGTAATTTTTTACAGGTATTTGGATGGGCTTGGGGGACAAGTGTAGCAAATCTGTGCTATTACTCAGCCATGTTGCTGGTTGTCAAATGTTCATTGTGAATAGTCATATCTTTTGATTGCATAGATTTAACAAATAAGAGATAAAATGCTAATGGGGTGAATTATATTTAAAAACCTGTTGTGTGTTTATTGCTATTATAATTTTTATTATGGCGAGATGATTGCTGAAATTTACTAGAAAATCCCTGGAACAGATATCAACCGAGTTAATTATCAGGAGCCTTAGACAAAGGCCTTAAGACCATGACAGTTAGGAGAGAATCCAAGATGGTCTCATATTTTTCATGCCATTTTTATTCTATTCTTCAAGGAAGCTGAGGAAACTCTATCATCAAGTCAGCTCTAGCTACCTTATAGGGAGGATAGTAGCTCACTCTTATTGATATGATTGTATTTTGACCTCTAAGGTCATAATCAGGGAAGCAAAGCAATCAATTAGGTTTCTGGAGGTTGGACAGGGCAGGAAGAATGGAGTTCCAAGTCATGGTTAGGTTCTTGAAAATTTGTTGGACAGAGAAAGAATAAATCAGAAAAAAGTATTTCATCGAGTATAAAAACATTTATATTGCATGCAAGCTCAGCATTTAATAGCTTTTTTTTCCTAAAGAGAATTCTTTGTCTTTAACTATGTCAACACATAGCAAATTAGTGTGAGTAAGAAACTTGAGTTGAAATATATTAGAGTCAGCATCAAAACACTAAGGAAAAAATAGAGTACAGTTTGTGGATGACCTTGAAGTCTGTGCTAAGGAGTTTTTATTTTATTCCTTAGCTACTGAAGAGACACTGAAGTTTTCTGAATAGGGGAATAATAGATAAAAGTGATATTTAATATTTATCTGACAAATTCCATATCTTAAATGAAAAATAGAATCACATTCTGGAAGGAACCTCAAGTGACTATCCATTGCCTTTGAGTGATAGAACCATGGATAAGAAACAAAAGGTAGGATGATTGAGTAACATGCCCAAAGTAATTGAGTGTTCATTTCAACCTGGCTACAGATCAGTGTTCAAAATGTGGATTAGTTAAAAATCTTTTAAGATGTTGATTGATGTGTAGTATGCAACACCACAAGGATATTTGGGGAAAAAGAAAGACCTCAGAAATTTGTCTGTAGATAAGAGGTCAATGATGGGTCAAGCAAAACAGGATCCATAAAATAAAAATAGAAATAAAAGGAGAAAAAAGAGCATACTTATGGGTCAGAGATCAAGGAAAGAATGTAATTTAGGGGAAGTGTCAATTGCTAGAGTAGTAAATCAATGATGGGAAATGAGAATGACCTGGAAAAGAGTCTAGAGAGTTTAACCCCAAAGACCACAGAATCACAGAATCCAAGAGTTAGAAGAACTTCAAAAGTCATGAAGTGCAACCTGTAGTTGAAGAGAAATTTCCACTGCAATTTCTGCATGCCACTTAATCCCATTCAATTTGTGTGGAATCTGAAGGTCTTTAAACTAGAATGAAAGGGGCTACCTTAGAAGATATAGTCGAACCTCGGTCTGCTAATTTAATTCATTCTGAGATTCTGTTTGTCACGTGATTTGTTTATATTGCAAAGCAAATTTTCTGATAAGAAAAAGAAATGTAAAGTTAGATGATCAGTGGCACATCCCAAAAATATTCATATGAAAATAATTATTTATAATTTTAAGTAAGTATTTTGTCCCTGAATCTGAAATACAATAGCAATGATTAGTACACAATATGAACAGAAAATAAAATAAATTAACTGGCACTTTACCTTCACCTGGGAAGAGTTGTGACTGGCGTGATGGAGATGAGAGGGAGGAGAAGGAGGAAGTGTTATTTATTGGAAGGAGATTCTCCTTCTATGACAACATCAGGAATTTCCACATTGGGAGTGTTTTCTCTTATGCCACTTTCACTGAAAGTAAGAATAACTCTACCGTCTTTACTTTTTTTCATTTTTAGAATCACTTTCATATTTTGACTCACTGATTTTTTTTCCTTCACATTCACTTCTGACTAGGAATCTATCTAATGATACATGATTTCAACATTTCAGAATGTCACGGAAATATGTTATTGCATTATTATTTAAAATATTCATGGCTATCATTGGGTGATGTTTTTCAATAAAATTTTGATGTTCATACTGCAAATTTTTGTTCATCCTGTAAGACAAAATTTGAGAAAAATTTTTCCTTGTGCAGTGAAACATATAGAAACCAGGTTATTCATAAACCGAGGTTCTATTGTAATTGATTCTCCTTCATTGAAGGCCTTCAAAGTGAAGGAAGGTTGACTACTAACGGTATGTTGGAATGGGGATTCTTTTGTCTGCATCGATTGTGCTAGTGGATGAGATTCTCCAACTCTGAAGTTCTATGATTCTTGGAATCTGGCAGAGTTAGCCCTGACTTCTAGAAGAGCTGCAAATGTCGGCAGTGCCATATGAATAGGAGGCAGCTGTG
Organism: Potorous gilbertii; assembly: GCA_028658325.1. NCBI lineage: Eukaryota > Metazoa > Chordata > Mammalia > Diprotodontia > Potoroidae > Potorous > Potorous gilbertii. The sequence continues at coordinate 170,394,387 of CM053772.1, read as the reverse complement.
TTAGTGCCAGTCACTGAGACAGAGTTACTGGGTCTCATGGTGATGGGTAGGAAAGTGACTCCATTATCTAATTTTTCAAAACTACTCCATCTACTATCCTACTGTGCATACTTGGCCCTCTCTTTAACTTTCATAACTATATGCACCTGCAACATGCTTTCTTTTGAAATTCAGGATGTGTGCACAACTTGCAAATCTCTACTTTGGCTAAGAAAATATGATTTGAAGAATGTGGAAGTGAAAAATAAAGTTTCCCTATATATTCATGTTACATCATTTCTATCAAATTCCCCAAACTTTAATTAATCACCTATTATATAGAAAACACTAAATGAGTAATATAGAGTCCCTTCCTTACAACCACCTTTAATCAAATAAAACTTTCCATCACTTTACCCACTACCATATCCAATTAAACTATCATCTCAAAAAAAAGGTAGTCTGAAATCTTGTTAGATTGACAGCTGTAATATACTTATTACATGTATAATATACTTTAATATGCTTATTATATGCATATAATATACTAAAATATACTTATACACACATGTAAACATATGATGCAAATATATGTGTTATGTGATATAACTATATAAGTTGTGGTTCACTCTTTGTTATCTCATGGACCATATTGTACATGGGGTTTTCTTGACAAAAATTCTGGAGCGGTTTGTCATTTCCTTCTCCAGTGGATTAAGGTAAACAGAGGTTAAGTATCTTGCCCAGGGTCATATAGCTAATAAGTGTCCAAGGCTGGATTTGAACTCAGATCTTCCTGACTCTAATTACTCTATCACTGAACCACCTAGCTGACATGTGTGTGTGTTTATGTACCAATCAAAATTTTTCATACTGTGCTATTCTTGCCCTTGTCTTTTAATAAATCCAACATGGAAAATATACAAAATGAGCTAGACTTTTCTAGGTTCTTTAATATTTTATGAATAATAGTGAAGGACTTGGGCTATCCATGAAGCAAGATGATGCATTTGAATGGTTGTTTTGGTACTTTCTAAAGGAGAGTGTATTATTAAATGTAGTCTAAAAATATGACTAGAACTTCCAACTTAAAGGATAATAGTACATCAGTACAGATAAATCTAATTAATTATTCTGAATGATTTTAAGTAGTAGAAACTATTTTTATTATGTTGTAATGGGGATAATTTACACATAGAGAATTGAAATTTGAATGTAATATGTGTTGAATATTGTGATGTTAAATTTAGCCTAACAGTGGCTAGAGGACTGATTTAGATTTGAAACAACCTGAGAGGTATGTCCCTCCTCTAACATATACTAACTTTGTGAATATAAACAAGTTTTTCTACCTTTCAACATTTTAGGCAGTAGTTTTAGTCTACAAATTGCAGAATAACTGACATTTTGAATTGGTATGGGGAATTTACTCATCTGGAGCTCCCTGTCACAAAGTGAAACAAATCACGAGTCTGATAGAAAGACTCTCCTCCTGTCTTTTTTGGAAATCATCAGTTTGGAATTCTGACATTTCTCCCTTGGACAACAAGCAAAAGGAAATATATTCTCTCTCTCTCTCTCTCTCTCTCTCTCTCTCTCTCTTCTGACCCCCACCATCAATGGCATTGGCACATAGTAGGAGGAATATGTGCTTAAGCAGGAGATTCCATCATGTTCAAGTCATTGAACACAATTTTGAGATACAGGTACTTACTGGAGTACTGGAAGTAACTTCATGAATTCAAGAGGAGTTCTTAAGTCAGTGCTGGCAGCCCAGGAGTAGGTAGTGCTTCCCACAATTTTCAAAGAGGAAATGACAGTGGAAGGGATAGAATATGCTTTCATGTTCCAAGTATATATTTGTACTTTTGTATGTGTCATGATAGAGAAATTAATAGCTACCCTGCATCCCAGGGTGGGATGGAGCCAGATTGAGCCAATTAGTTGATTGTTAATTTTTTAGTGTGAGCATTTACACTTCAGAAATAGGCAAATGGTATAATTCACAGTTTGCTATATTTTTTTATTTCTAAACTTCTTAAAATAGTGTTAATAATGTTGATTAAACACACTCATATGCATATATACATATGTACACATAAACATAATATATATATATATATATATATATATATATATATATATATATAACATTTATATTCTGCTTCAGAGAGACAGTTAAACATTTACCACCATACACCTTCCTATACTTGATTTTTAATTTGTATATTGAGGATGTTTTTCTAAAAGGGATCCAGTTAATCCCTCTTGGGGAGCCTCTAGACATGATTCATTAAACTGTGTTTTAGTCATTTTTCTCAAATTTTATTCTAGAGTGAGGACACAGCAATTCAGAAAGAATAAAAATGTTTACCCCACTTTTCTGAATCAGGCTTCCAAAATTAGCACTGAATCTGGTTCATGTAATTCCAGAACCAGAGCCATTTTTTCTAGGGGGTCCCCCTTCCTCTTGCAAATTATATTTGCCTGCCTACTATCTGCCTATCTATTCAATTTGAACTGCATTACTGCTTAGGCTTTCATACTATTACTTCTTTTCTTTTCTTCTTATGCAGACTCATTTTGTGACCTAATTCACAGAAGCTAGAAAAATGGGTCCAGAAGCTATAACTTAACATCATTGGAGAAATTTATGAGTGTAATTTGAGCCAACATAAAAGGGCACTTGTTGCTTGAAAAAAATTAAAGTGAAAGATGAAATTTCTAATTCACCGAGGAAAATAGTTCAGTCAAGGAGAACCAGAGCTATAAATTTGTTAACTGTCAATCATTTGGAAAACAAACGATTAGCTTTATAACAAAAAGTCAATCATTGCAGCATAAACCATTAATTTAGCATCTGATTTCTAGAGTCTGGTCTATTTAAAGGGCTGATAAATCTGATCCTCATAAAATAACCATGTGGTTTATAATGCATCTTCAGAAGTTCTAAATTCTCAGGTGGCAGAGCCAGGCCTGGCAGAGTGTGATTGCAGGATACATGTAAATCTCCTATGGACACAGGCACTTACGTTCCCTTAGCTGTCTTTTTAATTAGGTGAAAATTAAGCAGTATAATGTGGGACACACCACATTTAAATTCTGCTTGATTCATCCTCTTCTAATTCGATAGAGCACAAGTTTACGGTATGGCAAGTCAGAGAAAAGTTCTATCTCCTTTGTTTCTGCCTCTGTGCTCGGTATGAACTAAAACATTTGTGATTTGATTTTTGGTGACTTACTATTAACTTTGACAATTTTCTTCATGACTCTAAACAATTCAGATAATAGTTGATATATCTTGCATCTATTCAAGACCAATCTGGACAATTGAAATATCCCCAAATACCTTTTTGAAATGATAGATTAATAGAGCGTCCACTACTAAAACATAAGTGCCCTTAAAGTACTATAGAGGAGTTGATAGGCTCATAGAATCATAGACTTTGCATTGAATGGGGCCTCAGAGCTCATCAACAAAAACTCTCCAGTTTATATGTGGAAAAGGGGGGCTATAAAGAGATAAATTTCAATTCCACTCTACTACTTACTCTCTGTGGGACTTCAGGCAAATCATGTTTTATCCTCAGTTTCCTCATCTATAAAATGAAGGATGTGGCTGGACTGGTCTTTGAATACCATTTTGTTTCTACTTGTAGCCTTTGGTTCCAGATTCAGCTCACTTTTCACTCTACCATGTTGTTGCTGATGAATGTTTGTGTTCAACATGTAGATTAGGAGAATTAGTCCTACTCAGAATGATTGGTTGAGGAAGAGTTTGTAAGTTTGTCTTTTTACTCATGTGAGAAAGAAGGAGGAGGAGAAGAAGGAGGAGGAGAAGGAGGAAGGAAGGAAGAAGAGGAAGAAGAAGGCCACATTTGAATTGCCTTATTTCTGCCATCCCTTGCTATTTTTGAATTTTCAACTGTCTTTAAAAAAGTCAAGAAGATAGGTAGACAGAAGAAAGGAAGAGAGCACAAAAATGACAAATTGAATTCTGGAGCAGACCACACATATTTCTCAAAGACATGTTAATAATAACGCTGATTATACAAGGAGGGTTTGGGCTTAATGTCCTCTAATGTCCCTTCCACTATATATGTGATCTTCATTTTCTGCTCTAGCTTCTTTACCTTCTCACTGAAGCCTATTGCTTTTATTTTCATTTAATCCCAAAGTTATTTTACATTGTTAACATTTCTCTTTTTTCTGTAGCAGACAAACTGACTTATTTCCTAACCCTAAACTTGGCATTCACCTGCTGTTTCTATCTCTTTGTTAAAGTCTTTCCTTCTTACCTCAGATTCTCAGAAGCCTTAGTTACTTTCAAAAATCCACTCAAGTAACATTTCTTCTATCAAGACTTCCCTGGTACCCATGGTTAGTTATGCATTCTCCTTATTCGAAATAGCTGGTATTTACTTCTGTCTACACATATTTTATCTCCATAGTAAAACATGAGGACAGGTTGTGTTTTTCCTTTTATCTTTGAACATTTTCTCTTGCAAATTAATAGATGCTTAGTAAATAATTAATGTAGACTCCAGTTGCAACAGCAAAAGAGGTATCAAAACAGATGTTTTAGATGCTTATACATCATGTGATTTAGAGTTGGAAAGGATATCGAAGGTCATTTAGCCAAAATTTTGTTTCAAAAATTTTTGGTTCTCTTACGTCAATTAGTCATTTTTATAAATTAAAGCTCCATGTAACAAATGAAAAAAAAGTAAAGAAAAACATAGCAGCAATATGTGCAGTTTGCCCTTACAATCTCTCTGCCAAGAAATCGATATGAATAATTATCAGCTCTCAGCAACCATTATATTGGTTCAATTACTCCAAGTCCTGTTTCCTTTTAGCAACTGTTTCATGGATGTTGTCATATTTATAGTGTATGTTGCTTTTTATCAGTTCTGTTTGTATTATTCCATATCAACTCTCAACATGTTTCTCCCTAAATGCTTCATATCCATTTATCAATGCAAACGATATTCCACAGGTTTTTTTTCAGTCATTTCTTTCATCAATGGGCATTTCCTTTGCAAAAATCCCATCATTATTGTAGAAAATGAAGCTGGGGGATGCAATGGTGAAGTGCCCCACTGCAGTTCCCATAGTGAATTGTGGGCCTGGGATACAAAACCAGGAATTCCGATTCTCTATTATCTTTCCCTGTTTTAGCAGAAGGCAAGCTCCTTGAGGATAGTTTTTTTTTCCCTTGCACTTGATAGCTTAGCATTTAGCATAATATCTTGCACAGAGTAAGTACTTGATAACTGCTTGTGGGAATGGTTTTGACTTCAACATGTGATTTGCTGCTATTTAAGTCAGAGATGCCTACGTATTTGCTAATAATTCAATAAAATCATAGAGAATGCATATATTACAAACAAAACAGGTGAAGTAGCACAAAGGACCTAAATACAAAGGATGCTCCCATGGTATAAATATCCAGCTCCTTTTCATTTAGTTAGATTGCTGTTTCTCTTCTTGAACAGTGGTAATTGCTATACAATTGATAAAAGGATAAATCTCAGGTGACTGGACCATAGGACTCTGTACATAAATCATCCTTTCCCTCTGATAGATATTAACCTCTATGTTGACTTAAATGGAACTCTCATTGATTTTAATTGGTTTGGACTTGTATTAAGATAATTGGTTCATCCACTGCTATGATTTTGCACTCTGCCTGTTTGGAGTCATTTTAAATCCATTTGGAGTGCTGAAATGGGGTTATGCTAACTGAATTATATTGACCATCTGTATTCATTAAACGAGGTGGGGATATACAGTTTATCATATTACAAGCTCTTAGAAATGATCAAATTTGACCAAAGACAATGACTTTGACTTAAATGGATATTAAAGATGAATTTCAACTAAAGAAAGTCAAATAAAATATGTAAATAGTTTTAATGAAATTTTAAACAGGGGCACAACATCAGTTGGCTTCCATTGAAAGATATAAGAACCTCCCTAAGGAGAGTAAAACCCATCCCAAGACTGAGTCCACAGTGTTCCAGAGCCACCTTGAGCAAACTTGGGAGAGTTGATTGTTAAATTTTCAGTGTGAATAGTTACAATTCAGAAATCAGTAAATACTATAAATAATTTACCAGTTTATTGTTTTGTTGATTTTGTAGGTTGAAGAAAGTAATGGAGGAAATTTAATAATGTAACTTAAATTTTAATGTCTTCCATATACATTTTTTTCGGACACAGTTGTTACATACTTACAAGTCCACCCTTGCCAGATTCCTCAATAAAATTGATTTTGGTCATTTCAAAACTCTCCAAACTATGTAAAGGTTTCATTAAAAGAAAAGGTATAAGTTAATAGTATTAAGATAAAAAAAGTAATTCTAAAATCATTAACAAAGAGAATATAAATTTGAATAAATGAAATTTAAGCTTGATTTGCATTTGACTGATTGAAAAAAAAATGAAAAAAGAAGGAGAAATGAGTAATGCTAGTATGACTTCTGGAAGACAGGGATAAAATATCTGTCAGAACCCCATCCTCCCAGTAACAGCAGAAAGCACCAGAATGGGATGATCATGGAAAGTCTCATGGAGGGGGGGATACGTGTATTACGCTTTGAACAAAATAGTGATACTAAGAATGACTAACATCATTAAGAAAAGAGAAAAAAAGTTAGATTAATAGGCGGTTGTTTCAGTAATAACGAGTTTTGTTCTTTGGTCTCCAGAAGCTTAGATGGTGAAGTGGATAGTGTCGGCCTGAAACTAGGAAGACACATGTCTGAGTTACAGAATGGCCTCAGACACTTTCTAGCTGTGTGACCCTGGACAAATCACTTAACACTCAATTTGCCTCAGTTCCTCATCTGTGAAATGAGCTAGAGAAGGAAATGGCAAACTACTCCAGGATCTCTGCCAAGATGACCCCAAATGGGGTCATAAAGAGTTGAACATGACTGAAACAACTGAACGTCTAACAGCATAGTCTCTAATTTGTTAGACTTCCTTATCCCTCAATCTATAATACATATAATTTAGTTTGTCTGTCATATTATTTTGGTGGTTACTCTATCAAATCATGAATTCATGCCTTCTCATTGGTGGAATGGTTCTTTATACTGTCCTTTTTATCCTTCAGATTTGAGATTTGGGGTTTAAAAATACACATGTATATTCTATAAAGGTATTGGAAAAAGCAATGAAATATATTTTAAAAAAACTTGTTCTCTTGGTTCTGCTAATTGTTTTCTTAATTATTTTATGCGTCTTTCCATGTTTTTGTAAAATCAATGATATCAGCATTTTTTTAGTATTCCTTTATAATCATATACCCCAACTTGTTCACCCTTTCACCAAATGATGAACATCCCTCCAATTTACAATTCTTTGCCACTACAAAGAGAGTTTCTACAAATATTTTAGGACATATAGGTTATTTTCTTTTTTCCCTAATTATCTTAAGAAATAAACCAAGGAGAGGTACTGATGGGTCAAAGGGTATAAGTAGTTTAATAACTCTTTGCACATAATTCCAGATTGATCCCCAAATTGATGGAATCATTTTGCAATTCCACAAACAATGAATTAGTGTGCTTATTTTTCCATACTCTCAACAACATTTGTCACTATCCCCTTCTATCATTTTAATCAATCAGACAGGTGTAAAGTGATATGTCAAGGTTGTTTTAATCTTCATTTCCGAAATCAATGAAGACAGAACATTTTTATATGACTATAAATTGTTTTGATTTCATCTCTGGAAAATTGCTTGTTCATATTCTTTGGCAAATTATTAATTGGGGAATTGACATATCTTATAGATTTGACCAAGTTCTTTATATATTTTAGATGTGAGTAATTTTTATGATAAATTGTCTATACATTACCCCTCCTTGCAAAAAAAAAAATTAAAAGAAATTTGCTTTTCTTCTGACCTTGGCTATATTTGATTTACTTCTTCAAAACCTTTTTAATTAATGTAATAAAGACCATCAGTTTTACAACTATCTTTGCTTTCTATCTCTTCTTTATCCATAAATTGTTCACCTATCTATAAATCTCATAGGCAATATGCTCCATCAAGTATAAGCCATGTCATCATTTCTCTGATGTCACGGTCCTCTTCAAAAATGAAGGAAGAACACAACCTGTGAGTAGACTGAGCTTTCTGAATGGGGACTTAGATAGCTGGGTAACTCAGTTCACCTTCTTTCTCAACCTAGCCCTCTTCCCTTCCTTTTTCTCTCCAAAAGAAGGTAAATTTTGGTCGCCAAAAGCTGCCCAGTAAACTCGGGTTACACTGGCTAGATTTCTTTCTTTCTCCCTTCCTTCCTTCCTTCCTTTCTCCCTTCCTTCCTTCCTTCCTTCCTTTCTCCCTTCCTTCTTTCCTTCCTTCCTTCCTTCCTTTCTTCCTCTCTTTTTTCTTTCATTCTTCTCTTCCCTGAAACCTTAGACTCAGTGTGCTCTGTAGCTCAAGGACTCAGCAGGGGTTCCCTGCTCAATCTCCATTCATTGTCTGTTTGGAGCCCTCCTTTCTTAGAGTGAATGGCAATAGTAACAGTTTCTCTTCCAAACAACAGCCCTGAGACTCATTCCCCTCACAGTGTGATTTATCTGTTTACTTATTTTTTTCTTTTCTATTAAAGGGTCCATGCCTCTGACTACTTTTTTTAAAGAGACCTATTCGCTGAATGGACATTACCCCACTTTAAGAGAATACCTGAAACTGCCTTAGCCTAAAAGGTCTCCCATTGCATCTTGGACCCTGCCTAGTCATCCTGGTGAATATCTGGTCATTGGATCCGGATGGCTCAGGAGGAGAAAGTGAGACTGGTGACCTTGCACAGCCCTTCATCACTCACAACAAAGTCAACTGGAAGTCATGTCACAGAAAATGAAAGAAAAACACAATTTTCTCATAAAATATCTTTTTATATCTAATTAGATATAAAACCAGTTTGATCTTATTTTGGCAAACAGTGTGGTCCATGCCCAGTTTCTGCTATACCGTTTCCCAATGTTCCCAACAATTTGTACCAAATAATGAATTATTGTCCAAAAATATTGTCTTTACACTTCTCAAATACAAGGTTACACACAAACACACACACTATATATATATAGGTGTGTGTGTGTGTGTGTGTGTGTGTGTGTATATATATATATGTATATATGTATATGTATATATATATTCATATCCTTACATCCTGCTTACAATTCTCACAAGCCAGAGAAAGAGAAGTATATTAGACTTCATTGTCTTCTAAACTCATATCTTGGGTTATGAGAAATTTGATAGGGGTTATGGGACAATTGGTAAGTCATGTTATTCTTTTGAGATTGAATAATATCTTTACTTTATTTCTTATGATAACATGCATGATAGCGTCTAGAATCTATTTCCTTTCATAACAAATAGAGTACAAGTTTTACTGAAAGGCAAGTGAAGTGGAGACTGAAAAATATTGCTAACTCTCCTTTTTGACTCTGTAAGAATTTTTTCTGAGAAAAAAATGGCAAATAATTTGGATTACAGGATACAATGTCCTTTCTTTTGTCCCCTCATCTTGCCTCCCTAGAGAGGCTCAGGACTGATTTTCATTCCTAAGTCTCCATTGAGAAGAGACTGTCATGAGATTCTAAAAACAGATTTGGAAAGCAGCTGAGTAGAGATGTCAATCCTAGAACATGTGGATGTCTCTAATAGCACAAAGGCACTAGACAATTAGCCTCTACAGGATAAATATCTGGCAAGGTAATCTTTGGTACTGAATTACAGAGAATACTTGTCCCCTTGTATGGGAGGAAGTCCATCCTTTACTGCATGATGTCTGGCAGGTTTCTTGGATCATTCAGATGTTTATAAATTGGGAAATATTAAATCAGGTCCTGTTTGTATAGTGCTTTATAAATCCATAGGATTTAGGTCAAGATTTGGAAGGAACATTAAAGATCATCTAGTCCAAGCCCCCTCCTTTTTTTTTTGAAAGATCAAACTACAAGAGTAGTTTGCATTCTGTGCACCCAAGGCCCTCTGACTCCAGAACCAGGGCTCTTTGTATTTTAACATACTTCCTCCTTTTTAGGGTGCTTTAGTAGTAGTCTCTATAGGATATAGGATCACAAATTCTGGAATCAAACTTAAGTGTGGTGTCCCCATTAGGATGGAAACTCTTTGGGATTATGGGCTATTTTATTATTCTATTTGTACCCCCAGCATTTCATGCAGTGTTTTAGACAATGTATTCTTTTATTCATATGAGGAAAAGTCATTAATCCTTAGTTTTCCTTAACTGGTTAAGAATCATTCAGCAGACTGATAAGGTTTGAAAGTGTTTAATATACACCACTGACTATACTAAGCACTGAGACTAATAATGTGAAATAAAGGAGGAGGGGAAAGATACCGCACAGATATATAAACTAAGTAACTGTGGAGAACATACACTTTGGTGTAACAGTGCAGAACCATTAGAGTAAATCACTATGTCAGTATTTGAATGGATCTATGATCTGATTGATATGGATGTTTTCTTCACAAGTACAAATCAAAACCCACTGACTGCTTCCCATCCAGTATAAATGTTGCCTACATTCTCCATGTTTTAGGGTCATAGGATCATAGATATGGAAATGGACAGAAACTGAGAGGTCATCTAGTTGAGTGATGTCAAACTCTACTAGAAAGGCATCCCTGTAGGTAGCATATGTATTTACAAACAATATAAATTGACATTTAATTTTTAATTGTATTTTATTTGGTTAAATATTTCTTAATTACATTTTAACCTTTTGCAGGGCACAATCAGGAGTTTTGTCCACTGCAACTACTGTGAGATTGACATGTATAATCTAGTCCAAATATCTCATTTTAAAAGAGATTAAACTCAAATTTGTAGTATTCTTTCATATGATTTTTGATAGTACATGTTTCTTCTTTTGATCAATCATGAATTTCCTTGAAAATATCATGTTTGCTATTTATTTACTATAGACCATCATTGGTGATTTTGTACAGTCTGATTACATCTAGCGTGTTTCTCCATTGACATTTAGGTCCATTAAAATAATAAGGGTTTGGTGTCCCAAGATGAGCAACAATAATGGATTGTTGACAAAGATTTTTTTCTTTAAAAAGTAAATGTGAAAGGGTTCAGGGTCCCAAACAATTGTATAGATCTTTAAATTCTCTGTCACATTTCAAACACAATCCAGACTGTTCTTTCTTTCATAATCAGTTCCAATCCCAATTCATTGCCAATATTCAATTACAAAAACACACGTGTGCACATACACACAGAGAGAGAGAGAAATACTAAATCAAAACATCAATGGACTGGTCATTTAGCTGTATGTGATAATCTGCCTAACAAGCATCATCCACCCATAATGTTTTCCTATAGGAATTGTGAGACTTATCTCGTGAATACCCTTGGATCTGATTGAGGAGGCACTTTAATGTTCTGGGACCTTTGTGATCAGTAAGGATCATCTGAGAGATTCCCTTTTCTAGCTTAACCCTGCACAGGATAACATCCTGTGGAAACTCTCCTAATAGTGAACACCTTCAACAAGCATTTAATTTCCTGTTTTAAGTCTTAACTGACATTACTTATCTAGAATTCATTCAATGAAAAAGAAAATACTGAGATCATAACTTCTATATTAACACTAAACATGAATTTTAAGAGGACAGAACAAATACATGGCAAATTAAATGATGAAACAGAAAAGCATAACATAAGCACCAACATTTTTAATATTTTTTAATAGTTATTTATTAATTCTTTGTTATGGAGCTTATAGAGGCATGGATATAGGGCTGAGGGGGTTATCTAATCTAATCTTCTAGTTTTATAGATGGAAAAATTAAAGCCCAGAAAGATAAAGTTGTCCAAAGTCTCCTACATAATAAATGGTCAAAGCAGGATTTGAACCATGTCCTCTGATTCTAAATCTAACTATTTTTTTTCCCATTAAACCATAGTGCCATCTAACTAAGAGTCATATGACTGTGAGCTCCAAAGAAACAGAAGGTGAGAGGTGATTGAAAGCTAGGTTGCAGCTTGCCATCAAAGAAACTATTTCAATTCAGAGCAAGTCCTTTTTTTGTTGTTGGATGAGTATTATATTGCATTTTATTGTACCAGACATGATCTTGAAAATAGTCTGTCATTTAGAGGGGCTTGAATTGTTCACGAATATCCAGAGTGGTTCCCTGAGGGAGCAATTATAATTGTTTAAGGAGCATATGGAAGAATAGAAAAAGGATTCATGTCACAGGTCACATTAAATTCAGAATTGGCCATATGGGTGTTGGAAGTTAACTGTGGGAAAATGGCAGTGTACTACTTCTGCAGAATGTGCCGAGTTCTTGATTTCAGAAATTGGTTTTTAATAGAAATGTGGATGTAAGATTGAGCTGCCCAAGGGGCAGCCCGTGTTCATGGTCAGCCCATCCTGTTGAATACAGCTCTAGCTGAACATTAAAAAAGGTAAAATAATCTCTGACTATTTCTGATTTATAGAAACTCTTTTATTCTAACCTTCTATTCTAAGTAAGAAATCTGTATCTTTTTTTTGGTAGGAGTTATACCTTAAATCTTTCTTAATCTTGAGTCAGTTCTCCTCCTTTTGAGAGGAGGAAAAATTCTTAAATGGTGTTTGTATACATTTCAGGATTGGTCCAAGAATTGATGGCATCATAATTTCCTGTAGTACTAAACAGTCTGGTCTTTTTATGCAGTCCAGCAGTCTATCACTCTGGATACATCAGTTACTATAATCTACCATGTAGAAAATTTGCCCAGACACATCTGAAAGGGATAATATGAAAGATTTCTGGAATTCCTTGATATCTTTTGAATATACACAATGCATTCTTTTGCCTTCTTTCTTTTCTGTATCTTCACCAAAAAGCCAATTAATGAGCATTTATTGAGTTCCCTTTGTATGTCAGGCACTCTATTGGGGAATGGAGATACAAGTTCAAAGAATGAAAGAATTTCTATTTTCAAGGAGTCTGTGTTCTTTGCTACTTTCTAACTCTGTAAGAAATTTGAAATTCATACTTGTTAAGATACTTCTAAGTATCTAAGGTAACTTCTAATCCAATATGTCACTTAAATATATAACTTAATACCTTGTAAGAAGCACAAGCTGACTTCAGTGGTTAAAGTACCTCTTCAAGATCCTTTATAATTTCTATTTATAGTTCCTGACTCTCAGAGGTATGATAGGATTTGTCTTAGACACCATTTACCCTAGATTTTACTCTACTATGTTGAATACACATCTCAGACCTTCAAGAACCAGCAATATTCATGTGAGCATTATGAACCTATCTGAAATCACATTGCCCTCTAACTCAAATTTTTCAGTGAAAATAGAATAAGCAGAAATATCACAGGCCAATTACATTTAGACAAACTTGGGGAGTTACGGTCATTTGGCGTGTTCATGGCCTAATCCAAATATAAGCATTGCTACGCATAAAACATAGCTCCAAAATCAGTTATCTCGTGAAACTAAACATTAATTCATTAACCTACAAACCAATTTTGTCAAGCTCAAATATAAGCAGATCCAAAGGCTTCATTTGGACTTAAAAAACAACAAATTAACATTATGTTGTATTATATTATTATTTATTTAATTAAGCATTTCCCAATTAAATTTTAATCTGGTTCCTGCCACACTGGCTAATTTAGGTACTGAGCATCACACCACTTATCTATACCATAACACAAGATTCCATTAAAAACATTAATAAAAAGCTTTGATTCTCTGTACTGATTTCTAAAACAAAGTTCAAAGCTCTAACCCATTTTTATTGGAATTGATATAAGTAAGCAGAACATTGAGACTCAAGGAGATATATAGTCCCATCTTAGTCCACCTTAGTCAGACCACATTGAAAGTATTGTGCTCATTTCTGGGTAATACATTCATAATCTGAAAAGTACCCAAGAGAGTGCAAATAAGATGGTAAACTGCCCTGAGATCACAACACAGAAAGATGGGTTTAAGAAACTGTCAGTGTTTAGTTACCTTGAAGAAGAGCTCTTGTTCTCCAGGGTAGGACAACAAGGCACGAGAGCCATCTCTTTAAATACTTGACAGATTGTCATATGGGAGGATACATTTGTTGCTTTGGAAGGCAGAATCAGAATCAATGGGAGAAGAGCCAGCATATATTAGACTCATAGGTGGTAAATGCAAACAAGAATGTTCTGGAAACTCTGGCTGGGTTTTAAGGAAATAAATCCCTTACAAATAAAACAATAAAGCAATCCAAACCTTGAACAGGCTGCCTTACTTATTAAAGGTCCTCAAGCAAAGGCATCATGATCACTGCTCAAGTATGGTGTAGGAAGGATTATTTTTCAGATATCTGATGTTCAAATAATTGCTGAGGTTCTTTTTCACTAATTCAGTGATATTTGGATAGACATCAACTCATTGGAAAGATGTATATGATCCTAAATTGATTGTTAACAAGTTGAGAACCTGTGTCACTTGTTCCATGTTAACTGAATAATCTTCTAATTAAAATAAATAACAACTATTTATAAGAGGTAATTGCTCCTAATTTTTTAAAATGAAAGTATCATTCACTTCTATGAAATCATCATACTATTTTGTACAAGACGCAGAGTTTTCATCAGCTGCCATTTTCTTTCACCCCGTCTGACCATTTTTCAGAGACAGACAAAATTCCCTGGATGGAAACATAACTTGCAACTAAATAACCCAAATGGCCAACTATTTAATAATTCAGTTCCAAAAGAATACTAATACTGTGTTTAGAGGCCCTGGAGAATTGAAAATTCAATTTGCTAAAGCTTTAGAAAGTGCCTTTGTCATACAGTGCTTGGTGTCACAAATGCTAGTTATGCATGAAATGTTTATAATAAGACCTGGGTTGTTTTACACTATGAATTCTGAAAGATTAAACCTGGCATGCAATTTCAAATACCCGCTGTGGGTGAAATGTGTTTAACTAATGAGTTGTAAACAACTTAACCTTCTGATGTGAAGAAAGATAAGAAATTCAGAAAAAAAGTATTTATTGCTTAAGTGGCAGCAAGGTATAATAAATTTTGTGAGGTATGGAATCTGAAAGACCTGGAATCAAGTATTGCTCTCAGTGAAGTCTATCTTATTTCTTTACTTTCTTTAGCGAATTTCCCCCTATACTATTGTCATTCTCAATGATTTTTATTTTTCTCCCTTTTGACTCACAAGGCATACCTATGTCTCCCCCATTCTCAAAAATTCTTCTGTAGATCTAGTCATCCTCTTTAGCTACTATCAGATATCTCTTCTCTCCTTTGTGGCTAAACTACTTGAGAAAGTTATATTGTGTGACTCCACTTCTTCTCACGCTTTTCTTAACTCTCTGTATTTCTTAACTCTCCCTCTGGCTTCTGACCTCCTCATTCAACTGAAACTGATCTCTGCAAATGTACTAATGGTCTCTTAATTACCAAATTTAATCACTTTTTCTCAATCCTCATCCTTTTTGACTTCTCTATACTCTTGATCACAGTCTTTTCCTTGATACTTTCTTTTCTTCAGGTTTGTGTGACGATTTTTTCCATGGTTCTTCTAACTAAGTTACCACTCTTTCTTAGGATGCTGTACTGGATCTTCATTCGGGTCACATTAACTAACTGTGGGTATCCCACAGGTCTCTATCTTGTCCTCTCTTCTTTTATTACCTCTAAACTATTTCACTTGGAGATATCATCTTCCATGGATTCAGTTATCATTAATTAGATCTCTATGTTGTCAATTTTCAAGTATATTTTTCCATCCCTAACCTTTTTGCTGGCCTCCAGTCTCACATCTCCAATAGCTATTGGGCATTTCAAAGTAGATGTCCCATTGACATCTTAAACTAAAAACACCTAAATTGACATATGGAGAGATTCCCATGATGATCAAATCCTTCATAGAGAGATAGCTCTAGATACCTAGCTCTATCTATCTATCCACATATATACCTATATGTGTATGTGCATATACATGTGTATATTCACATATATACATATACATGCACATATATCCATCCATGCATCCAATTCTCTCTCCCTACACACACATACATACATATCTTTGCATATATATATATATATGCAAAGATATGTATATATAGATTAACATTGTTTAATTAAATCATATTCAGAAATATATGCATTAGAAAATAGAAATATAATTAAATATGAAAATTGTTCTGAAAAATGTACTTTAAGTGTTTTTCAATTGTTCTGAAACTTATATAGTTAGTGACTATTTTCACTGTTACAAGAATTTTATTAAATATGTAATTTTAAAGTAGGAGATATGAAAGACAGGTGTGTTTTCTATGTTTTGTATAGGCTTAACTCAAATACTGGTTTTGTTCGATAACAATCAGTTGGATTAGACCTGGGTATATAGGTATAGAGTCATGTTAAAGGATCCTGAGAGGACATCTTGTTCAACCTCTTCAATATAAAGAACAAGAAATTGAGGCCCAGAGATGTGGAAGTAGATTTCTTAAGACTGGGCAACTTCTTGTCTATGGTAGGTGAGAATAAGTGAAGTTGAAAATGGCGATTCTATTGTTAACCTAATGTCAGTTGTTATTGCTGTTTTTGTCCATCCCTCACTCTCCAAGAGGACTAATGATATCATGAAGGTAATGTCTTGACTTGTACATAAATTGAATTTGAAAGAGGCAGAACTGTTCAAAGTCTCTAGTTTCTCTGTCTTCTCCAGAGTCATCAAAACAAATGCCAAGGTTTCTGGTGATGACTCAGGTTGTACTGGGTGACCTTGGACTTTTCAAATTAAGTTCCTCCCCAGGTCTCAGTTTATCTGACAAAATAGTCACTCAATGGCTAAAGCCTAGGTAAGAATTAAAACAAAGTTTAAGTTATTTCCATATCTCACATCTATCTTCTATCTACTCATATAGCCACCATCCTATTTTAAGCCCTTATCACCTGGATGATTTTAATATCCTCTTAATTTTCTCCCTCCCAACTTACAGTCTCTCTCCTCCAAAATCCTTTGAACACTAGCTAAAATAATATTCCTTTGCATAGTTTTCACCATTGCACCTCCCTGCTAAAATTCTTCAAGGCCTATTTGCTTGGTTTTGTCCCTTCCAGCCCCTACATCAATATGAAGTAAAAACTTCTTTGGCTTATATTAAAATCTTTTCATAATCTTGGCTTAATCAATCATTTTGTATTGGCCACACATCTTTTTTTTATATCACATACTTCTTATTTTAACTGAACTGTCTCCTTGCTGTTCCTCAAATTCAATATTCTATTTCTGTTTCCAAGTCTTTTCACTGGTTTTACTCTCTGACTAAACTGCTGTCCCTCATCCCTTCCCCCTTATCTCCTCTACCTCTTGGAATACCTATCTTCATCACCCAGAGTGTCACTTTCTAAAGGGTAAAGGTTAATCCCTTTGTCACCCCGTTTCTAAAGCCTTTCCAATTGTTAGCGTGTGTGTGTGTGTATACACACATATATTTGTTTTATTTGTCTGTATATATTTTGTTTATTCACAGTAGAATATAAATTTTCAGTATATATGAAGACTTTTATTCCCCTTTTTACATTCTGAGTATATGGCACAGATCCTATCACATAGTAAGCACTTAAATTCTAATGTAACAAAGGAATAAATGAATCTCTTTCTTTCAGAGTTCAGGCAAAAAACTTTCTCTACCCAAGACATTTCCTGATCTCGGACCTAATCCCCACCCTCAGTTTTGAGAACTTTCTACCTCCTGAAATGACTTTGTATCCCTTTCGATATCTGTTATATTTATTCTAACTCTATATAGGTTGCATGCCACCACCATCTTTCACTCCCAAGTTCTTCCACCCCTAAACCACCCCTCTCAGGTAGTATATAAGGTAGGACCTATTTTCTTTTTTAGTTGCTTTTCTTCATATCCTTATATCCAAAACAACTTGTTAAAAATAATAGTGATGTAGTTAATGTTTTTTTGAATGAAATTAACCACATATGCTCTTGGGACAAATCAGGGCTGGCTTTCTGTTCTCAGGCAGAAATCATGTGATTTATCTTTATCAATGACATTTTTGTAGGAAAAGAGTTAGCAAAGAAGCTAGTGGTCTTTACCTTCAGCCACTTTCTGGGATTAAAGGTATATTTTTTTGCAAATTTATGGCAAGGGTAGAAAAGAAATGTGATATATTAATTGACCCTAAGTTAACAAAATCTCTAAATTAACAAGATTATAACTCCTCCTTGATACTACAACCACCACTTTTATCAATAATACTAGCTATCATTTATGTGGAGTTTTAAGATTTGTTGTGTTCTACAAATGTCTCATTTTGTTCTAAAACAACCCTAGGTAATTGCTACCATTACTCTCATTCTTACCTGTGATGAAACTGAAGCAAAGGACTTATGACTTCCCTGGGGTCACACAGCCACTGCCTAAGAACAGATTTTAATTCAGGTCTTCCTGATTCCAGGACTAAAATGTAGGTCACATAGATGCCTCCTATCTACCACCGCCATCACTATTACCATTTTCAAGCATTTAGAAGTTAAGGATGCTTCATTTGTTCTACTTTGGGTGCCTTTGAGATATGTTATTTATAAAGAAGAAACTATTGAAAGCACAGGTTGATTAAGAACTCTCTCTCCTCATGTAATATTTATAAGGCAGGACAACAGATTCTGTAATATCATTACAAAGATAAGATAAATGGCCCCAGTTTACCAAGTTAGAGTTTAAATTTTATCACCTGGTACCACATGAGTAATATTTGTTTCATTTTAAATTGAAAAACTAATAATATATTTTCCATCATGGAAAGAAAAAAAAGTTTCCATACTTGGATTGTGGTACGTTTGAGCCACAGTGCAGAGAGATAACATCATAAAGGAAGTTGGAGCTCTCTTCCAATGACAGGACCTATATTCATAAAAACCTCTAAGGATGAAGAAAGTATATTTGCAAGGAGGGTGGCAATAACATGTTGCTTTGTGGTATCCTGAAACAAGGCTTTTCAACTCACACAATGTACCTTCATTAATACAGAGTTCATTTTTATGGATATGTGTGTGTGTGTATACATACATATACATATATATATATATATACATATATATATATATATATATGTATATATATATATATACATACAGATATGTTCACTAGTGGTTTTGTGTATGTCATATCTCCAGTCACTAGAGGTGAAGAAAACATTTTGGAAACCTCATAGGTATCATCCTTGAAAGGAAGTTGATACTCTGTTTTTGGGGGTGGGAGGTTATTAGTAGTAAAGGAAAATTTGGTAAAGAGAATATATGAGGAATTTGTCTTGTCACCTTAAAGGGGTACCTTAGATTTCAAAATCCTGCCTTAATTGCAATTCTGTTCATTCCTTGTTCGCTAACTTCATTACATTTGGCATTTAGAAAACTTTAAAGCACTATCAAAATGTGCTTTCTAATATTTATTATTGTTTTTACTCTAGCTCCTAACAGAGGCAGCAGGAGAAAAAATATTCCTGGTGGACTTTTCGTTCATTCTGGCTGGCTACATTGTTCCTAGTCTCCTTGGACCTGGCACCATTCCCAAGTCTGTACTCCAAATGATGAATTTTCATACTTGTTTTCCCAGTTGGATTTTCTGTTTGAAAGCTTATGAAGCTATAATACTTTGATTAAACATCTTGTCTGTATTTGTTGTGGTCATGGTGGTGGCAGTGGCAATGGTAGTAAAAATAAAATTTAGATACATTTGGCCTTGTATCTTAAAAAATTGTCAAGGGTCAATGAAACTACAATAGAGAGAGAGAGAGAGAGAGAGAGAGAGAGAGAGACAGACAGACAGAGAGAGAGAGAGAGAGAGAGAGAGAGAGAGAGAGAGAGAGAGACAGAGAGAGACAGAGAGAGAGAGAGAGAGAGAGAGAGAGAGAGAGAGAGAGACTCATAAACTGCCTAAATAATTCTGGTTATGCCTGTTTCAGGTTTGAAGATTAATGATATTTAAGAAACTTTAAAATTTCTTTTAAACAATGCATGTTAACCTATTTGACATGAGATACCATTCTATAATTAATGGATCTGTGATTTGGTCTTCAAAGAATTCTGTCAAATATCTACTAATTCAAAATAAGTTAATAAACTTTGTATATTTCAAGACTACAAAGTAGAAAATATGAAGGTATATATTTCCAGAAATGTCTTGTCTTTGGTATATTGCTAACTAAATCCCAATAGGGAACTATATAACTATGCCCACATGTTGGTATCAATGCAGTAACAAAAGATATAATGGAAGGTCCCCACGAGGAGTTTGGGAGACCAAAGATAAGAGCAACACATGACAAGAAAGCAAAGACAGACTAGGGTGTGTATGGCAGAAGAAAACACCGACATTGCTGAGATCACAGAATCAAAGAAGTATCAAAATATCAAAGTGTTTATGTTTGTGGTGATCAGAATTCATTTATTTCACCTAATATGAATTAATATTTATTACTGAGGTATCTAGATTGCTCAGTGGATAGAGTGTTGGGCCTGAAGTCAGCAAGATCTAAGTGCAAATCTGGCCTCAGACACTTACTATCTGTCTGACTGAGGAAATCACTTAATCTCCGTTTGTCTTAATTCACCAGAGAAGTAATTGATAAACCACTACCACATCTTTGGTGAGCAGACCCCATAGACAGTCTGATTTATGGGTGAGGTCATGAAGACTCAGATATGATTGAATGACTTGAATGAATGAAAACAAATGATTATCCAAAATCACTGCCCCCAAACAATTGTATGATGTACTTTTGGAAATATAAAATTAAGTCTCTGTCTATAAAATATGAAAAACTATCAGAAGATATATTAGAATTGCATTGTTTCCCTTCACAAAATGTCTGTTTTTCTAATACCAATAATATTAATGGATATTCTGTGTAAGTACTGGAACAATAGTAAAGTTGTCATATGTTACTTTTTTGAGGATTCTGGCTGATTATATTATTTTTCTCATTAATCTATTTGTTTGGAGTTTTCAACAAACACTTCCATAAATTCCAAATTTTCTCCCTTTTCCTCTCTCCTCATCCCCCAAGATGGCATGAAATGTTATATGAGCTCTACACATACATTCCTATTAAACACACTTTCACATTAGTCTTCTTGCATAGGAGAATTAAAACAAATTGGAGAAACCATGAGGCAAATGAAACAAATTATAGCAAAGAAGAAAATAGTCTGTGTCATTCGGTGTTTCGACTCCACAGTTCTTTCTCTGGATGTGGAGGGCATTGTATCATGAGTCTTTGGAAATGTTTTAGGTCCTTGCACTGGGGCAACTAGGTGGTGCAGTAAACACCAGTGCAAGCGTCAGGAGAACCTGACTTCAAATCTCACCTCAGACACAATACTCACTAGCTGTGTGATCTTGGACAAGTTACTTAACCCCAACTACCTCATCCTGGGTCATCCCCAGTCCTCCTGATGAATATCTGGTCACTAGATTCAGATGACTCTGGAGGAGAAGTGAGTGTGGTGACCTGCACAACCCTCCCTCACTCAAAACAAAGTCAAGTGCAAGTCATGTCATCATTTCTCTGATGGCATGATCTTCTTCAGCAACGAAGGCCAAATACACACATCAGGTCTTTGCATTGTTGTGAAGTACTAAGTCTATCAAAAATAGTCCTCACACACTGTGGCTGTTACTGTGTATAATGTTCTCCTGGTTCTGCTCAATTCACTCAGCATCAGTTCATATATGTCCTTCCAGTTTTTTCTGAAGTTCACCTATTAGTCAATTCTTATGGCACAATAGTACTCCATTATACTCATATACCATAATTTGTTCAGTCATTTCACAATTTATGGGTATCCCCTCAATTTCCTGTTCTTTGCCACCACAAAAAGAGCTTCTATAACTATTTTTGTGCATGTGGGTCCTTTTTCCATTTTTATGGTCTCTTTGAGATATAATCCTAGAAGCAGTCTTGCTTGGTCAAAGAGAATGCACCTTTTTATAGCCTTTTGGGCATAGTTCCAAACTGCTCTGCAGAATGATTAGAACATCTCACAGCTCCACCAACAATGAATTAGCGTTCCAACTCTCCCACATCTTCTCCAAATTTATCACTTTCCTTTTTTGTCATGTTAGCCAATCTGATAGATGTGATGTGGTACCTCAGAATTCAGATTTGCATTTCTCTAATCAAGAGTGATTTGGAGCATTTTTTGTATGACTATAGTTTTAATTTCTTCCTATTAAAACTACCTGCTCATATTTTTTGACCATTGTCAACAGGGCAATGGTTTGTATTTATGTAAATTTGACTCAATTCTCCACACATTTTAGAAAGGAGGTCTTCAACAAAGACACTAATTGTAAAAATTCCTTCCCACTTTTCGGCTTCCCTCTTAATCTTAGTTGCATTGGTTTTGTGTGTGCAAAACTTTTTCAATTTAATGAGATCAAACATCCATTTTGCCTTTCATAATGTTTTCTATCTCTTATTTGTTCATAAATTCCTCCATTCTCCATAAATCTGGCAGAAGCATGATTTGTTGCTCCCCTAATTTATTTATAGTATCAGTCTTTATATCTAAATCATGTACTCATTTGGACTTTATTCTGGTATATAGTGTTAGGCATTGGTCTATGCCCAGTTACTGAATTGCCACTTTCCAATTTTCCTAGGAGTTTTTGTCAGACAGTGAGTTCTTATTCCAGAAGCTGTTGTCCTTGGATTTATCAAACAGTAGACTGCCGTAGTCATTGACTGATCTACCCTTCTATTTCTCAGTCAGTACCAAGTGGTTTTGATGATCTGGCTGATTATATTTCTGCAAGGTTTAATCAAATGTCTAATGATTAGTTCCATTGGAAAAAAATGCTCCACAGCAAATTTTATAAAAGTCACTCTATATTGCAATGAATGTTTATTAAGTATAAAGTATAATAGCTGCTTAGCAGGAATCTAAATCATAAGGCAATACTGATTAGAATACTAGGGGCACAAGCAAAAAAAACACTATTCTGTATCTCTGCTGCTATTTACTGGTTGACTTTGAGGAAGTGTTATTGTTATACATTCTTTTTAACACTGTGAATTGGGCTGAATCTGAACAATGTACAATGGCATGTAATGTCCTAAATCTCAGTTTGAATTTCAAGAATAAGATAGTAAAATGTGAAGCCTCATTGGGTTATCTAAAGGATCAAATGCAATGATATATAAAAGAGGTAGCTAGTGACAAAGTGGATTAAGCTTTAGACTTTGAGTAAGGAAACTCTGAGTTCAAATCCAATCTCAGATATTTACTAGTTGTGTAACTCTGGACAAGTCATTTAATCTCTTTTTAGCTCAATTTTCTCAGCTACCAAATGGAGATCAACCTGCCTTGCAAAGGTTGTCATGAAAATTACATGAGATAATATTTGAGTTCATAACACAAGGACAGTGGGAGTTTGGGACAGCAGATTAGAAGGAGATTGCAGTGAGACTCTTTGCCAGAACTGGGTTCAGGACACTGTTGCATTGTCCATACATGGTTCTAGGTTGTAGTCTCAGGGTCAAAAAAAAGAAAGAGAATTTGCAGCTACAAAGGAACAATGGCACAATTAAGGTTCCATGGTAGAGAAGAGTGCCTATAATTACCCATAGGATAGTAGTGACCCTGGTTTCAAACCCAAGATAGAGGGGAGCACTAGCAATTGTGGCTGCAGTAGAGCAGAGGATCTGGTTACAGTCCCAGGGACAGGAGGAATGCTAGTTCTGGTGTCTACAAGGTTCCTTCCTGGATACCAGAATTTACCAGAGCACATAGGCCAGGAGAACAGTGATCACATTTCTTTAAATCATACCACCTTGGAAGAACTGAAAATTTAGATGCTGAAATAGCAGAAAGAAATGTCTAATGCTTCAGACAGCGTCCCCTAAACTCCAGACGCTGAAACCAACTTTAATTTAAAGTGAAGAAAAATATTAGAGAAAATGAGCAAACAGATAAACAGAAACAAAAACAAGAACATAACAAATTTCAGTTGTGATAGGGATGGTCAAGACACAAGCCTAGGAGACAATGGTGTCAAAGCAACTTCAAGTAAAGTCTCAAAAAAAATGAATTGCTTACAAGCACAGCAATAATTTCTAGAAGAGATCAGAAAGGATTTTAAAAATCAAATAAGAGTGGTAAAGGGAAAATTGGGAAAAGAAATGAGATTGATGCCAAAAGTAATTAAAAACAGAAACAGCCAAATGTTAAAAGAATCACAAATATCTACTGAAGAGAACACCTAAAAAGTACAAATGAACAAATGGAAAAGAGTCATAAAATTAACTGAAGAAGAAAAAAAGAAATCCTTAAGATGTAGAATTGGCCAAATGAGAAAGAGATAGAAGAGCTTAATGAAGAAAATAATTCCTTAAAAATTTGAATTTGGCAAGTGGAAGCTAATAACTCCATGAGTCACCAGCAAACAATAAAACAAAAATCAAAAGAATGGACAAGAGAAGAAAATGTGAAATATCTTATGGGATAAAACAACAGACCTGGAAAATAAGTCCAGGAAAGATAACTTAAGAATGATGGAACTATATCTTTGCCATAATTTAAAAAAAAGAAGAAGAGGAACCTAGATATCATATGTTGAGAAACTATGAAGGAAAACTGCCCTGATACCCTAGAACCATAGAATTAAAAAGAAATTGAAAAATATCCACTGTTCAATTCTTCAAAGAGATTCCAAAATGAAAACTCCCAGGAATATATTCCAGCTCTCCCAGGTCAAGGAATAAATGTCATGAGCAGCCAAAAAGAAACTTCAGATATCCATGGTCAGAATCACATGCAATCTAACTGCTTCCACATTTAAAAAAGTAGAGAACAGGTAAACTCCTAAGTATTTTATAGTGTCTACTCTAGCTTTAAATGGGATTTCTCTTTCTATCTCTTGCTGTTGGACTTTGTTGCTAATATGTAGGAATGCAGAAGATTTGTGGGGGTTTATTTTGTAACCTGCAA
>CM053772.1:170348756-170368873 GCA_028658325.1 Potorous gilbertii | reverse complement strand
GTGTTTGAGGGATTAGCAAATATTTCACTTTGGTAGTGGGGGAGGATAGCACAAGATAAAGCTAAAAAGATAGATCAGAGTCAGTTTCTCAATCACTTTTCTTGTTTAACTAAGCAGTTGGAGAGGAGAAAGAGACAGACAGAGAGAAGAAAGAGAGAGAAAGGCAGAGAGACCGATAATGAGAGAGCAAGAGAGAGAGAGAGACAAAGAGAGAGAGAGAGAGAGAGAGAGAGAGAGAGAGACAGAGACAGAGACAGAGACAAAGACAGAGACAGAGAGAGAAACAGAGAGAGCTAAGAATCCTTAGGCTTGAGTCTTGCCTCTGACACTATGGAACATAAGCAATTCTCTCCTTCTTTCAGGGTCACAGGCATCTTTCTAGGTTTCTAAGACTATGAGGTAAAGGTGAATGCTCATCAAATTTAGACTAGTTTCCAAACCACTGGAAAATTCAAAATTTAGTAAAGTAACAGATTTATGCTAGTCATTCAACACCAGCTCCTTTTCAAAAAGCCTCCTTTAGTCAAGGGACAAGTGAATTTTAAATAGTATAAATGTCTAAGTGAATGCTCAGAATTACATTTAATTTTCTTTAATTGTAAATGTAAATGTAGTCTGAGAAATAATGTATATTACACATACCAATATTATTCAGTCAGAAGGAAGTTTCTTTCTTGATCAGTAAAAATGGAAATGCTTTAAGTACTTGAAATGAGAAATCAAATTTATATCTTCATGGAGTCCTAGCAAAGGACAAGATATTATTTTCAATCACCAAACTTTCTTCAGTTTCAAGGTTTCATTACATTGTATCAGAAGTTTTCAAGGCCAGGTAGACTCATACCATTTGTAATTTGTGGGTTGGACTAGATGATATCCAAGATTCCTTTCTTCACCAAATCCTATAACCAATGATCATATTTGAAACATAACAACTTATGTCTTACACCATAAAAAGAAAAGAAGTAGATAGATTTGCTAGTTCATGATGGCATCTATTTTGGGGACTTTGGCCTCTGAGATTCATAGCTGATCATAAAACATTTGTTCCAGAGAAATGAGTTTTATCTTGAGAGTTCCAAGATAGAGTCTTCTTTCTCAATTACCTACAAACCATGAAACTTAAAAATATTTATTATTTATTTTAAAGATTCATCTAAAAAATCTCTCCCACTATCTCTCTCCTTACCTACCCACTGAGAAGGCAAGAAATGTATTATCAATTATACATGAGAAATCATGAAAAAGATAGCTATGTTGCAAAAAAAAAAACAAAACAAGAAAAATCAAGGAAGTAAAAAAAAAAATGTGTACTTCAATCTGGATTCACAGTTTATCATTTCTCTCCCTGAAGGTGGATAACATTTTTTGCATCATAAGTACCTCAAAATTATCCTGGAATTATTGCTGAGGAAAGCTAAGCTGTTCACAGTTGAGCATCCTTACAATACAGCTCTTACTGTGTACTGTGTTCTCCTGGTTCTGCTCACTTTGCATCAGTTCATAAATTTTTTTAGGTTTTTTTTTCCTTAAACCATTCCACTCATCATTTCTTGTAGCACCATAGTATTCCACCACAATCATACTGTACAATTTGTTTACCCATTTTTGAATTGATGAAAATTGCCTCAATTTTCAATTCCTTACCACCACAGAAAAACAGTTGCTATCAATATTTTTACACACATAGATTTTTGTCCTTTTTCCTTTATCCCTTGCCTTGTCTTCCTTCCTTCCTTCCTTCCTTCTTGTCTCCCCTAAAACCTTAGACCCTGTTGACCATGGATTAAACAACAATGGGTACCTGCTCAATCTCCACTCAATGGCTGGTTTTGGACCATCTGGCTTAGAGTGAATGTCAATAGCAACAGTTTCTCTTTCTGAACAACAACCTTGGGGCTGCCCCTCCCAGTGTGATTTGCCTATGGTTTTTTTTCTTTTCTAGAAAAGGAGTCAGCCTCCTGACTGCTTTTTAAAGAGGTCTATTCACTGATTAGGCTTTACCTCGCTTTAAGTGAGTACCTGCAGAGGCCTTAGCCTAAAAGACCTAGGTCTCCCATTGCATCCTAGACGATCTCCAGTCATCCTGATGAATATCTGGTCACTGGATCCAGATGCTTCAGGAGGAGAAAGTGAGACTGCATAGCCCTATCTCACTCAAAATAAAGTCAAGTGCAAGTCATGTCATCATTTCTCTGATGTCATGGTCCTCTTCAAAAGAGGAGGATGGACACAACCTGATTGCTTTATTATACAGACCTAGTAGTAGTACTGTTGAATCAAAGTGTATGCAAAATTTTGTAACTCCTTGGGCATAGTTCCAGATTGTTCTCCACAATAGCTGTACTAGTTCATAACACCACAAAGAATGCATTACTGTCCCAATATTTCAAAATTTATCATTTTCCTTTTCTGGCATAGTACTCAATTGAATAGGTATGAGTTGATATCTCATAGTTGTTTTAATTTGCATTTCTGTGATTAATAGTTATTAGAGCAATTTTTTCCTATGAGTATAGATAGCTTTGATTTTTTCATCTGAAAATTTTCTGTTCATGCCTTTTGGCCATTTATCAACTAAGGAATGATTCTTACATGCCAGTACATATACAGGTACATAAATACACACAGAGACAGACACAGACACACACATACACACATGCACACACACATATAAGTAATTTTCAGAAATTATGCCATTATCAGAGAAAACTGATATAATAATTTTTACCCGATCTCTTACTTTCCTTTTAACTTTGGCTGCATTGGTTTGGTTTGTGCAAGAACTTTTTAATTTAATGTAATTAAAACTGTTTCACTCTCCCTAATGTTCTCTATTATTCAGTCATAAATTCTTCCCTCCCATCTAGAGCTGGTGGGTAAGTTTTCCATACTATCCCCAATTTGTTTTTGTTATTTTCCTTTACACCTAAATCATATGCCCATTTTGACCTTATCTTGTAATATGCAGCAAAATGCTGATTTATATCTAATTTCTGCCCAACTGCCTTCCACTTTTCTCAGCTATTTTTGTCAAATGGGGAGTTCTTAAGCCAAAAACCTGCAGTGCTGGTTTTATCATACCCTAAATTATTATGGCCACTTACTACTATATTTTGGGTACTTACTCTATTCCACTGATTCGCCATATTTTTTCTTAGACAGTAATAGATTATTTTGATGATTACTGCTTTGTAATATAATTTATGATCTGGTACTGTTAAGGCACATTCCTTCACAATTTATTATCCTTGATTTCTTTCTTTTTTTATCTTTTCTTCCAGATGAATTTTGTTATTATTTTTTCTAGTTTTACATGATTTAGAATCAATTCTCTTTATAACTGAGGAATGAGACCTTAATCAGAGAAATTTCCTATAAATTTCTTTTTGAGTTTCCCGCTTTTTTCTAATTTTGGCTGCATTGATTTTCTTTGTGCAAGAGTTTTGTTTTTATTTAATGTAATTAACTGTATGACTTGCTATTCTGACCGATAAAATGATTCAAAACAATTCAGATGAACTGATGGTGAAAAATACTATCCACCTCCAGAGAAAGAACTGATTGAATCTGAATTCCAATTAGGAAATAATTTTTTCACTTTATTTTTCCTGTTCTTTTTTTTTGCAACATGACTAATTTGGAAATATTTTCCATGATTTCCCATATATAATTACTATTATGTTTCTTGTCTTCACAATGGATAAGGAAGAGCCAGGAAGAGGGTGAGAAGTTGGAAATTAGAAAAAATATCCTAAAAATAAATGATAAATTTCAAAATTATTGTTACTTGGAGGGGAATGTTGAGAGAGTTCCCCTATGTTTTTGTGGTTTCTTTGCCATTTCACCTACACCCATCCTATGTTGCTTTTTTATCTGCCATTCAATGAGTCTTATAAGGTCTTCTTTTAGTCTCTAATCAGACCTCAGTCCTAAGATCATATTACCTTCTGATTACCCCTATTTTATTTCACATTTCTTCAATCCATATAGATATTCCTCAAAGTTCAGAGGATTTAAAGCCAAAAGGGTACTGTAAATATCATCCATTCTAAATCCCTTATTTTACAATAAGGAAACTACAACCCAGAATGGTGAACTTAATTGCCCAAAGTGACAAGCATGAAAGTCAGGATTCCATTCCAAGACATTTGACTCAACAATCAACATTCTTCTTTCTACCATGCTGCCTCTTCTCAATATATATCCTCTTTGATCTTTCTGTAGCTTCCTTTTTGAAGTTATTCATCATCCCCTGCTTGGTACTTTCTCCTCACTTTACTTTTTCTTTTTTGATTTAGCTTTTATTGCTTCTCCTGTCCCTCTGATTATGCTTTTTTTTTGCATGTATCTCCTCTGATTCATCATTGTCTTACTGCCCTTAAGCGTGGATATCCCTCATATCTTGATCTTAAGTCAAAATACTGTTTATTCTTTCTCTGCTTTGGTGATCTCAGCTACTTCCACTGGTTCAATTAACAACTTTCTTGAGATTACACAAGCTGTAAAATATTTCAAGTTTTGATGTCTCCCCTGAGCTACATTTTCACATTTCTAGGTGTCTGCTTGAAATCCCTTTCTCTGTATCCTGCTGTGTCCTCACCCCCAACATGTCTAAAACTGAAATCATGATTTTCCCCTTTAAGAATTTATTTTTCTTAATTTCTTTATTACCAGTAATGGGACCCACCATCCTCCTACTTCCTCGGGTTCAAAATCTCAGAGTTATTGATGACTCTTCCCAATGTCCAACCCTACCCCAACTTCCACTTAATTTCTGCAATATCCATTACACATATTTCATACCTGTTACTTTCAATGGGATCATGCCAGTTCATGTCATTATTTACTTACTTTTTATATTAACCTGTCTCCTAATCTTCTAGTCTCTATTTTCTCTCCTCAGCTTCATTGTTCAAAGGCTTGCCAACTGAATTTTTCTAATATACTGGTATGATGGCATCGCTTCCTTATTAGAAATAAATGATTTTACCTGTTGACTCAATAAAAAATGTTATGTTCTTTATCCTCAAGGCCATCTATAATATTGTCCTACGTGCAGTCCAAGGTTTGTTACTTATAACTTACATCCTTTACCTTCAGGTGAAACTAAAATCAAGCAAATCTGAGTAAATCTTAACAGTACTAGCATCTGTCACAAAACTCCTAGGCCTAATTAGATAGAGCTAAAGGTGAGTTCAGACCCAATTTCTTTAGACTGCATGAGCAGTTAGTGAATTCCAAAGTGCTAAAATATTTCCACTTTTTTCATCATTTATCATGTGGTAGAAGCAGACAGAAGAAAGTTGGTGGAGGTAAAGTAGTTAAATTTCTACAATTATAGTCTTACAGATAGCCTCAGAACTTTTTGGTTTTTGCTTGTAATTTATGTTATACTTCAAAATAATTTTAGGTATATTTTTAGCCAGATATATTTAAAGCCTAGTTTTCACATCCCTTCTTTATAAAGGTTTTTTAAGCCAAAAAATAAAAATAAACACAAAAATATACTGTTCGAATATTTGATAGTACAAGCTTTGTTATATACCTACACTTCTGTTTTGTTTTGTTTATTAAAAAAGGGAATTAAATAGTCTGATAGCTGAGACTCTTAGCAGTCTCTTGCTCTTTTTGAAGATATTGCAACCCTTGGGAAAGCCTGAACATGTGGATATCTTTTTAAAGCTAGTGAGATGCTATATTGAATTGAGTGGCAATCATGACTAAATAATACATACTACATACTCTAGTTTACTAATTAATTAGTTAATTAGCTGTCAGTACTATTTTCTATAGGATGCAGGAAGGTGATGAAACTATGAATTATCGTTGTTATTGCTTAAGCAGTGCCACCAAGTGTTCATGTAACTCACTCCACTTACCATATAAAGTCCCATTCTGGTTCAAAACATCTACTTTATATCTATATGATAATGGACACACAGGCAAACAGTTTAATTGATTAGATAAAAAAATTAATCACCAATACAATGTAGTAGTCAATCAATAAATATTTCTTTGGAGTGACTTAAAAGAAGCATACCTCCCACAAATAAAAAAGGTTTAGTCCTCTATTCTGCCTTTATCAAACCCTATGTGGAGGGTTGTATTTAATTTGGGGCACCACAGTTTAGTAAGTACATTATTAAATGGAGGGACGTCTATAAGAGACACCATGACAGTAAGAGGCCTAGAGTTCTTTCTACTTGCAATAACTCTATCCGCCGTGGTTGAGTTATTTTTTTTTTTTTTTGAGGGATAGCCCTGAGATTCAGTTACTACATATGCAAAGGGAGCTACAACTCTTTATTGTCTGAGGTACTTATGAAGATAGCACTGCATAACTATATATGGAACAAAAGATTCCTAGGTAGAGGTCAAGAGAGGATGATGCTTTAGGCATCTTTGAATGGTTTATGAGAGATCTCCCAGGAGCCATTGACACATGAAGAGCACCTTCCTCCTATAATATGTTCCTTGACTTCCAGCACTTTCATTTGTAAAGAATACTAAGAGTTTGCTCTTTTCAGTGAGACCATTCTATATCTTGTTGGGATGAGGACTAGAAATGGGGAAAACCATGATTTTATCAACTCCCAGCTCCACATTTAACTATTGTGTATTTTTTTTAAAGTAGCAATTGACTTCAGTAATTTCTGTTTATTGTTT
Organism: Potorous gilbertii; assembly: GCA_028658325.1. Taxonomy (NCBI): domain Eukaryota; kingdom Metazoa; phylum Chordata; class Mammalia; order Diprotodontia; family Potoroidae; genus Potorous; species Potorous gilbertii. Next base: position 170,362,204 of record CM053772.1, on the reverse strand, counting down.
ATTTTGTTAGAGGTATACAAGTTATTCCTAATAGTCACCTTGTAAAATTAGCATCCGGTAGGAGGAAACTAAGTAGATAACAATAAGTTAAACATTACTCAGCAACTTGGGAGACATCAGGGAGATTCACATTTATCCTGAGTCTCAAAGAATCATACTCCTAGTCCAACTAATAATATTAGCAACATAGTTGCTAGATATAGTTTTAGTCCAATGTATCTCTTGGAACTAAGAAAGAAAATGACTGGTAGAACAGATCTCAGATCCATGCCACATGTGAGCTAAGTTGTCTTTATTTTTAGACAGCAATCACATGTATGTCTTAAGGAGAAATATGTCTCCTTAGACATATGGTTGAAGGAACTGTGAGTATTTAGCCTGGAGAAGACTCAGGTTATGTATGACTGTGGGGCTAGAGAAATGGTAATTGTCTTCTGGCACTTGAGAGACTGCCAAGTGCATCAAAGTTGTTTTGCTTGGCTCCAGAGATCAGAACCAGGAAGTATGGGTCAAAGCTACAAAAAGCATGATTTGGAATTGACATAAAGCACAATTAATTCTTCATGAGAGTTGTCTTAATAGAGAACACTTGATTTTAGTTCTTAGAGGTTTTCAATGTCTTAATGAGCACTAGTCAAAGTGCTGGTTTTCTTGCTATTTATCTTTTGTTTTATTTTCTTTCTTGTTTATTTCTTTTAGGTTATTGATTGGATCAGGTGCCTGAAATGCTTTTCTGTTCAATAATTCTATGAAATCATCTCTGTCTATACTCTCCCAGAAGGATCAAGGGTTGCAAAAGAGAGCATATATTCTTTTGGATTTATTGAATACATAATAATTGATCAATACTAGTTGCTAAAGTAAATTGAAATGAGAACATCTGATAGGTAGCAGAGTACAAAAACCTAAAGCAAGAGTTCTTTAGCCTAAGGAGTGTAACTTGGGTAATACATATTCATCTATGTCTGCATGTATTTTATATATGCCTATGTGTGTATGTATGTCAATGTCTATGTGTGCATGTGGGTATATGTATATATGTGTGTGTAGGAATACACACACACAGTCATGGATACACAGCCACATGTGGATATATGTATATAATTTGAGTCTACTTTGTACCAAGAACTATACTAAGCAGTGTACAAATACTACCTCATTTAATCCTCATAACAACCCTGGGAGGTAGGGGCTATTACTACCCAACGTTTACATTTGCCCAGGGTCATCTAGCCAGTAAGCAACTTAGGATAGATTTGAACTCAAGTCTTCCTAACTCCAGGTTTAACTTCTATCTACTCTGTGTATATATACATACATATTACTATATAATGTTGTAATCTGCAGTGGCCCCTTTGTTCATGTGACAGGATAGAGAAATAAGGAATTTTTTTCTTTTGGTTTACATGATTTAGGGTTGGAGTTGGAGTAAATGAGTAGAAATAACTGAATTTGTATGTTACATAAGAAGGGCAGCTAGGTAGTTTGATGGCTAAAAAGATGGGCTTGGAGTCAAGAAAATCTGAGTTCAAATCTGGCCTCAGACATCTGCTAGTTTTGTGACCCTGGACAAGTCACTTAACCCTGCTTGCCTCTATTTCCTTACCAGTAAAATCAGCTGGAGAAGGAAATGACAAACCTTTCTAGTATCTTTACCAAGAAAACCCCAAATAGGGTCACAGAGATCTGGACACAACTGATACAACTGAACAGCAAATTTGCATTAGTGACATTAAAGTATTGTGTAAAATATTGTACAGTGTCCTACAATTACAGTGGGTACTGCGATGAATGAAAAGCATAAGACAGAGTTTCTTGGTAATCAATAATCAATTTACTAATTAGGCTAGCAAATAATCATACACTTGATGGTCAGTGATTTTTCCTGATAACTCGAAACCCCTTATAAAGAAACTGAATACCTTATTTTTTTTTTAAAGAGAATGCTTCAACAAATCAACCCTGATCAATTGACATTTTAATGAGGAAGTGGGTTAAAAGTCTTCAGCTCCTGCTGCTGAGAATAGGGCTTGATTCTGAGATTCAGATACCTCCAGCAATCTGGACAGAGAAATCCATCCCCAACCATGGTATTCTGGTTTGTTCTCCCATTTATGGGCTGAAATATCCCAAACTCTAATGGAGGGATGCAAAAACATGGGCTTATTCCCTAAGGGCAAGAATTCACCTTGATTATATTCTGAACAGAATATGAACTGAACAGAAGTAAAGTCTACTAGTTGGATGGGGTCCTGTCCAAGGTGGAGAATTAGGACAATCTCCTCTCTTAGTCATGTCCTTCAGAGCCTGGCTGACTAATATACAGGGTCTGGTCCCTGAATGAGGAAATAAAAAACCTAGATTCTAATTAATATTGTGTTATTAGTATAATAGAAAATGATAATTTCTCTGAGTACATCAACGCTTGTGTTTATGGCTAAGCATTAAGGAAAATGAAATAACATTTACTACTAATAACTACTCAAGCAATGCAAAATGGTACATCTTCCAAAGAACTTTAAAAATACTGCTCCTCGATGTTTTCTGGAGACAGTCTGGTAAATATTCCTACATTGCACACCTTTTAGGTCAGAAGGTGAAGTGAAAAAAACGATATTGTAGCTATGATTTTGAGAAACTTTTCAATTAACAGCAGCACAAAAACTAAAAAAAAAAGTAAAATTAAAATGCCAATAAAATTGGGAAGAATGGCTCTACTATTCAGTACAAATGAAGTTCTTTAAGTTTTCCTTTGTATTTTTTTTTTGTGAAATATTAAGGTTTTCTAATTGGTCGGATTCTTAACTTTGAGGGAGTTCTGGTGTATTTTGTTTTTAATTTAGATTCACATTCAGGTCCGCATGGGACTCTGGATTCACTTTACAGGTCAGGAAACTGAGACCTGGAGAAATCAAAAAGATCTTTTAATGATCACAAATGTCCAACTACAGCTAGAATGCAGATTAGAACCCACACAATCTGAGATTTTAGAACTGAATCACAATCAATTATATTTATAGACAACTGGATTTTAACAAAATATTTTTTAAAGTTTCTAATTCCATTCTTGTGCAAAATAATGGCAAGATTTTAGCTAGAAGTAAGAATTACTAGATAGATGCAGAATAGGATGAGTGGCTGGGTCCAAATATTAGGTATATTAATGGTTTCATATCAATTTAGAATAACTGCCTTGCAGTGCCTCAGGAATTTATAATTAGTCTTGTCCAGTATAACATTTTTATTAATGACTTGTACAAAGGCATAAATATCATAACTTGAAGGTGAAGAATATCCATGGAAAAACTGTTGGGCTTAAAGTCTGGAAAACCTGAATTGAAATATTTGTACTTCATCCTGGAGACAACAGAAGAGAGATGAGACTTCTTTGTTACTTTTTGCTTTCATTTGCACGTTACTTAGTCCATGGGTGTTTTAAGATTTTTATGATAGCACTTGAGGATACTCTGGAACAGAGAGGTTAAAGAGAAGGAGTCTAGTCATGAGGCTGTTAAAATAACTCAGATATAGAACTGGGTTGTCACAATACTGGCAATAGAAAGGAAGGAATAGGACACATATGAGAAGTGCTTAATAGGAAAAATCAACATGACTAAGTAATGAATTAGACATAAGAGATAACGCCAAGGTTTTCGGCTTAGATGATTGAGATTGGCAACATTGTCAGAAATAGAGAAGTCCATCTTATACTTCCATTTTGACTGAGGCAGTATATATATAGCTATATGGTATCATGGTTTTCACAGACTCATATGCATCTGCATTTCTACTCCCACTGAACTTCAGTTCTCCTTGAAGAATATCTAAGACCATTTTAATTCTTTTTTAAGCTACTGGTTAATTAAAAATAAAGGTTAAAAAAAAACTCTGGACAAAGAAGCCCAAGGTGAATGGGCTTGAGAATGAGGTCTGTCATTGAGGTAAAGGTAGAAGGGATACAAGCTGAACAAAAATAGTGGGTTTGATTTAATAAATGAACAAGAAAATAAATCACTGAGCTCATTCAGGGATAATATTTCCAATTTCTGAAGCCTCTGCTAAAGCTGAGTTCCTATGAAATAAATCATTAAAAGGTTACTTACAGTTGACCAGAGTGAGTTTCTACTTCCCAAGCTGCCCACTATGTAACGAGCCCTCTTCCCACCCAAGTGGAAGACCATTTTTTGTATGCTACAATAGCCGTAAAACGAATGAAGGGATTTCAAGGATATTAGAGGTTTGCAAACTCGATGCTTTCTAAAGAATATTCCATTAGGAAAAAAGATCAAATGCTTTTTACAGAAAATAATGATAGGCTTTAATATTGAAGGTGTCAGCTATGAAGACCACATGGTTATTGTGAGAAATAACATTTAACCTTTCTCTTGTGGCTGATGGAGGCCGATGCAGTATTTTGTTATCAACATTGGCAGGTGATTTATTACCACTGTTTCTACTCCAGTAAAACCACATTAGGCCAGGCTCCATGTATCATTTGTTATTTTCAGCCCGCCCGCACACTTTCTGCATGCATAATCTCTTCCTTAGAGTATGTATTTTAGCAGAAAGAAAATAGTAAATATTCAAGTCCAAATTCTAGATTCTTCACAAACTAAAGGAAATAAAATATAGTCACTAAATAGATTATGCTAGACAATACCTGACACATGCATAAAGTTGTGGCTTCAGAAAGAGTGATGGCTTGACATCTGAAACATCAGCTATGCATGATGGTGCATTAGCGGAGATAGGGTGGTGACAGAGGATAAATCACTACCAGTCTTCAGATGGTGAGAGGGCTTGGTGGAATAAATTCAGGCCAGAGTTTGCCACAGTTTCTCTTTTCAGAAACTTACTACTACCTGTAAAATCAGTCAAATTGAAAGAAATTGCTTAGCAGATGCCCTGAGAATAGGCTGCCTATCTTTTAACTTAGACAAAATATTTGAGAAAAATGTGCAAGTAACTTGAGGAATACCAACACAATCCTTCTCACCCCAAGACTTTGCTGATATTCAAATTTTCTGGTACCTATGAACTACTATGTCCCACAGAATGATATTTCACAAATGCACAGAGGATTTCCTGCCTTGGTGGGAAGAGGGTTTATTATGTAGTGTACAGCTTGGAAAATTAGAAACTCACTTCAAACAACTGCAAGTAACCTTTTAATGATTTAGGTCATAAAGGTATGTGAATATGACATTGCCCATAGCCTAAAGGCAAAAATATCAGTGGAACAGTCCCGGGAATGGAAGGCAAAAGACTTTGAGATTCATTTGTTTTTCTTTATAAAGATACACTTATTCTTTTTCATCACTTCTTTCACTGAAATTCCATGTTAACATCTGCCAAGCTCTCACAAAGATATTATCCTGGACATTTCATGCATTGGAAACAGTAAGTGTGCAATTCCTAAATGCTTTTGTGAGCATTTATAGAGTTTATGCACTACCATTAGGAGGCATGCATTGAATGAATTGGCAATCTAGTGGAGAGATGAGATGGTTGTTGCTCCTGCTGAAGATAAATCTCCATTTTTTACCTCCGATAAAAAGGGATCTTCAGGTATGAAATGTTGAATACCTTGCCAGATGGTCAATGTGCCTGTATTTTTATTACTCTAAGTGAAGATTTGCTGGGAGATAAAGGAACAAGACCAGTATATCAATGTATGTTTGTGATATAAAAATAAAAGTCATTAAAGAAAATATTTTAATTGGGTTTTATAGAAGAGTATATGCATATATGTATATACTGTACATGCAGCTATTCCTTTCCATCTAGAAGGCTAAGTTCCAGTATTTCAAGAGTTATACGTAAAATCCATGAAAATTAAAGTGTAAGGGAGCCTTGGGGTAAGGAAATTTTTGACATAAAGGTTAAGGTCTAGGAAAGATTAAGGACTAGAAAAGAAAAGTTCATGGGTATAGAAAGTGCATAGACAAAGTTCCTAAGTTTTAATTGTGGAAGCAACTTTAAAGATGATGCAATCAATTTTTAATTAAATCATTTTCTCCATTACATGTGAAACACTTTTAACATTCACTTTCAAAATTTTGACTTTCATATTTTCTTCCTTTCTCTCATTCTTGCCTCCTCCTTGGGAAGGCAAGCAATTTGAAATCAATTATATATGTTAAATCAAGCAAAATATTTCCACATTAGCCACATTGCAAATGAAAATGCAGACCAAAAAAAAAGTATGCTTCGATCTGCTTCACATTCCATCAGTTCTTTCTGTGGTAGTTTACATCATAAGTCCTTTGGAATTATTTCGGATCATTGTATCATCGAGAATAGTTGTCATTCACAGCTGATAATTGTATGATATTGCGGTTACTGTGTGTAAATGTTGCCTGCTTCTGCTCTTTTCACTTTGCATCAGTTCATGTAAGCCATCCTAGATTTTCCTGAAAGCATTCTGTTCATCTTTTCACAGAGCACAATAGTATTCCATGACAATATATCACAATTTGTTTAGCCATTTACCAATTGAATGGGATCCCCTCAATTTACAATTCTTTTCCACCACAAAAAACTCTACAAAATACTATAAATATTTTTGCACGTACAGGTTCTTTTAGGTGAGCCAAGTGGTATAGTGGATAATTCTGCACCTGTGATCAGGAAAACCTGAGTTCAAATCTACCTTCCTACACTTACTGGCTTTGTGACCCTGGGAAAATTACCTAACACTTAGCTTCAGTTTCCTCATATGTAAAATGAACTGGAGAAGGAAATGGCAGACCATTCCAGTAAATTTGCCAAGAAAACCCCAAAGGGGGGCTCACAAGAAGTCAGACATGACTGAAACAACCGAACAACTACAACAAAAATTTTTTGGCTCCCAGCCCAGCACTCTAACCATTGCATCACCTAGCTGCCCCCATTTCCGAATACATATACACTAATAATATGTGTTGTGTTACCATATGCTTGTGTTCAAGATCACTCAACTACTTTTGTTTACTTAGAACACAAAATGTTATTTCATATATGTTCTTTTTTTTCTTTTTTACCTTTAAGTAGTCATAGACTGCTGGGGTTTTTTTTTCTGCTGAGTTCAGACATATATCTGAGATACTTACAGACTTGAGGTTCATAAAATAAGGTTTGTCTGCTGACTTAGCAGCCCTGAGTAATTGAGCCCAAATTATTAAATCTCCACATCCCTTTGAGGCTTTTCTAAGTCTTTTTGTCTTTTAAGTTAGCACGTTTAACCATAGTTAGCAACTCCTAGTCAAGGGAGAATTAGAAATGCATTTGGATTTCCTTATGCATTTGTAGTGATCTTTTGGAGAAGTCATGGGTACTTTATGGAAAAGAGACCCTGAGGATATTTCTGTCTGAAACTTCTTTGAAATCACAATGCTGCCACCAAGATTCCTAAAATTGTTTTGATATAACTTCTATGGAAAAGGATAGCTGGAAATATTTTGTACAGACCTCCAGTTAGTCAGTCTTTTATGAAGAAAGATATCATAGAAAGATTTTCTCCTAATACTACTTCATGTCTTTCCCAAATAGTGAAGGGTGACTTGCAATTAACTCTAGGTCCTTAAATGTTTTCCGGAGAGCCCCATATAGTCTACTGAAGCTGCATCAGAACCAGGCTTTCATTTTTGAGGTGGAAAACTTGATTTTCTTTCTTTTTTTCTTGTCTTTGCAAACAATAATGAAGGTACTTTATGAGTTACGGGCAAACAATTACCTCTAATTAATTTTATAAAATGTTTTGTTGAATCTGCGTAAGTTTGAATACGGGAGTGATTATGATTTCCTCATCTAAATTCCGCAGAGGTAAGATCTGTGCCTCATGGACATTTCTGAGATTCTTCAGTACAAAAAACTAGAGAGGGCATGCAAAAAGGATGATGTTTGAGTCTCCCAAAGGCCCCAGTTAGTTGTTTTTGTTTGGGGTTGTAGACAATGCGCTCAAAGTGTACCCCATAAGATTTTCTGAGTATAGCAGCATAAATGAAGAGATTAATTTTGGAGTACTCAATTCTCTTTTACAGAAAGAAGGATGTTAATTGATCATTAGTCAATAAGAGCTTGGTTCTTAGCACATGCACAGATTATTTTTCCAGTTTGGTTCTAATCCAACACATAAAACTTTTGGAGACCTATTTCTAGCCATGAATGTCTGAGTTGCTGAGATCATGGGATGACAGTCTTCTGATTGGTTGCAGATCTAGAAGAATCTAGGAGCTTCTGAGGCCAAATTGAATCCATTAATTAACAGGAGAATGACCTTTCAATCTCCCAGTCTCTTTTTTTCTTAGAACCATGTGAGGTAGTTCTGCTTTGAGTTGTTGGGAAGAGTGCTTTTCTATAGTCACTGGGTCACTGAGCAATCTTTCAATGATGGGCAAGTCAGTTTACATTTCGGATCTTTATTCTCTTCTACTGTGATATGGAGCTAAAGGGATGATGCTGATAATGGTAAATACCCATAGTATGAAACTCAAAGCTTGTTGTGATAACTGAGACAATGTGGGAAATATACTTTTCAGATATTAAGGAGCTTTATAAATGCCAGGTATTATTCTGCTATCCTTGAATATTCTCTAGTATCTAATTTCAGAGACTTATTTTTAGCAATGGAAAATAAACAGTAAAATCTTACACTTAAACAACTTTATGTCTCTCCAACCAGCTTGTAGAGGTAGTTCATATTTAGCAAAGGCATAGCAATTAACTAAATATTGTCTGAAATTAGCTTTTTTACTTTGGAAGAGTAAATCTCTGAGAAATTAACTCCATATTCAAGAAGGTGTCACCATGTAAAACAGAATAGTTTGAGGTCATATGCTTTCTTTAATTATTGTTTTCTATCTGAATATTAAGCATTATTTTAATGCCCCCAACAAAATATCTCAAATGTTTTTAAAGATTATTTTCAATAAATATATAAGGTTGGATCCAATTTAGCCTCTTAATTTAAAAGAATTGAATATTATTATAAATCAACTCATAAGAAACAGGGAAATCATAACTTAGACTGAAAGGGTTGACCATATGTAGAGCTGACACCTAGATTAAAGTATTTGGCAATAGCCTTTGGCAGCTGGGCCATATCTCCAATTCATGAGGTCCTTAATAGTTTTAGTTTGAACATAAGGGAACTCTTTAAAAATGTCCCACACATTGTAACACTTGATGAGTATTCTCCCCACCTCCCACCTTAACCTTGTTCAAACTGGTCAGAGAAGGATGAAGAAAACAGTAAAGATAAAGAAAACCCATGTATTCATCTACGATACAATGATATACTGGGTCTTACCCTTTTTCACCTTTGGACTTTCAAATGAGAGAGCAGTAATTTCTATCTTTTCAGAATACTCAAGGCTGCTTAGTGGTTGGGTGCCAACAGCTACAGAGTGCTAAATGGGATTTGATCAAAGTAAATAAAAGAAGTACCCTAAAATTTGAATTTGGAGTTGGGTGGAAAGCCAGGACAAGAAAAAAGAAAAAAAGTACCTATACTGAACTTGACATATGCTCCTTCAGTTACCTAGGGGATACTATCCTTATGACATGATTAAATCTTTCGAGGATAGAATAATAATTGGAAAAATGTGTGTGTGTGTGTGTGTGTGTGTACTATTAAAATCATTGAATGCCATTGTTAGTTTAAGAAAATTTATTTTAATAAAATTTTGTTTCATGTTTTTTGGGGGGTGAAGTTATCATTTTCGTAACCTTCATAGGGGTTGGAAGGACTTCAACCAGTCAACCAGTTCAACAGTCTTCCACCAAATCATGAATTCCGTCCACAATATACCTTATAGCATTGCTTATTTTCAAGTGTCAATTTCCTTCCTAAAAACTAACCCTGAGAAATGGCCACAATGATTCAAGTATAATTTAACTTGGCGTAATCTAATGAGATTACTGCCTCCCTCATTCTGGAATATATATACATATATATATATATATATATCTACATATAGTTATATTATAAAAGTTGTCTAAGTGTTGGTTACCTTGTTTAGCTGCCTCATCACATTGCTTGTGCATATTGTAGTTCCTCTATCTTCTTCATCCAGTGGGGTGATAGTAAATATTTAGCAGCCGAATGAGGGGAGTGAACTATGCATGGCAAACTTTTAAATATAATTTTCATTATTAACTTCTCCATTACTTTCTCAAGTGTAGAAAATCAGCAGCAACAATAAAAAAAGCCTTGATTTGTAGCATTTTCCAACTTCCAAGGCCTACATGTTTGCATTGAAATTTTAACTACGGGTTCTCAATAGTCTGTTCAAGATGGTTCTAACACCAGCCTGTATCTCATTTTGATGGGAATCAAGTATTTAACTGTTAACATTTTTTCCTAATATATCTTACTTCATTCCAATATCTCTGTTACATTTCCTACATGGAGAGTCATCTCCTGCAAAAGAAAAATAAGTCCAAGAGAAAGATAAAAAAGCAGTTCAATAAAATCAACTTACAATTATTAAGTCTGACAGTATAAACAACATTCTGCACCCACAGCTTCCTTACCTCTGCAAAGAAGAGGTATACTCATTTACTTCTTCTTTGGTTTAAGTGTGGTTATTATAGTTACACAGTGGTCAATTTTATTTCATTTTTATTCATTGTATTTACATTCTGTAGTCATATGTATTATTTCCTGTTTCTACTTGCTTGACTTCATTATCACTTCATGAAAGTTTTCTGATACTTCATTGAATTCTTGATTTTCAATGATTTCTTATAGTTTTACATATTCCATCATATGCATAAAATCAAATTTTTTAGGCATTCCCTAATCAGTGGTCATGTACATTGTTTCCGAATTTTTGTTAACATCAAAACAATGCTTCTACAAATATGCGAACATGCTTAGTAATCTTCCTTTTTCTACTCATTTCCTTTGGGCATATGGCTAGCAGTGTGTCTCTGAGTTAAAGAAACTGGTTAGTCGAGTCACTTTCTTTTTATAATAACTCCTCAAAACAAAGTCAAGGGCAAGTCATGTCATTATTTCTCTGATGGCATCGTCTTATTTGGCAGTGAGGGATGAACACACACAACTGTTCTCCAGAATATTTGAGCCAGTTCACAGTTGTAGCAATTGAGCATTGTTATTCCTGTCTTTCTGCAATATTCACTTTCAATATTTGCAATCCGTATCTTTTGTCATCTGCCAATCTGTTGATTGGGATGTGAAATGTTATGTTTGTTTTGGTGATCATTTCTCTTAATATCACTGATTTGGAGAAACCTTAATTTGCAAAACTTCTTGTGGTAATTGTGTGTGTGTGTGTGTGTGTGTGAGTATATATATTCTTTTACCACTAATCCACTGAGTAATGGTTTTTGCTTTATTTATTTTATCTTTTGTATTAAGTCTCTGTAAAATCTTGAACATGTGACTCTTACAGGATCAGAGCTCTAAAGCTAGAAGAGAAATCAGAGAACATATTGATGAGCCATCTCATTTGCCCAAGCTCACATGGTGTTACAGGTGAGATTTAAATCCAAGTTCTCTGATCCCAGAAATCAGTGATGCTTCCACTATAACACTCCATCTTCTATACTCAGTAAAACTCTGAATTCATCTCCCAAATTCATTTCTGATTCTCCAGATTTCTTTCTCAATCAATTTCCAGCAACATTTTCATCTTGTCTGTGACCCTCTGCTTTGGTGGGTTCCTCCTGGAGCCTCAATTTTAAGGGGATGCTCTGGGCCAACCAAGTCTACTGTATTCCTCTTTTGAGTCTGTTCTTAATCTCCTGGATTTGTTTACCCACTAGTTTCCTTTTTTTCCCTTTTCTCTTGTAATTTAAGATTCTTGAGATCAGAGACTTTATTTTTTCTTGTATCTTTATTTCATATTTCCAGTTTTTAACACAGTGATTGGCACATGGTAAGCACTTAGTAAATATTTGTTGACTTGACAAAGATTTCTTTGTTTTTTTATTTGACAGATTCTCTTTTTATCCTGCTTGCACTGATTTTGTTAATGCAAAATATTTTCAATATAATATTCTCAAATTTATTAACTTTATCTTTTGTGATCTATGTCATAGCTGTTAAAGTATGTAATCTATTTCTATTCTAATTTTCTTTAATAGTTCAGGTCACATTTAAATATACCATTTTAATAAGGAAACAGACAATAAAGCACTCATCCTGGTTAGATAAGTGTTGAATGGCTGAGCCAGGTTTTTGATTTCCAGATTTTAATTCTGTTGGCCCAATTTCCAGATTTCAAGCACCTATTTGCTATTTCTGTTGTTTACTTTTCTACATTCTAGCATGTCAGCTATCTCTCCCAATCAAGTCATCTGCAAATTTCATAAGTATGTTAGATTTCCTTCATTGAAACTGTTGTTTAAGATATTGAAAAGATATGAACTGAACGAAGAGAATGGTTAGTACAACCATCCCATCATACTCTTGGCTCTTATTTATCAGTTAAAACAATAATTCAAAAGAAGTTCAAGACAGTATTTACATCTATATTTTCCTCACCATTACAATGTGAGAATTGCCACACCAATACAGTATGTAATTTCTGATTAAGACCATGATGGTTCACGTATATACCTCTATCATTTTGATTTTTGTCAATAGCAATTTTGATTCTGTCTTTATAATTTAACTCATTTTTTCAAAGTCACTTATATTTTTAACCTAAACTACTTCCTCAAGTAATGAGCTTACCTCACTTAAAGGACTAATTAATTTTTTATTGTCCTAAATTTGCCTCTCAAGTACCAAGAGATTTCCTACTGTTCTTTTGTACCAGGACTTGGATAATAGACCTTTCTCACAAGAGTCATACTCCTTTCAATTTAGTAAAACTTTTCATTAAACTTTAATAATTTAATCATAAATTTAATCATTACCCTTTGATATTTCATTTTTCAAATTTGATTATATTTATCTATTGACTTCTCATCCAGGGACACTTGCATTGCCTCTATTGGATAGAGTGCAAAGTGGCTTAAAGTCAGGAAATGGGTTCAAATACAAGTCCTGTTACTCAAGGAAAAATAATCCTGGGAAAATCACTTCAAGGGGAAGGGCATAAGCATTTCTGAAGCGCCTACTTTGGGTGTGGGGTACTGTGTTAAGCACTTTACAAAAGTACTTCATTTGATCTTAAAATAATTAATATCATTACCTGAAACTCCATGTGCTCCCTAAATCTTAGCTACTAAGTACTAAATGAGCTTCCTAATCTTTAGTGGTAGAAGGAGTTCCCACACTGGGAACTTCTCATATTGACAAAATCACAGATTTAATGTATTCTCTGGAGTTTTCCATTTGATTTGCCTTTGACTTCAGGCAGGATGTAATGAGATAATGGATGTAAAGCACTTTGCAGACCTTAAAATATCATATAAATGATTCTTTGCTTCTTTGTTGCTTTCTCCTTCTCCTCCTCCTCCTCCTTCTTCTTCTTTTTCAATAGTCAATAGGT
>CM053772.1:170324997-170348256 GCA_028658325.1 Potorous gilbertii | reverse complement strand
ATTTCCAGGGGAAATTCTTATTGTGGGCATTGGAGAGAGGTTTTAGAAAGAAGCCTCTAATCATAAATATTAGCCAATCAACCTAAAAGCTTCATTTCTAGGCCATGGATTACACTGCTAAATGTTAAACAACTGACTTTCTATATATGTGTATGTATGCATGCATGCATGTATATTTGTATATGTATATGTACATGTATATATGTATATGTGTATGTATATGTATATGTATGTATGTACACAGCAAAATTTTAAATGTGTTGTATTATTAACATTTTCTCCATCAGTTTTTGGACTCTAAATGTTCAATAAAACAATACATCAAACCTTGATTCGTAGCATTTTCAAATTTCAGCTCACACTGAAAATTCACCAAATGACTCTTTTGATGTAGTGTTATCCTGTGGTTATATATACATTTTCTAATTTTTTTTCTATCCCTTTAAACCTATTTCCTACTCCTTAATCAACATCGCTTAGTCTCTAGTTTTTCAAAGTGGTACATTCCATAATACAAGTATTTGATTATTCTAAGAAAGTTCACTAAACTATATGCTCAAGAAATAAGTCGAGAAATATACATGCATTATACTCACACACACACATATATCACACATATATGATGAAGTGTGCAACTTCTATTTTAGTTCAATTGTATTTTATTGTTTCACTCAAAACCTATAATCCACAATAAATACATCTGAAAGTTTCATCATTGGTTTCTCCTTTTTAAGTGGAATTGTTTCTTCCCTCACCTATTCTCTTTACTTTCCCTCCACCTTTCATAAATTTCTTTTTTTCCCCTCTCCCTCTTCTTTACTTCTTTCCCCTACTAATTTTTATTCACAATGAGTTCACGGAAACTTGAAAATGGCAAGGGAATTTTGTCACCAAAGTGTTAAGAAGGGTAAAACGTATCTCCTCAGGAACTTTCAAAATCTTTATGTCGGTTCTACATTTCCATCATTATATTTGGACCCCTAAAACAAAACTAACATTATTTATTTTCATAAACTTCAATGCCTCATGGGATTGCAACTAAGTTTCAGTAAATGTTTTGGAAATTTGCCCACACACCTGAAAAAAGTTAGGCAGCCAACAGTGTTTGCTTTCTTTTCACTATTATATTATGGGTTATAAATTCTTATTTGTAGAGGTCTGAATGAATCTTAAATACAACCAGAAATAACTCGTCATACTGACTACTTTTTTTGTAGTCAGATTAAAATGATTCACTCTCTTACATATTCAAACAGTCTTTATCATAAACTGTTTTGAAGACAATATACTAATTCAAGGAAATATATTCTTTGAGCATATTTGTCCTGAAAATTTAAGACATCTATATCTATGTCTATATACATATATGTACATAAATCTTAAATGTTAACATATACACAACCACATATACATATACACATATGCATATGTATGCATCCATATATTTGCATATATATACATATATATGTATATATATATTTCCCACTACTTGTCCATATTTATGAATGTTCTACCTCCAAAGAGGATATTCAAAGTTGAATGAGAAATTGATAGATGAACTTGCCATTCACATGGGGATTTATGGTTGAGTCTACCCAGCACATAAAGTGTATGTTTGCCTTTGGTACTGATGAAGCATTTTGACTTAAAAGTACAAAAATGAAGCAAAAATTATCCTTGAAAACAAGATCTGCATCTTGTGCTGTTAAATAGCAACAAAAGAGTCTTTATAATTATCTTGAGCAACAAGGCTCTATACTTTTCCTGATTCTCTTTAACAATATTAACAGTGACTTACAGATACAGAAAAGGTACTTATCAGATTGACATATAACTAGATTTGGGAAAATTATATAAAAACATAAAATTATAATAAAACATAAAATGTTTGAAATTATCAAAATCTTTTGCATATGTTATCTCACTTTGGTCTCAAACACTATGGAGCCATCCTTCTGGTTATAATCTCTCTGATAAGGGACATCTAGGTGGTGCAGTGGACAGAGCACCAGTGCAGAAGTCAAGAGCACTGAGTTCAAATCTCACCTCAGACACTTTATACTCATTAGCTCTGTGACCTTGGGCAAGTCACTTGACCCCCATAGCTTCATCCTAGGTCATCTCCAATCATCCTGATGAATATCTGGTCACTGGATTCAGATGACTCTGGAGGAGTAGTGAGGTTTGGTTTGGCACAGCCCTCCCTCACTCAAAACAAAGTCAAGTGCAAGTCCTGTCATTATTTATCTGATGGCATAGTCTTCTTCTGCAACAAAGGAGAAACACATATCTCCATGATATCTGAGTTCCCAGACAACTAATTTGTTCTTCAGTAGGAAGGTACTAAATATTAATCTGGCTCAGTTCACAATACTCTTATGTGTAACTGGATCCTTCTTTGTAGTTGTCTGATATCTCCCAAACACAATACAACTATGTATAACCAAGTGCTTCTTTGAAATTGGAGCTTTGACCAGGGTATAAGATGACAGATTTGGAACCAGAAAGACATAGATTAAACTCTCATTTTAAGTGTTTATTTGCTATATGATCCTGGGAAATTTGCTTGAAATTTCTGTGGCTCAGAAATATCCATAAACCTGGAATAATAATTGCTATTTCTGATTATTATATGTGTACACTGGAGCATGAGATTTCATAGTGGGGAGCTAATCATTTGCAGGGCCAAGAGGCACAAATAGGAAACCAATACTAAAGTTGATTTGCATTACCTTTACAGCTAATCAGTGCGCTAACCAGAAACATGGCAGATAGAATCTTCACCCTCACCATTCTCAGTATTATTATGGGAATACAAAGTTCAGAAAGTTCTATTCTGAGGGAAAAGACATTGGACATTGTCCAGAGTTCTTCAAATCCCTATGTTCTTGCCCTTGAGTGGAATTTTCCAAGAAGGTAGAAGCTTACCAAAGTCACTATAGGGGAGACTGTGGCATTCAGAGATCAATATTTTCAGAGATTTAATTCCAGAGCAAACTGCTATGAGACAAAGCAATAACCAGGGCAGAGAATATAGACTGATTTACAGTTAGGGACAGGGGAGTGGGGAGATCTTCCAGAGTGGGTTGTGATACAGAAAGCAGAAGCAATTGTAGAAGTCAGAGGGGTGATTATTACATTAAGGTATGAAAACAAAAAGCCAAAATATTATAGTTAATATGTTGGAATCTATTAAATTTGAAAAACATGACACAATGTAAATAAATGTCAGAGACTTAAAAAAAATTGTATTTTCCCTCAAAGTGCTTGCATTATTCTGGGAAGGACAGAAAATTTTAAGGGAGGGAATTAAAGAGGCAAAGGAATGATGCAAATAGTAAATCAGAAAAAAAGTAGTTAGGAGTGAATGATTCCATATGGAAGATTCAGGATAAGTTTCTTGGGAGATGGGGTTCCTGAAGAGAGTCTTATGGCATTTCAGTATAAATTTCTGAAATGAGGGAATTGCATCATAACCAGTATTTTTGGAACCTGAGGAAAGTTAAAGGTTAGGAGTCATGGACCTTGATTTAGTGGAGTGCTTGCCAGATCATTGGTTATTTTGGGCACTGCCCAAGAGCCTTGTCATCCTTCTCACACTGAAAACTACTCTACATTGTGAAACAGACAAGGCTTCCTATACCCTTGAAGTGACAAGAATTTGAAGAGTTCTTGTCCTTGAAAGAGCTTCTCTTCCCAATGATAGTTCCACCCTTGTTCCCTAGAATGTCAAGAATCGTAGAATAGTCTCTTTTCTGAAGTACAAAGATGTGCTGTGGAGTGTATTGTCTATTCAGAGAAGGTTGGATCCTTCTTGCAAGTATAGAAAGTTATATGGGTGGATAGAAGGGATTGAATCCCCATTGCCTAGTATGGTCTAGGCTCCCCAAGTCAAGTGATTCCATTGTTTGGGGATATGGCTGATCTAGAGAAACAACATCTCTCAGGTAGCCCCTATCCATACTCCTTTTTTTTTTAACATGAAGTTAATCATGGGAAATTTAAAGTTCTCTCCTTTGTTTTCCTGAACAGAGTACCAGACATGAACATGAAGCTAAGGAAGGAAACCTTGCTGACCCCACTCAGAATCATAAGGCTAGAAGGAAGGCTCTCCCATGTCTAGAAGATAAATATGAACAAATAGTGGCATGTAATAAAACAGGAAACAGGGATTGGAGCTAAAATGTGAAATGCCTTAAATTCCAGGCTAAAACACAATGAACAATATATTAAAAGATTTTCATAATTTGGATAGTTAATGTGAAATTACTAAGATGAAATAAACATAAATTGCTAAACTATTTTTTTTGTTAAATCAGTTCTGCAAGTAAGGAATGATACAATGCCTGCTTGGCAAATTGCTAAATGATTGAATAATTTTAGGCTTCATTAAACGAACTAAATAGGCAGGTAGTGTAGTGAAAACAGTGTTAGATTAGGAGTCACACGTTCTCACATCTTGCTACTGGCTATTACTCTCTGTAGGATGCTGAGTAGGTCCCTTTGTGACTTTGAGCTTCAGGTAACATCTGTGGTTGATATGAGAGCTATTCTTTTGGCCATAGAAACTGACCCTTGGATATTTGGGATTAACAACTTTCTGTAGAGTTAGAGTTAAGTAGGAAACCTTTCATTTCCTACAAGTCTTATATTCTTTGACTTCCTTTGGTATAACCCAGGGATGAGAAACCTGCGGTCTCAAGGTCACATGTGGCTCTCTAGGTCCTCAAGAGCAGTCCTTTGATGGAATCCAAACTTCATGGAACAAATCCCCTTAATAAAAAGATTTGTTCTGTAAAACTTGGATTCAATCAAAGGATCCCACTTGAAGACATAGGGTCCAAGCTATTCCTCATCACAAAACCTATTTTGATCAATCATCAAGAATTTGTAGGGCACTTTCAATGAGCCAGGCATCATTCTGAACAATTGGGGCATAAAGGAAGGCAAAATAAAACCTTCCTTTAAGGAGCTCACTTTCAAATGGGGTGAATGTCAGGGAAATTATTATTTACATTCAAGAGAAATTAAAGGCAAATAGAAGATAATCTCAGAGAGAATGCACTAGAAATGAGGGAGATAAGGAAATGGTGCTTAAAGAAGGTGGAATTGGAAGGAAGCCAGAAGGCAGAGGTGAGGAACGCCAATCACAGGGTCACCCAATCAAAAGACACACTCAGGAGATCTGGTGTGATACACAGAAGTGCAAATACTTGTGTGTTTGATCAAAAAGTAGATGGAGGGGAATAAAACACAAGAAGCATGGGAAGATAAGGAACAGTAAGCTTATAAGGGTTTTAAATGACAAAGAAAACATTTTATATTAATCCTGCAGGTAATAGGAAAATATTAGCATTCATTATGTAGAATATTATGGAATGCTATAAAACAAACCTTATGCTTAAGAAAATCAGTTATTTTGGAAGCTGAAAGGAGAGAGGACTGGAGTGAGCAGAGAGGAAAAAGCAAGGAAACTACCCAGATGACTATCTCAACACTCTAGGCATGAGATTATGAGAGTCTGCCCCAGGGCAGTAGCTGTCCAAGTGGAGGAAAGCATATGTATACAAAAAATGTTATGAAAGTAAAAATGGCAAGAGTTGGAAACAGATAGGATGTGCAAATTAAATGTAAGTGAGGAGTCAAGAATGGCACTGAAACTATGAGCCTGAGTGATTGGGAACATGGTGATGCTCTTGATTGTTATAGAAAAATTGAGAAGAAAGGAGGGTTTAAGGGGGAAGAAAATAATGCGTTCATTTCTAATATATATTGGTTTGAGCTGTCTGTTGGCCATTCAAGACAAGAAAGAAGAAATAAGCTTTTATATAGCACCTACTATGTGTCAACCCTAATATTAAGCATGTAACAAATATCTCATCTGAGATTCAAAATAACCCTGAAGAAGGTGAAATTTTTGTCCTCATTTAATAGTTGGGAAAAGTGAGAAAGATGCTAAGTGACTTGTCCAGGGTAATGTTAGTGAATATCTGAGCCTGAATTTGAATTCAGGTCTTCTTAACTTCATGCTTTATCCATCACACTACCTAAAGATATATTTATGATAGAGTTCTCACTCTCCACAGAATTTTCTTTGATCAGAACTTAGTAGGAATATCCTAAACCTATTTTGAAATTATAAGAAGTTGATGAGTTCAGAGAGGGTCGGTTCCATCAAGAATCAGGTACTTACTACACTATAATGGAAAATATACTGTTCTAAGAATTGAAAAATCTGGTTTCCACTCCTGACTACTAATGATCCATTAGCAGTATGACCTTGTAAAAGTCACCTATCATTTTTGAACTTCAGTGTTACTGTCTGAGAAATAAATGGAAAGAGAAAAAAAAGTAAATACATATATGTGTGTACATATATATTAATAATATAGTTTATAAATAAGAATACATATATGTGAGAGAGAATAAATAAGATCTTAAAAATTCATCTCAATAGCTATACACTGGAACATATACCACAGGCTCATCCCAACTTAAATTAATCTGCTTGGGTGGTCCCTAGAGCTCTCAATGTTATCTGGGACTTCAGAAGCATGGTCTAGGCCACTTAGCCACCTCATTACACCTGCCAGGTGTCCAGCTGGCCCTGGGTTAACTGAACAGATGGCAGATTGGCTATGTGCCTGGAGATTCCTGTGCCCCCAGAGGAAAGCCATATTGGCAATTATGAAATGCTCATCATTGTTCACACATGAAAGGTTAAGGGTGTCTTACTTTGTGCTCTCACCTTTGTGTAATTCATCTGATGGCATATGTGGTCACTTCTGAAACTGTTTCTTTTGATGCCAAGAAATGTGGTAGCAAATCAAAAATTACATGACCCCTTCTCATTTCTGAGTAGGGCTTGGAATGATTATTCAGAGTAAGTAAGGGAAAATAATGTAAATTATTCTCCAAATAACAATGAGTAATTTATTGATCAGTCCTGGATGTGATGATGATGGATGGTTCCAGCTGGAAATTGTAATGTCTGGTTGCATACACTACTTAACAACATGTCAGCAGGGAACTAAAATTAGCACCATTTTCCTTTACTAAGAGATTTTATAGTCAAGTAATTATCTGCTTTTGGTATTTTATATTGAAGACAAGATGCCAGGATATATTGTAATGTGCTGTCACTTTGGACTCTCACCAAAGCCAATTTATGTCTTTTGTGAAAGAATTTTCCATCCTACCTCAGACCAGGAAAGAAAAACATAAAACAAAACATTAAAAAAGTAAACCAGTATAACTACTGAAAAGATACCCAAAATTTTAGTATAATATGTATACCCAGATACCCCTGTTAGTGAAAAAAAGGCATATCTCCATGCTTGGCTTCAATTTGCCTTATTTCTGGAGCTCCTATTTGGTACATTAGATAAGACATTTTTCAGATGTCCCAACTGGTTATTTGAGGAGGTAGCACAATGACTGGCACAGAGGCCACAATAAATGTTTGCAAATTATCTGAACACTAATGATTTGGTCCATCTCAATTTGATCTGTAACACATCAATAAAGGCAGAAAATTTGGAAAATTTAGATTAGGACCTGGAAAATTTCTGAAAAAATCTATGCTTTAGAGCAAGCATTTTACGTTCTATATAAACATTTTATGTATATATATATATATATATATATATATATATAATAAAACATATAATATATGATATGATATGATATGACATGACATGGTATGATATGATGTGATATGATATAATTTATATGATATGATATGATATAACATAACATAATATAATATAATACATAATGCCAACTATAAATTAGTATATAGTTGTTGGTTTGAAGTGAAAGAAAGAAGATCTGTGCTTGAATTTTCCAGACTGAGTTTCTTAGGCAATGTAGTAATATATTGTAAATATGATACTATTCTGCACAATTATCAACAAAAGAGTATTCTAACAATTTTAATGCTCCAATAGTAAGTTCATAGATTTAAAAGTAGAGGGAATATTCGAGTTCACCTAATCTACTATCTCATGTTATAGATGAGAAAATTTAGATTCAAAGTGATTTACCCAAGATTGTATAGATAGTACAAAGCAAAGGTTGAATTTTAACCTAGTTCTTCTGGTTCAAAATCCAACACATTTTTCACTATAACATAATGACTTATCCAATTTGGATGAAATTCTGAATTACATTCTGTTTTTTGTGTGAAAAGAAAAAAAAATGAAGTGTTAAAAAAAGAAGGAAAAAATAAACCCACTATTTGCTCATCAGAGTTACACTACATTAAGGCAATCATAAAATTGTAGCCCTGAGACCTGGCCTATTCCTTATTTTCTAAAATATTTCTTAGGAAGCCTCATTGGCATGAGTTCTGCCTACATTGACAGAAACTATAATTCCTCCACACCTGAATATTCATCAACTGATACAACCTTTAAAAAATCAACATTCAATGGCCAACCTCATGATAATGCATTACTGAACTTAAATAAAGTGATGCATCAATCACTGGAGTTCAGTCTGCTTCTGTGGACTTATCTGAACACTTTTCAGCTTGCAAGAATCTGACAAGAGTTTGCTTTCTTCTGATATTGACTCCGAGAGTTCACTTTCACATTTATACTATAATAAAGTATCAGTGTAGGATATTATAGGATAGAAAATCAAAAATTCATGACCGGTAACCTAGAAAGAAATTCTATTTAAACCTACTCTTAAGCTGTTCATCCATTTCTATCAACACTGGGGAAAGGAACTCATGTCTTGATCTTGGTCTTAATATTACCAAACCGATTAGAAGTCAGAAATGGAAATAACAAGGATGTTCAATCCAGATGGAAGGGGTTAAGTGAACACCAGGAATAAATCTTAGAGGACAAGATGAATTGGAAATCCATAAATCAATCAATTAGCAAGCATTTGTTAAACATTCACTTCTGCAGAACTTAGAGATATCAATTTTTAAAAAAAGCAAAACCAACATTGCCCCCTCACAAATGTCATAATTCATCAGTGATTTTTTGCTTTCCTTCCCTAATTTATAGATAGATAGAGAAATAGATAGATAAATAGATAGATAGCTAGATAGATAGAGTTGTATGAAAATTACTTATATGTGCATGTAATGTGTTCCTCCATACTATTCGAAGACAAGGAAAAGTTTTTATTTTTGTCTTTATATCTCTAGCATCTAATGCAGTGCCAGGCACATAGTAGGCATTTAATAAATTCTTGTTCAATTATAGAGCAATCTTAGATTTAGAGAGGTTTACTACTTGCCATAGTCACACACCTATTTAAGTTCTAGAGCCAGTCTTGGAACTCAGGTCTCTCTGTCTCCAAGTCCCACAGTACATCCATTGAACCAGGCTGCCTCTCATTAACTTAGTCAGTAAATTTGTTGGAAGAATGTACTAGGTGCCAAACATTGTATTAAGTACTCAAATAAATTGCTGGAAAATACAAATCGAACATAGCAAAAATCATTTAAGAAATCCTGCACCATACCTTCATGGTGGTAGGGTGGAAAGACTGTAAGATCTTAAATCGAAGCATCTGAGTTCATACCCTCAATCTGCCAATTCTGAGTTGTGTAACCTGTGGCAAGGCATCAGATTGTCTCTCTGGGCTGCAGTTCTTCTTGTAAAATGAAGGGCTTAAGCTTGATAACTTTCTAAACTTCCTTTCTCAGCTAAAAATCTATGATTCCTTAGACCTATGTGAAATTTAAGTTGCTTGTTAGTGAAAGGAGGCAAAACTGAAACACAGAAATGTATTGGTTGAACATTTTAATTGCTCATTTTTTTCCACTAATGAAAACATTCTGAGGACAGCCATTGCTTTTAGTATGAAAGCCAAATAGAGAGCATCATTCTGGGTACCTCTGTGAGGAGACAGAGAGGAACATAAGATTATAGACTAAAAGACCCCATTTGTGCAGATGCTTTACTACAACTGATGATAAAGCAGAAGAGAAAAGTATTCCCGGTTTTTATTTTTGGATGACCTTGGCCTTTCTAACCTTTTAATTAATTAATTAATTTTTATCAATTAACATTCACTTCCAAAAGATTTTAAGTTCCAAATTTTCTCCCCATCTCTCCCATCCACTCACTCCAAGATGGTTTATATTCTGATTATCCCTTTCCCCAATCTGCCCTCCCTTCTAAAACAACCTTCTTCTCTGATTCCCTCTCCTTCTATTTTCTTGTAGGGCAAGATAGATTTCTATACTCCATTTCCTGTATGTCGTTTCCCAGTTGCTTGTAAAAACAGGTTTTAACATTTACTTTTAAACCTTTGAGTTCCAACTTCTATCCCCTCCTCTCTCCCTACCCACCCCCATTGAGAAGGCAAGAAATTTGATATAGGTTATACATGTGTAGTCATGTGAAACACTTCCACAATGGTCATGTTGTGAAACACCATATTTCCCTCCATGCTATCCTGCCTCACATTTATTGTATTCCCTCTTTTGACCATGTCCTTTTCAAAAGTGTTTACTTCTAATTACTCCCTCTTCCCAATCACCCTTTCTTCTCTCATATCCCCCCATACTCTCATTTATCCACTTTCCCGCTATTTTTCTACAAGGTAAGATAGATTTTCATACCTAATTTAGTGTACATGTTATTCCCTCCTCAAAGCAAATGCAAAGACAGTAAGGTTCACTTTTTCCCTCTCACTTCCCCCCTGTTCTCCTCCACTGAAAGAGCATTTTCTTGCCTCTTTTAAGTGAAAGATAATTTATTCCATTCTCTTTCTTCTTTTCTTCTCCCATTATATTCCTTTCTCATAACTTAGTTTATTTTTTTTAGATATCATCCTTTCAACTCACCCTGTGACCTCTGTTTATATACATATAACTCCTCTAACTACCTCACTGAGAAAACTCTGAATGGTTACAAATATTATCTTTCCATGGAGGAATGTAAATAGTTCAGTGTTAGTAAGCCCCTTACGATTCATCTTTCCTGTTTACCTTTTCATGCTTCTCTTGATTCTTGTATTTGAAAGTCAAAATTTCTATTCACTTCTGGTCTTTTCATCAAGAATGCTTGAAAGTCCTCTATTTCAATGAATGTTTGTTTTCCCTGAAGGATTACATTCAGTTTTTATGGGTAGCTGCCTCTTGGTTTTAATCCTAACTCCTTTGACCTCTAGAATATCATATTCCAAGCACTTTGATCCCTTAATGTAGAAGCTGCTACACCTTGGGTTATTCTGATTGTGTTTCAACTACACGAATTATTCTTTCTGGCTGCTTGCTGTATTTCCTTCTTGACCTGGGAGCTCTCAAATTTGGCTAAAATATTCCTTGTAGATTTTCTTTTGGGATTCCTTTCAGGAGGTGATGGATTATTTCAATATCTATTTTAGACTCTGGTTCTAAAATCTAGACGCACTTTTCCTTGATAATTTCTTGAAAAATGAAGTCTAAGCTCTTTATTAGATCATGACTTTCAGTGTAGTGTCAATGCAATATTTACAGCACCCTTGGTGGCCATGAATATCCTGGTGCAACACTGAATCGCAAAATTCAACAAAGTCTCCACATGGAAGACAGAATCAAAACATTTATTCATATGCCAGAAAGGCAATTCCATCACAGTAACAAAAATCTATACACAATAGCAATGCAGAGAACACCACAATTCCCAAACCATCCCCCTGCTAGGTTTCTCACAAACCAGCTCCATTAAAGAAATCACAAACAGGTTCCCTTAAATAAAATCAGAAACAAGCTTTTCTCTCATGCTAGCTAACTGCTTGTTTTCTGCATCCTTCCTAGCTCTTAGTAGACTCTTCCCAATTTCCTTTCAGCTCTGCCTTTTCCTTTTCCATCCATTCAGTAAACATCTCCCATCAGAAGCTCCATGTGACTCAGACCCAGCAAAACTGAGTATAACACTTCAGGGGAAAATATGGTCTTTCAATGAAATGGAGGACTTTCAAGCATTCTTGATGAAAAGACCAGAGCTATGAGCCAAGATAATGGAGTAGATGGAGGAACTCAACTGAACTCTCCCAAATTCTGCTATAAACAACTTTGAAATTGCACCTCAAATAAATTCTGAAGTGACAAAAATTCACAATTTTCCATTCTAAGATAATTTCAGGCTAACTCTGGGGAAACTCAGAAATACTTCACTTGGCCTCTGTCTTGGCCCACTAGTCAGCTCAACATCAAATAAGCTTCAGCATTCTAACTTTTAGCTGAAAGAACCAGAGACCACATTACAAAAAACCTCAAGTTCTCAGGACAAGAATTGTGGGAGAGAGCCCCTCTGTGACTCAGAAGCAGAGATCCACTTTAAAAGCCAGGGAAAAGGCAATCATCATGAGCATGAAGCAAACCAGAAAAGAAAAGATCATAGAACCTTACTATGAGGACAAAGTCCAAAACACAAATATAGAAGAGGTAAACATTGAGACTGTACTCCTATATGAAACCTCAGAAAGGAATATTAGTTGATCTCAAACCCAAACAGAATTCTTGGAAGGGCTCAAGAAGGATTTTAAAAGTCAAATTACAGAGGTAAAAAGATAACTGACCAATAATTTTATATATATATATATATATATATATATATATATATATATATACATCAAGAATTCACTGAAGAGAAGAACTCCTTAAAAAGAAAAATCAGACAAATGGAAAAGAAAGTACAAAACCTAACTGGAGAAAATAAATCCTTAAAAGAAACAACTGGGCAAATGAAAAAGGAGATGGAAAAAGTAACAGAATAAAACTATCTATTGAAAATTAGAATTGGGCAAATAGGAGGTAATGACTCTATAAGATATCAAGAATAAGTCAATCAGAATCTAAAGAGTGAAAAAAATTGAAGAAAATGTAAAATATCTCATTGGAAAACAAATGACCTGGAAAATAGATATGGGACAGAAAATCAAAGAATTATTGTTTTACCAGAAAGCTATGATGAAAAAAAGAGCCTGGAAAATATCTTCCAAAAAATCATCAAGGAAAACTTCCCTGAGGTCCTAGATGCAGAGGTCAAAAGAATCATTGACAGAATTCACTGATCACCTCCTAAAAGAGATTACAAACTGAAAACACCAAGGAATATTTTTACCAAATTCCAGAATTATCAAGGTAAGGAGAAAATACCTCAAGCAGTCAGAAGGAAACAATTCAAATATTGAAGATCTGTCGTCAGGATCACACAGGATCTTTCAGGTTCTACAATGAAAGATGGGAGAGATTGAAAAATCATATTCCCTAAGACAAGGGAGCTTGGACTGCAATCAAGGATCAATATCCAGTAAAATTGAGCATCATATTTCAGGCAAGGAGATGGACATTCAATTAAATAAGAGATTTCCAGAAATTCCTGATGAAAAGGTCAGAGCCCAAAAGAAAATTTGAACTTAAAGTACAAGTCTCAACAGAGGCATAAAAAGTTAAACAGGCAAAAAAAACACTTGTTATTCAATATGGGCTCACTATTTACATTTTATAAGGGAAGATAATGCTAGTTAATCTTGAGAATTGTATATTGTTTATGACATTTAAAAGGGACATACATTGGTATATCCCTTCATATATGTGGAGTGGGTATAAATTAACTGATATGATGGTAAAAAATGTGATTTAAGGGTGTGAAGGGATTGTAATAGGAGATGTGAAAAGGAGGAGGCAGAAAATGGAAAGTTGCATCACAGGAAGAGGTATAAAACTATATTATAGTAGAGTAAAAGAATGGAGGGAGATGAACACTGTTAGAGATTTATTCTCATCTGATTTGTTTCACGGAGGGAACAGCAAACTCTATTAAGTATAGAAGTATAACTTGTCTTATAGGCAGTAGGAGGGGAAAGGGGAAAGAAAAGAGAGGGGAGATTAAAAGGGTGAGAAGAAGTAGTAAGGTGAAAGGGGTAAAAGGGAAGGGTCCTAATAGATGAGAGGGAAGACTGAGTGAGGCAGTGGTGAAAAATTAAAACTCTGTTGTGGAGGGCAATTGAGGACTAAATGCATAATTGGGGGGAAATGGGATGGAGAGAAAGACACAGAAAATAATCATAACTGTGAATGTGAATGGAATGAACTCTCACATAAAATGAAGGTAGATAGAAGCATGGATTAAAACCCATAATCTCACTATATGTTGTTGAGAAAAAACACAGAGGAAACAGGGAGATACACACAGGGTAAAAGTTAAAGGCTGGAAGAGAATATATTATGCTTCAGCTAATTGAAAAAAAAAACAGGAGTGGTAACCTAATCTCAGACAAAGCAAAAGCAGAAATAGAGCTAATCAAAAGAGATAAGGAAGGAAACTTCTATGCTAAATGCACCATAGACAATGAAGCAATATCATTACTAAACATATTTGCACCAAGGGTTATAGAATCCAAATTCTTACAGGAGAAGTTAAGGGAGTCAGGAAGATATAGACACCAAAATGGTACTAGTGGGGGATCTCAACCTCTCCCTCTCCAAATCTGGTAAGTCTAACCTCAAAATAAACAAGATTGAATTTAAGGAGGTGAATAGAACTCTGGATGAGGTAGATATGATGGAACTCTGGAGAAAACTGAGTGGATATAGAGAGGAATATACCTTTTTCTCAGTGGTACATGTAACGTATAAAAAAACTGACTAAGTACTAGGGCATAACAATCTCACAATCTAGCATACAAAGGCAGAGATAATCAATGCATCCTTCTCAGATTATAATGCAACAAAAATTATATGTGATGAAAGGTCATGGAAAGAGAGATGAAAAATTAATTGCAAACTGCATCATCTAATCCCAAGAAATGAGTGGATGAAACAACAAATCACAGAAATAATCAATAAATTCATTCAAGAGAATGACAACCTACCAAAGCTTATGGGATGCTGAAAACGCAGTTCTTAAGAGAAGTTTTATATCATTGAATACCTACATGAATAAAATATAGAAAGAGGAAATCAATGAATTGAGCATGTAGCTGAAAAAAACAGAAAAAGAAGAAATTGAAAACATCTAAGTAAATACCAAATTAGAAATACTGACAACCAAAGGAGAGATTAACAAAACTGAAATTAAGAGAGTTATTGAATTATTAATAAAACAAAGAATTGGTTTTATGAAAAAAAGACAATAAATTGATAACTCTTTGGTCAATTTGATAAAAAAAGAAAGAAGAAAGCCAAATTATCAGTATCAAAAATGAAAAGGTTGAACTCATCTCCAATGAGGAGGAAACTAAAACAATAGTTAGAAATTACTTTGCCCAATTGTATGCTAATAAATCTGACAATCTAAATGAGCAGGATGAATATTTTGAAAAAAATAATTTGTCCAGATTAATAGAAGAGGACGTTAAATATTAAATAATCAATCTCAGAAAAGGAAATTGAGCATGTTATGTAGACACTACGAATTACTTGGGAATTTACCTACCAAAGCAAACCCAGGGACTATAGGAACACAATTACAAGACACTTTTCACACAAATAAAGTCAGATCTAAGTAAGTAGAAAAAAAATTAGTTGCTCGTAGGTAGGCTAAGCTAGTAAAATAAAATGACAATTCTACCTAAATTAATTAAATTATTCACTGCTGCACCAAACAAACTACCAGAAAATTATTTTCTACACTTAGAAAAAAAATATCAAAATTCATCTGGAAGAACAAAAGGTTCAGAATAAGGAAGCAATGGAAAGAAACGCTGGAAAAGGTAGCCTAGCCCTACCAGATCTCAAATTGTATTACAAAGCAAGAATCATCAAAACCACTTGGTACTGGCTAAGAAATAGAGGGGTAGAACTCAAGATATAGAAGTCAATGAATACAGCAGTCTACTGTTTGATAAACCCAAGAACCCCAGCTTCTAGGATAAGAACTCAATGTTTGACAAAAACTGCTGGGAAAACTGAATAACAGTGAGGCAAAAACTGGCCATAGACCAATATCTGACACCATACACAATTATAAAATCCAAAAGGATACATGATCCAGCTATAAAATCTGATAATATAAACAACTTAGGGGAGCAAGGAATAGTGTTTTTGTCAGATTTACGGAGAATAGAGAAATTTATGACCAAACAAGACATAGAGAACATTATGAAGTGCAAAAAGGATACTTTTGAGTACATTCAATTGAAAAGTATTTGCACAAACAAACCCAATGCAAGCAAGATTAGTAGGGAAGCAGAAAACTGGGAAAGAATTTTTGCAAGTAGCATCTGTGATAAAGGCCTCATTTCTAAGATATATAGAGAACTGAGTCAAATGTACAAGAATACAAGTCATTTCTCAATTGATACATGGTCAAATGATGTGAATAGGCAGTTTTCAGAGGAAGAAATTAAAGTTATCTATAGTCATATGAAAAAATGCTCTGAATCACTACGGATTAGAAAGATGCAAATCAAAACATCTCTGAGGTAGCACCTCACATCTATCAAATTGGCTAACATAATAAAATAGTAAGATGATAAAGGTTGGAGAAGATGTGGGAGAGTTGGAACACCAATTTATTGTTGGGGGAGCTGTGAGCTAATCCAACCTTTCTGGAGAGAAGTTTAGAATTATGCCCAAAGCACTACAAAAATGAGCATACCCTTTGACCCAGTAATATCACTTCTAGGACCCTATCCTAAAGAGATCATAAAATGGTACAAAGGTCCCACTCATACAAAAATATTTATAGCAACTCTCTTTGTGGTGGCCAAGAACTGGAAGTTGAGGGGATGCTTTGGTATATGAATGTAATGGAATACTATTGTACTATAAGAACTGATGAGCAAGAGAACTTCAGAAAGGTTTGGAAGGACTTATATGAAGTGATGCTGAGTGAAATGAGCAGAACCAAAGGAACATTGTAAACTGTAACAGTCACAATGTGTGAGGACTGCTTCTGGTAGACAGTCCTTCACAGCATTATAAGAACCTAAAACATTCCCAAAGGACTCGAGGCAAAATGCCTTCCACATCCAGAGAGATAACTATGGAATCATCACACAGAATGAAGCAGACTATTTTCTCTTGTGTTAAGTTTTGGTTTGCTTTTCTTTCTCATGGTTTCTTCCATTCATTTTAATTCTTCTATGCAACATGACTAATGTGAAAATGTCTTTAATAGGAATATATCTGTAGTATGTCTGTAAACTTGCATGCTCTCTCAGGGAGGAAGAGATAAGGGAGAAAATCTAAAACTTATGGAAGTGATTATAAAATAAAAGAAGTGTCATAATGAAAAAAAGAAAAAAGTAAGAGAAGCAGAGGACAAATTGGGAAGAGAAATTAGTGATATAAGAAAATCATGAAAAAAAGAATCAACAACTTGGCAAAGGAGACACACAAAATATTTTAAAAATGATACCTTAAAAAAGAGACTAGGCCAAATGAAAAATGAGATCCAACAGACCAATGAGGAGAAAAATGTCTTGAAAAATAGAAATGGCCAAAGAGAAAAGGATGTCCAAAAGTTCAGTGAAGAAACTAATTCCTTGAAAATTAGGAAGGAACAAATGGAAGCTAGTAATTTTATGAAAAATTAAAAAATAATAAAACAATACAAAAAGTGTAAAAATGAAACAGAAGAAAATATGAAACATCTCATTGGAAAAACAACTGACCTGGAAAAATAAATCCAGAAGAGAAAATTTTAAAATTATTTAACTACCTGAAGGCTGCGATTAAAAAAAAAAAAGCTTAGACATCATCTTTCAAGAATCTATTGAGGAAAACTTCTCCTGTATTCTAGAACCAGAGAGTAAAATAGAAATTGAAAGAATACTTCAATCACCTCCTAAAAGAGATCTGAAAAGGAAAACTACCAGTGAGTTACAGCGAAATTTCAGAGTTCTCAGGTAAAGGAGAAAATATTGCAAGCAGTCAGGAAGAAACAATTCATGTGTCATGGAGCTACAGTCAGAAAAACAAGATTTAGCAGCTTATAAATGAAAAGATAAGAGTGCTTGCATTATGATATTCCAGAGGACAAAGGGGCTAGAATTATAACCAAGAATCATCTACCCAGCAGTGAAATAGGTGACTTGCTGATGAAAAGACAAAATCTTGGTAGAAAATCTGACTTTAAAATACAAGACTCAAGAAAAGCATAAAAAGATAAACAGGAAAGGGGAAATATAAGGAACTTAATAAGATTAAACTGTTTTCATTCCTATATGAGAAGGTAACATTTGTAACTCATAAGAAGTTTCTCATTATTCAGGTACTTAGAAGAATACAAGCAGAAAGCACACGTGTGAGTGGAATAAAAAA
The DNA here is from genome assembly GCA_028658325.1 of Potorous gilbertii. Lineage (NCBI taxonomy): Eukaryota > Metazoa > Chordata > Mammalia > Diprotodontia > Potoroidae > Potorous > Potorous gilbertii. The sequence continues at coordinate 170,330,030 of CM053772.1, read as the reverse complement.
GGAATAATATCTATAAAAATAAAATTACATTTTGAAGGAGAAATATTTTGGGAGAAAGGGAAATGGAGAGGTTGAAAGAGGTAAATTATCTCACATAAGATAGGCAAGAAAAAGCTTTTGCATTGGAGGGGAAAATGTGGCAAGCGAAGGGGAATGGATGAAGCTTACTCTTACCAAAATTGACTCAGATGAAAACACACACAGTCAAGTGGATGTAGAAATATACCTGAGTTACCCTCACCAAAAGTAGGAGAGGAAGGAAATTGGAGGAGACAAGGAATTGTGATGAGGGAGAAAGGATCAGATAGGTCAAAAGAGTAAACAGAACCAAAACATTTTTGAGAAGGGATTGGATGAAAGAAGAGAGAGTAGAGTAAACTGGGGGAAATAGGATAGAGGGAAATGAAGTTCTCAATAATAACTAAGAAAGAATATTGGAACATGTTTCTCTGATAAAGTCCACGTTTCTCAAACATAGAGAACTTAGTAAAATTTATAAAAAAATAGATATTCCCCAAATGAAAATTATCAAAAGATATGATCAATTTTTGAATGAAGTGATCAAAGCTACCTATAGTCATATGAAAAAATAATCAAACTCACTAATGATTGGAGAAATTTAAATTAAAACAATTCTGGGGTGCTACCTCATACCTACTGGACTGATCAATAATACAGAAAAGGTAAATGACAAATGCGGGAGGGAAAGTGGAAAAAATGAGACTTTACTGTTAGTAGAGTTGTGTATTGATTCAAACATTCAGTATAACAATTTGGAATTATCCCCAAGGGTTTTTAAAATCATGCTTATCCTCGAACCTAGCAATACAGCTGCTTGGTCTGTATTCCAAAAGAGACAAATAAAATGGAAAAGAAGCTGTGTGTTTGAAGATATTTATAGCAACTCTTTTATGAGGTTAAAGAATTAGAGATTGAGAGGATGCCCATCTATTGGGGAATTGCTGAATGAGTTGCAGGATGTGATTAAGATGGAATAAGATTATTCTAGGAGAAATGATTAAGAGAATGCTCTCAGAAAAGACTGAAGAGATTTACATGGTCTGATGCAAAGTGAAATGTACTCCGTACAAGGTAACAGCAATACTGCAATGTGACCTGTTGTGAATGACTTAGATACTCTCAGCAATACAATGATTGAAAACAAGTCTGAAGGACTTATGATGAAAATGTTATCCATCCCTAGAGGAAGAACTGTCTGAACACAGACTGAAGTATGCTTTTTTAACTTTTTTTTGTTTCTCTTTTCTTTCACAAAATGACTATTATGAATAAGTTTTGCATTAGTGTACATCTGTAAACTATATGGAATTATTTTCCTTCTCAATGTGGGGAAGGGGGGGAAGGGAGTAGTTTGGCATGCAAAATTTAAAAAAATGAATCTTAAAAATTATTTTTACTCATAACTGGGGGAAATACTAAAAGCATATAGGATCACAAAAATTTCAATTGGCAAGTGGAAGTGAATGACTCTATAAGATATCAAGAAACAATAAAATAGCATGAAAATAATAAAAAAAATAGAAGAAAATATGAAATATCTCATTGTAAAATGACTGACCTTGAAAATAGATTTCAGAGAGATAGTTTATGTATTATTGAACTATTAGAAAGCCAGATGAAAGTAAAGACTGGGGGGAGGGTGGAGCCATAATGGCAGAATAGAAGCTTGAATTTCTTACAATTCTCCCCAAAACCCTTCAAAATCCCTTTAAAAAAGAACTAAGGCTGATGTGAATTCCTCTTCCACCCATTCCAACAGACCTTTCCTACTGATTTTGTAAGTTGTCTTTGGCATTTGTGGGTTGAGAAGTGTGAATATTGCCTTGGTTGCCAGTGATTTAATACCTTGAATCCTACTCTGCTGGTCTGTGCCTGCATTGTCCACACTGGGCTGTGCTCTTCTTCCAAACTTGGCACAGCAAACCTTTCCTGTTGTCTATCTGGATTATCTTTGGCTAGAAATTTGCTTCACGGTGTCTTTTCTACTTCTCTAGAATTTGTTTAGAGTTATTTTTATAGGTGTTTGGAAAGGTTTAGGGGAGAACTCAAGCAAATCTCTCCTTGTACTCTGCCATCTAGGTTCAGCCCCCAAAGCCTTCAAATCTTGAGTGCGGGAGCTGTTAAATCTTATGTGATCCTGACTGTGACTCCAGAATATTTGAATGGTTGTTTTTGCTGCTTGAAGAATTTTCTCTTTCATCTGGAACCTCTGGAAACTGGCAATAATATTTCTGGGCCTTTTTGTTTTGGGATTACTTTCTGATAAGAATCAGTGAATTCTTCTAGTTTCTACATTATCCTCTGGTTCTAGGGTATTGAGGAAGTTTTCCCTGAAAATTTCTTGAAATATAATATTTAAACTATTTCTTTTATCATGCCTCTCAAATAGTTCTATAATTCTAAAATTATCTTTCCTCAATCAATCTTCTGTCAATTGTTTTTCCAATACGATATTTCACATTTTCTTCTTTTAAAAGAATTGTTTGGGCTTTCATCATCATCATCATCATCATCTTCATCATCATCATCATCTTCATCATCATCATCATCATTATTTTATATTTCAAAGAGTCATTAGCATCAGTTGCTCACTTCTCATTTTTAAGCAGTTATTTTTTACTTCATTGATTTTTGTACCTTTTCTTTTTCCAATCTGGCCAATTCTGCTTTTTAAAGAGTTATGTTCTTTATTATTTTTGTTCCTATTTCTTTTAAAATTTATTTTCAATTCATCTCATTCACTTCCACAAAATTTTGAGTTTCAAATTTTCTCTCCATCTCCTCTCTACCCCAACCCCAGAACAACATATATTCAGATTATCCTTTCCTCCAATCTGCCTTCTCTTCTATCACCCGTCCCCCACTCTTCCTCTTACTTTCTATTTTCCTGTAGGACAGGATAGATTTCTATACTCCATTGCCTATATGTTTTATTTCCTAGTTGCATGTGAAAACCATATTTAAGATTTTATTTTTGAAGCTTTGAGTTTTATTCTCTCCCTTTCCCCCACTCATCGAGAAGGCAAGCAATGTGATGTTGGTCTTACATGTGCAGTCATGCAAAACACTTTCATAATAGTCATTTTGTGAAAGAATAACTATATTTCACTCTATCTTGTTCTGCTTTCCATTCATTCTGTTCTTTTCTTTGACCTGTCTCTCTACCAAAGTGATTTCTTCTAATTAACCCTTCCCTAACCTACTGTCCCTTCTATTATCTACCCATTCTTATCCCCTCCCCCTGTTTTCCTGTAGGGTAAGATAAACTTACATGCCAAATGGAGGATGTGTGTTATTTCCTCTGGAAGACAAAGTCAATGAAAGGAAGGCTCATTTATTCCCTCTTCTCTTCCACTTCCTCCATTCCACTGTAAAATCTCTTTCTCACCTCTTTTATGTGAGATGATTTACTACATTCTACCTCTCCTTTTCTCTTTCTCCTAGTAATTCCTCCGAAAACTTAATTTTCTTTTTTAGATATCATCTATTTATATTCAGCTTTTCCTGTGACCTCTCTGTCTCTGTCTCTCTCCATACATACATATAAACATATACATACACACATACACACAAATACATATACATATGTGCATATACAAATAAACAACATGCACATGGACATGCACACATGCCCATGCATGTACATATATGCACATACACACATGTAAGTATGTGAGTATGCACACACATATACGCATATACATATATTATGTATGTATAAATATACATATATATATATACAGATGATACATACATACATATATTTCCTCAAACTATCCTAAGACTGAGAAAGCAATTATGAGTTACAGATATCATCTTTCCATGCAGGAATGCAAGTAGTTCAACTTTAATGAGCTCCTTAAGGCTTCTCCTTTCAGTTTACCTTTTCATGCTTCTCTAGATTCTTGTTTTGAAATTCAAATTTTCTATTCAGCTCTGATTTTTTCAATAAAAATATATCTATGTCCCTTATGTTTTTTTCCCTGATGTATTATTATACCTAGTGTTTCTGAATAGGTGATTCTTGATTTTAATCCTAGCTCCTTTGACCTCTGGGATATCATATTCCAAGCCCTCTGACCCCTTAGTTTAGAAGCTACTAAATCTTGCTTTATCCTGATTGTGTTTCCACAATACTTGAATTGTTTTTTTCTGACTGCATGCAATATTTTCTTCTTGACCTGGGAACTCTGGAATTTGCCTAAAATATTCCTAGGTGTTTTCTTTTTGGGATCTCTTTCAGTAGGTGATCAGAAGATTTTTTTTCCTTTCTATTTTACCCTCTCGTTCTAGAATATCTTGGCAGTTTTCCTTGATAACAGATAGCAGAGCTTATGGTACCAGTGGAGAGGGACCTCTCCTCACAGTTCCAGGGCAGAAAAGATTGCTTGTGGTCACTGACTTAAGCCAGAGCACACACTAATTTGGCTTCATAAATATGTCTAACCTACAAGAAATTAGAAGGGGAAGGGGAGGGAATATTGGAGGAGGACATAGTCAGAAGTAAAACAATTTTAGGGGGGACAAAGTAAAAGGAGAGAGAGAATAAACAGATGGGGAAATGGGATGGAGGGAAATATAGTTAATAATAGTAAGGGAAAAAATAGCAACTAAAAAAAGTTTTTGAAGTAAGTTTCTCCCATAAAAGCCTCATTTCTCAAACCCATATTGAACTGAATGGAATTTATAAAAAATGAGAGCCTTTCAAAATTTTAATAATAAATATTAAAATTATTTTTACTTGTAACTGAGAAAAGTGAAATACTATAGAAAAAAAATAGAGACAAATCTACTCCTGATCTCTTATACCTCCAACTTCTCCATACAGTGTCTGGAAAGGAAGCCCAGGGCAGAGTTGAGTTCTGTTTTCTGTTGCCAAAGAATTATAGACTGAGGATGAGAGAAAGGGGGACAGGTGGAAGTACTGCCACAATAGAATTCCTTGGAGTGGATCACAAGATACATGCCCACTGGCAGTCCTGTCAGAACTAGGGAGCTGGTGGTAGAGAGAT
>CM053772.1:170291016-170324497 GCA_028658325.1 Potorous gilbertii | reverse complement strand
AAGGATGGAGCAGAATATATTGTGCTTCAGCTGATGCAAGAAAGGCAAGAGTAGCAATCCTAATCTCAGACAAAGCAAAAGCAGAAATAGATCTAATCAAAACGGATAAGGATGGAAATATATCCTGCTAAAAGACACCATAGACAATGAAGCAATATCATTACTAAACATGTATACTCCAAGTGGTATAGCATCCAGATTCTCAGAGGAGAGGTTGGGAGAGTTGAAGGAAGAAATTGACAGCAAAACTATACTAGTGGGGGACCTCAACCTCTCCCTTTCTGAACTCGATAAATCTAACCACAAAATAAACAAGTATTATGTTTTGATTTGTTTTATCATATCTCCCATTCATTTTAATTTTTCTATGCAACGTGACTAAGGTGAAAATATATCTAATAAGAATGTATGTGTAGAATATATATAAAATTGTAAGCCGTCTCAGGAAGGTAGAGGGTATGGAGGGGGGAGTGAGGGTGAGGGAGGGGAAAAAATCTAAGTTATGTGGAAGTAATTGTAGAACACTGAACACAAAAAAAGTTTAAAAACTAGCATGAAAACATTTTTAATAAAGTAAAATATCAGAAAAATGATGTCTAGGCTCTTTTTGATCGTGGCTTTCAGGTTGACCAATAATTTTTACCTTGTCTCTCCTGGATCTATTTTCCAGGTCAGTTGTTTTTCCAATGAGATATTTCACATTGTCTGTCATTTTTTCATTCCTCTGCTTTTGTTTTATAATTTCTTGACTTTTCATGAAGTCATTAGCTTCCTTCTGTTCCATTCTAATCTTTAAGGAATTATTTTCTTTACTGAGCTTCTGGTCAATTCTACTTTTTAAGGCATTCTTCACCTCCTGGTTTTTTGGATCTCTTTTGCCATTTGGGTTAGTTTGTTTTTTAAGGTGCTATTTCTTCAGCATTCTGGGGGTCTCCTTTAGCAAACAGTTCATTTTTCATGAATTTCTTGCATCACTTTCATTTCTCTTCCCAATTTACCTCTTCTTCTCTTACTTGATTTTCAAAATGCTTTTAGAACTCTTCCACAGCCTGAGACCAATTCTTATATTTTTTTCTGGGAGGTTTTGGATGTAGCAGCTTTGACTTTGTTGTCTTCTTTTTTTTGTACATTTTGGTATTCCTTTGCACTGAAGTAAAATTCTATAGTCTGATTCTTTTTTCACTCTTTGGTCATTTCCCTAGCCATTTTCTTGACTTTTGAGCTCATTGTCAAGGTTTTGCTCTGCTTGGAGTGGGAGTAGAGGGAGCAATGTCAGCCGCTTGATTCTCCCACAATCTGTGAGTCTTTAGCTCTAGAAACAGCTTCAATCTCTTCATCAGATGCTAGTGTTTTTTATTCAGATTCCTCCACCCCCTCCACCATCCCCAGGCTTGGGCCAGACCACTATACTCTCTCACGCAGATCCCACAGGTTTTTTCCACTGACCTTCCAATTTGTCTTCAGCATTTTAGGGTTGTAAAGTGTGGAAATGACCATAGGTGCCAGAGATTCAGTCCCCTTGAGCCCTGCTCAGGTCCCATCTGTGCTAGTTCAGTCCATACTGGACTGGGCTCTGCTCCTAGCATGGCAGGACACATGCTTCCCATCAACCTTCCAGGCTGTTGTGTGCTGCAGATTTGTTTCACTCTATCATTCTGTGGGTTCTGTAGCTCCAGAATTTGTTTAGAGTCATTTTTAACACATGTTTGGCTGGGTTGTATAGAGAAGTCTAGCAAGTCTCTGCTTCTACTCTGCTATTTTGCCTCTGCCCTCTGACATCTTTCAACACAGGCTATTTTCTCTGGTGGTTCACTACTGCAATATTTTCCTCCTTGTATCCATTTTCTGGTTTCCAAGCTAAAAACCTACATTCTATGGGAAACCTTTCCTAATCATCCCTCATGTTAGTGCCTTCCATCTTGATTATCTCCAAATAATCTTGTCTTTGCTGTGGTTATTTTGATTGTGTATTCAATTGTTGTTGCTATGGTTTTGTTTGTTTCATCTTCCTTTATGTCCCTGTGCCTCAGTTTCTTCATTTGCAAAAATATATTTGTACTAGATGATCTCTATGATCTCTTTCAATTCTAAATCTATGATTTTTTTGAGATTAGGATTCTCATTTATTATTGTTTGCCTAAAGTTTTAAGGCTACTATCTCTTTGGTATTTGCTGTCTTGCTTTGTTTGCTTTCCTGGCTTTGGATCTGACATATTCCTTTTTTGACTCTTGGAAACCTGGACTCCAAGTTCATCACATGAGATATCAAAGCCTTCATGTAAAATTCCTAATGGATATTGAATACTTTTATACTGCCTAATTTAGTTTTTGCTCCTCAACCAACAGTCAGACCTGCTCTTTCTCAGACCCACACATGATTATGAAGTGATTTTTTTCTCTTGAGATGATGGGGGCATTGACCCTCTCCTCACTCTTGTAAAAAAAAAATTCAGTTAAAGCCAATATGGCCTTGCTGTGGAACTCTCTTGAGGAAGTTAGAGGGAGTGGGGAGAGGGAAAGATAAAACACAGAAAACCCTCATAAAAGCTTATCTTTTTAGTTCCACCAAGTTTAATTTGATTCTAAGCTAATTAAATATTTTTAGCATTTTGAAAAACAGTGTTCAGGGAATTTTGCTATACTACGGCATATTCACTCTCAAAAAGAACTTCTTTATGCAAAGTCATGAAATACCAACCACACAACTTCAGGGAGAAATGGGGTTAGGGATATAACATTCAAAATCTTTATCAGTAACACAGTGAAAAATGAGATAGGATACTAATAAATGTGGTATGTTATGAGGTTAAGAAATCTGTAAATACTACAATAAATAGTGGCCATGTCTATGACCTCAGTTGTTCGACCTATGCCATGACCTGCAGGAACATGTAGGGCAGAATGCAACTACAGGTGTTAGGGGTGGTTGGGGGTGAGAACTAACCATCCTTGTCCCATAGTTTCTACTACACCAAAAGATATACAATAAATGTGGCAAAATCTTGACAAATACCTGGAGTTTGCTTGTGGAAATAAACACCCTAAGGCTGTGGCTTGTGAATTGCTATTAAGTGATTCAGTTTTCTGAGTTGTCTCACTTTTTCTCATTGAAGTGGACTAAAATTTTGAGTTGTGCTTAAACCATTCTCTACTATATTGATTGTACCCAACTCTTTGTGAATCTGTATCAGTAAGTACCCTGACTTACATATGGAAACTGCTTTCACAGCTTCTTAAAACTGCATTTTTAAAAGGTAAGACAACTTTTGAGGGGTCAACAATCTCCTTTAATCAAATACATATATCATTCACCTAGTTCAGGGGAAAAAATCAGTACCCTGAACTTAAGAGAAAATATGGAGAAATCAAAGATCAACAGACATGGCTTCCAACTGTCTGACAGTAATCAATACATATATCACAAATCAACAGACAGGTCCACCTGTCTAACCATATTTATGAGAGAGGGAAGCACCAATGTCTGTGTTTTCTGAGCTGGTGGTCCCTTTATTGTCTTACCAGAGTCTCTTCTGGTCAAACAAAGTCCCAAAGTAAAACTTCAACTCAAAGTATTTATACATTTTTTTAGAGCCAGAGTATATCCCAACCCTTGAGAACCAGTGCCTCATTAACAAAAGTTGTGGGCCTTCTACAAATTCCCCTTAATGGGAAGACACATTCATGGGTGGGGAAGATCTCAATTACATTTAAAAAAATGATAATACAAATACATATACTCTTTCTAGTTAAAGAAACTTGTTTCTGTACTTTCTGCCTGGTAAAGACTCTTGGTTGATAACAGCAAGATTCAATGAGAGGTATTTAGTTATACTAAAACAAAAACAGTAAAAAAATTCTACTTTGCTTGTCATCATACTCCACCCTTCTAAGATCCTTGGTCTTACAATCTGAATGGCCATGAATCCTGGAATAAATATAGGTATTAATATCTCTTAAGTAAATTAATTCACATTTGCAGAATACGTAACATAGCAACCATTACCAGCATGGATAAATGGTTTTAAACAAACACAAAGGTATGTGCATAACATAACATCATTCTTTAAGGGAAGAGCACCCAGCTCCTTCTTCCTTAATTCCAAACAGAAATGTCCAAGTAAAGTCCTCTTGGGTGTGTCCTTCCCCCATCCCCTGCCATGGCAGGCACTCTCAGGTGTAGGCTGTAATGAGTCAAGTCACATAGTCTTAGCAATGCTCCAGTCCCTTGCCCCGCTCCCCACTTCCAAGTCCTGAGGGGTAACTGGGCCACAAAATCATCAGGGTGGGGTTCTTAGGAGCATGTGGCACTTCCACCCACCCACCACAGGCTACTCCTAAGGTCCCAAACTGTCCCAGGAGAATGCTGCAAAAGAAGCATACTGAGTACCTTGCTGTTCAGGCCCCATCTTGCCCTAGGGCTGAACTCTGAGGTCCTGGGTTCCTCCTCCTCCAGAAGGAGCTGGCCACTGGTTTTTGGATACATTAAATACCTTGGCCATGCTTACAGAATCAATGAGTGACAGAGGTAGGATTCAGAGTCAGTTCTTCCAGCTTTCAGTCTTCATATCTAATATTTTGAAGGAACTATTATTATTTAACAGCATAAATCTATTTTTTTAAAGGAGGGATGTTGGAAAAGGAGCTTGATTTCTCTCCCCCAATTGGGTGTGGGAAACTCGCAGTATTAAAATTCCCTCTGGGGAGGCTTATCAACAATTCATCTACTATTTACAGTCTTAGAGAAAGGGAATGCACATAGTCTATGCTAAAAGCAGGATGTGAACCTGAGTTTCCAAAGTCTGTCTTTTATCTATTGCATTATATTGTTCTATCTTAATTATTTTATCCTCTCCCTTTTTTATACGTGCAGATAATATATTTCCCCCAGAAGGTCAAAGAAGAAGTGGTAAAATATATGTCATAGTCAATAGACTAGGGGTCACCAACACAGGAGGCTTGAGGCAGAATGCAGCCTTAGACACTTGCTCCTTATGAGAGTGATTGTAAATATAATTTATTTGCCCTCCTTACTTCACAGAGTTGTGAGGAAAACATGTTGCATATATTCTTTGCAAAGTTAATGCATGATAAAAAGTGTGGGTGAAAATCAAAGTGTAGAAGTAGTATTCAGGTACTCCTTTTTTGTATGTTTTGATGATTCCTTCTTTGAACAAATACTTATAAAGTAAATATAGAGTATATTAAAAGGACATTCATAAGAGAAATGGAGATATAGAGAGAAAGACAAAGACATAGAGAGACAGAGACAGAGGGAGGAAGGAAGGAAGGGAGGAAGGGACAAAGGAACGAAGGACAAAGTAAATGGGAGGAAATACCAAGATTAGATTAACCTCCTGGTTAATCTAGATACTCTAGGTTCTTATAGTTTAGCAAAGGTAAGCACTATGGGCAAATACCTATGAGACAAAATAATACATGTTCAGCGTATCATAAAGTTAAATCAATAAATGTGTATTATTCATCTACTAAAGGATAGGTACTGTGCTAAGTGAAGGAGATACAAAGGAAGGTAAAACAAACCAATACAAAAAAAACCTGCATGAAGTGTACAGTTTAATTAGGAGACACAACATGTAAACAACAATGTAAATATATATACACATAAACACACTTATAACATGTATGTATGTACACACATGTATGTATTATATATGAATAATTTGTGTATGCATATATAATTATGTATATTCATATATGTATGCATATACTTATAATAAATTGAAAATACACAAAAGGGTGGAAAGAACTCCTATAGAAGATGAAATTTTATCTGGGACTTGAGAGAAGACAGGAAACAGCAGTGAAATCAGAGAACATTCCATGCTCTCCATGGGAAACAGTCCATAAAAATGCCCAGAATTGGAAGATGGAGCAACAAGGAGGACAGTGTCATTGGATCACAGAATATTTGAGCAAGAGGAAGTGTAAGATCATTATATAACCTCATATTTTATTTATAGTCTTAATGACTCCATGGACCATAACTGCAGACCCTTCTAATCTCCAAAGTTTGTCTAAGTTCACGTTCATTGTTTCCATGATACTATCTATCTGTCTCAATATGTTAAATAGGACTGGGGGAATTCAAAGAACAGAAATAAAAGTTCACATACAGTTGACCTAACTACAGGATTTATTAATAATCTACAGAACAGACCCATATAAAAAGAGTACTAGACCCATTCACTCTCCAAAGTCCTGTCATCTCCTTACTTGTTGCTATAGAGAGCTAAGGCTTCTGGCTAGGGTAGGAAAGGTAAGATGAGTTCATGAATTTGCTTTATTTCTGTTGTCTAGCTATAGGTTTGCTCATTTGAAACCATTTTTAAAATCAAAGTATGTCTAGATTACATAAAAATTTTTGAATTTTGTGAGTCTTGAATCTGATACTGGAAAGCTTAGTTAATATTTTCATACACAGAAGCCTCTGATCAAAGCAGAAAGGTTCTTACACTCTCATGTGACTTTGAGAGATGATACATAAACAGGAAGATAATTCAGAAATTTTATAACTATTCCTCTCTATTTGGTATATTAGTTGGCATCAATGTTTAACCCATACAGTCATAATCAGCGAAGTTTCAGTATGACAATACTTTCCTTAGTATCTCCATAAACAGTTTTACTTATAAAAGAAATTCATCCAAAGGGTCAACATCATTGATGACAGTCTCACAAAGGGTAGTTTGACTCATTTATGCATCACTTTAATCGGCTTTGAACCAAAATTAGTTCCCCATGTCATCAGTTAGCGGATATTAAAGATCTCTACCAACCACAAAAGTGTCCAGAGTGTCTGAGAGAGAAACAAAGATATTCACAGAGCCTACAGTTCTCAGACTTTAAAGTTAAGGTTAAATGATAAAGGAAACACAATATCATTGATGCCACAATCCCATTTGAAGATTCCCTGTGGTTTTTTTTCTAAAAATAAAACATCCGAATACATTGATAAGTTCTCATGAAGCATGTGGCTTTTTTTTTTTTTTTGGTTGCGAACATCTGTTGTTTAATCATTGTTTTTGCAGTACAGCAAATGCAAAGCATATTTTACCTTAATTAACTCATCTGGGGAGGGGGTGGAAGTGAAAACCGTCAGACATTTGAGAACACTGGTTTTAAGCACATCGGCAGGAATGGAATGTTACCTTGTTCATTTTATGGCCAGTTTTATGGTTCCCACAGCGATAGCATGACTGCTCAGCGCAGAGCCCTATCTGCATATCATTAAGTGCAGTTAGACTCTGCAGTCTCTAGAGGTCTCTGCACATCACCATTTGCAAACTGCCATCCCCAGACTGATGCCTTTTCAAGACACAGACTTTCACATGAATAGGACCTAAAGGAAACTGATCATGCTGACCATACTCTTAGCACACACCTCTGCACAAGCAGCTGACAACATGATTTTCTGTCTGATTTCTTTAATTTTTTAATCTGTTGGCATACATATGCAGAAATCCAAACTAGATGCAAGGAATTTCAGTGGGCAAGCACTAGCATCTGGAATAATTACAATAATTTTTGTTAATTGTATTTACTTACATATTTATTTTACTTATATTATATAAGCTTTATATTTGCAAGGTACTTTGCTTAGATTATTTCAGTTGATCCTTACCACAACCCTGGGAGGTAGGTACTAATATCCTCATTTTACATGTTGTAAAACTGAGGCTGAGAAGTTAATTGACTTACCAGGGTCATACTACTAGTTTGTATCTGAGGCTAGATATGAACTCAGGTCTTCATGACTCCAAGTTCAATTCTCCATCCATTATCTGATCCTTGTTCTCCTAAATGAATGAAGCAGTTATTAATCACTTACTGTGTGTAGAGCAATAGAGGTACTAACAGAAAAATGACAGGGTTTCCAAGGAGTTTACATTCTAATTGGGGCGATGGCAAATATGTTAGATGGAAACAATTTTAATTAATTTTATTTTTAAGTTATACAATATTTCCAAACTATACTGCTGCTACTACTATGACGATGATGACGGTGACGACTGCAACAACAATGATGACTATGATGATGACTAGTCATACAGAAAGATTTTGTGGGCCTTAGGATGGAAGGAAGGGCTGATGCTGAGTCTGAAGCATGGTTGCTCCCAAGGCTCTTGGTTGGAATCCTAGATTGTCACCAGCAGGATCTGAGTGGGAGATGGCAGTCCAGATGCCTGGTACATGCATCTTCCCCTCGAGGTGCCTTGTTGCTTTAGCAGGGGTGGAGTGGGGAAGAGGAGGCTTGCCTGCTCTAGCTGTGGATACCAGCTCCTTAGCAATTGGTTGGTATATCTGACCCACCATTGTACTTACCTGGGTGATGATTATAAGGGCTGAAAAAGAAAGAAGATGCCAATCCTATAGCTCCTTGCTTATTAAACTTGGAGCATTTGGTCAGCAGCTGTTGCAAGTTGTGATGAGGAAGTTGGCACCCCTCTTCACAAGGAACACATGTCAGTGATGACTGGGGCAGAAGCAGCTCAAGTAGGTCTGGTGGTTTAAGGAGACACTGAGATTCTCAAGGCTCTTGGGCTTAGGAGACTCAGATGCCTTTGTCAGGGGCTTAGTGGAAATGGTGGATCAAAGTGGTGGTGGTGATTTAACCTTCCTTTTGTCGCTCCCTTTGGGAGCCTTGATGGTTCAGGTAGGTTGGCTTGCCTGCCTTGTATGTGGCAGTTTATTGACACTTGATGAGGGTGACTGACCCCTTCTACCCAAAGTTGCTTCCCTGGATTTTGGATGCAACTCTCCTTTCTCCACAGGAGTTGTTTTTTCAGATGTTGGCTGTGACAGTCAGGCTGTTCGTAGGGTTAGTGGTCTGCAACATGCTGTGTCATTTTTGTTTATCACAAAAGAGATCACAAGAAGTCTTATATAAGATGACCTTTCAGCTGAACCTCGAAGGAAGTAAGAGATTTGCAGAGCCAGAGGTGAGGAGTTAATATGTTCTAGTCATGAGGATAGACACTACAAAGACATAGGGAAGGGAGATGAGGTGTTGCTATTAGCAGGTCAGAAAGTAGGTCAGTTTGACTGGGATGTGGATTGAAGGAAAATATTATATGATAAACCTAGAAAGGGAGTTTGAAGGCAATATGTGAAGGGCTTTGAATGCCAGAGTTTACAACCAAAAGACTGAATCTTTTAGAGCAGAAGCATGATATGGTCAAATGTGAACTTTAAGAAAATGACTTTGGCAGCTGTGTGGAAGATGAATTGGACCAAGAGAGATTTTAGGCACAGAAGACAATTAAAAGGTTATTTCATAGTCCAGGAAAGAGTGTTTGAGGGCTTGAATTAGAATGGTGGCCTATGGGTATAGAAGAGACATGTCAATAGGACTTGGAAACAGAATGAAAACAGGAATGATTGAGAGTGAGGAGTCCATGATAATTCCTGGATTGCAATCTTGGATGACATGAAAGATAATCTATGGAAATATCAAGGAAAGGAAAGCCAGGCTCCAAATATAGGGCACTTTATTTTTAGAGACCAGTACTACAGAAGCACCTCCTCTGGCTGGTGATCCAACTCAGTGTCTCTAAAGGGTCTTCAGGGCCCGAGTGAAGTCCTGACTGTCGAACCAGCCAGCAACAATGATCTTCTCTGACGTAACATACTTAACTAAGCTCCAGAGAACCGGGAGTACTCTCTAAAGAGAAATTTAATGATATTAATACTTGGCAAACTTCTGTGCTCTAGTCTTGGACCCCATATCTGGTCTTGAACTGCAACCAGAAGAGGTGGACTTAATAGGAAGAACTTGATATTTTTAAAATTTATTTCCTTTTCAGTTCTCAACATTCACTTCCACAAGAATTTGGATTCAAAATTTTCTCTACATTTCTCCCGATCCCCCACCCCAGGATAGCATGCTCCCCTTCCTCCAGTCAGTCCTCTCTTCTATTACCCACCCTTCTACCATTACCCTTTCCCTCTATTGTCCTGTAGGGCAAAGTAGATTTATATACTCCATTGCCTGTATAGTTTAATTTCCAATTACATGCTGAAACAATTTTTAACATTCATAATTAAAGCTTTGAGTTCTATATTGTCTCCCTTCCTCCCCACATACCTTCATTGAGAAAACAATTTAATATAGGTCATACATGTGTAACAATGCCAAGTACTTCCATAATAGGAATGTTGTAAAAGACTAACCACATTTCTCTCTGTCCTATCCTCCCCTCAATTTATTTCATTCTCTCCCTTGACCTTTCCTCCCACAATAGTGTTTGCTTCTGATTATCACCTTCCCCAATTTTCTGTCCCTTCTGTTATCCTTCCTCTCATATCCCCTTCTCCCTAGCCTTCCTGAAGGTAAATAGAATTCCATATCCAGTTGAGTGTGTGTTATTCCTCTTTAAACGAAATTCCATGAGAGAAAACTCACTTATTTCCATATATCTCCCTCCTCTTCCCCTTCATTATAGGAGCTCTTTCTTCCCTCTTGTATGTGAGATGATTTGGTATATTCTACCTGTCCCTTTTTCTTACACCTAGTACATTCCATTCAACAATAAATTTTATTTTTTTAGGTATTCTCTCTTCATATTCAGCTCACCCTGTGCCTTCTCTATGTATATGTATATGTATATATGTATATATATATTTATACACACGCACTTACACCCATATGTATACCTACACCCACATAACATAACACATATACCCATCCCATACACAACTACATATATACATACATGTATACACATATATACGTGTGTATATATGCATGTATATGTATATGTATGTATGTGTGTATGTACACACATGCACATATTTTTCCTCTAACTACCCTAATATTGAAAAAGGTCTCATGATTTACAAATAACATCTTCCCATCTAGGAATGTAAACAGCTCAACTCTAATGAATTCTTCAAGGCTTCTGTTTCCTGTTTACCTTTTCATGTTTCTCTTGATTCATGTATTTGAGAGTCAAATTTTCTATTCAGCTCTGGTCTTTTCAACAAGAATGCTTAGAAATCCTCTATTTCATTGAAATTCTATTTTTTCCCCTGAAGTACTATACTCAGTTTTGCTGGGTAGGTGATTCTTGGTTTTAATCCCATCTCCTTTGGCCTCTGGAACATCATAGTCCAAGTACTTCAATCCCTTAGTATAGAAGCTGCTAATTCTTTTTTTATCCTAATTGTATTTCTAAAATATTTGAATTGCATCTTTCTGGCTGCTTGTAATATTTTATTTTTGACATGGAAACTCTGGAATTGGTTACAATATTCCTAGGAGTTTTCCTTTTGGTATCTCTTTCAGAAGGTGATTAGTGAATTCTTTCCATTTCTATTTGGCCCTCTGATTCTAGAATATTAAGGCAGTTTTCCTGGAAAATTTCTTGGAAGATGATGTCTAGGCTTTTTTATCATAATTTTCAGGTAGTCCAATAATTTTTAAATTATACCTCCTGGATTTATTTTCCAGGTCAGTTGTTTTTTCCAATTAGATATTTCACATTGTCTTCTATTTTTCCATTCTTTTTGTTTTATTTTATGATTTCTTGGTTTCTCATAAAGTCATTAGCTGCCATATGCTCCATTATAACTTTTAAATAATTATTTTCTTCAGTGAGCTTTTTAATTCTACTTTGTAAAGCATTCTTCTCCTCATCAACTTTTTGGGCCTCTTTTGTTATTTGGATTAGTCTTTTTTTAAAACCTCTTTGATTTAAAGAATCAAAATTCTTGTTCAGTTCTTTCATGACCTGAGATGATTGCATTTATTTGGAGGTCTGGATGCAGTAGCATTGACTATAATGTTTTCCTCTGATGGTATGCTTTGTTCTTCCCCATCCAAAAGGATGGGAGAAAATATCTTTTCACCAAAAATGTAGCCTTCTATAGTCTTATTTTTTTCCTTTTTGGAATATTTTTGTAGCAAGTTACTTTACTTTTGAGTCTTTTTCAAATGGAGGGTACACTACCCTAGACTTCAGAAGTTTTGTGCAGCTGTTCCCTGAGATATCTCTAGGGACATGTAAGTTCTAAGTTCCTCCAAGGTAGTAAAATCAAAGGAGAGGAGTTTACTCCTTTCCTGGCCTGCACTCTGATCTGTGAGCAACCCCAAGCACTCTTTTCTGCCCTGGAACTGTGAGTAGGATTCCTTCTGTACAGCTGCCACCAACTCCACTACACCAGAGCTCCTCCTTGACCCAGGACCACTAATCAGGACTAAGACTCAGATCAGCTGTTCAATTACCCCAGGGTTTTCTAGTTGAGGATTCCAAAAGTGGAAGCCGTTGCTACAGTGGCTGCTGCCACCCTAGGGAAGGGACTGGAGCCAAATTGTGCTCCCTTCTTACTCAGATGAAATAGCTTTGTTACTGAACTTTGAAGCTGTCTTTGGCATTTGTGGGTTGAAAAATATGGGAACTGGAGTTGCTACCCATGATTCCATGCCCTGAGGCCTTCTCTAGTCCTCTCTGGACTGCATGGCCTAGGCTGGACTGCACTCTGCTCCGAGTCTTATGCTGTAGACCCTTCCTGTCAGTCTTTTAGACTATCTTGCACAGGAAATCTGTTTCACTCAGTCACGTGTCATTCTAGAATTTATTTAGAGTAACTTTTTACATGTATTTTATGGGTTATGTTGGGAGAGCTAAAACAGGTCTGTCCTTTTACTCCGCCATCTTGGCTGCACCAGAACTTGATATTTTTGAAGCCAAGGGTAGGAGTAGAGACTTTGCTAAAACATTTACTGTCTGCTCTGAGAGGAGATGTCCCATGTGGTTTACTAATCCAATAGTGACAAGGGTCTATTTTGGATACCACAAGAGAATCTAGAGATTTAACTAGATTTAACAGGAGAAGGTGGGTCTTCAAGAGAGATAGCATCTTTTGGAAAATAAGAAAAACTTGAGAGGACATCTGCCAGTTGAGGACAATATTTTAGAGATGATTAGATTAGTTGTACAAGTACTGTCTCATTCTCAAATGGCAGTGAAATGGACCCTACCAGGAAATATGCATAAACAAATATGAAACAAAACCTTATACAAGATACATTTTCTATAAGGTACTATGATATATAGAAATGCTTATGGCCAAACACTGAATCATGCTGATTTCATACACATCTCTTTCATGTATCCCCATCCCCAGTCACTTTTGTTTGGTAAATAAAGGCTTTTTAATTAATTTTGCAGGTATAATTGCAAATATGGATATATATATATATATATATATATATATACATATATATATATATATATATATATATATATATTTATACATATTTGTTTTTTTTCCCCCTATACTGTCTAGTGGAATGATTCTCCAAGGTTTCTGAATAGGATTTCAGGTCAATAAGAATATATGCCTTTGAAAGATAAGATAGCTCTTTATTTCATGATATCTCTGACTCTGGAGTTACCTCACTGAATGTTTTATTGTAAATCTAGGAAGCTTGGCCAGTCAATGGTGAGTTATCCCCAGCACCAAAAAGATCTGATTTCAAATCTAAAACCTGACAATTAATAGCTGTATGTTCCTTTATCTCTCTGTACTCAAGAAAACTCTCTAGGATTCATTTATCAAATCACAAATGAGTTTCAATCTTCATTGTGCTGGAAGTCCCCACAATTTGTAAATCAGAGAACCCTCCTTTATTTGCACATTGTAAGTAAAGTTTATGACTAAATAAGTTTAAATTAACATTTCTTCTAAGATCTTCATTTATTCTACCATGTCTTACAGAATAGGAGACATGGAATTCCTTAACCTACTACTCTCTGTCATAAAGTTAACAGATAAATTAACAAACATTTATTAGGCACTTAGTGTTGGACACTTGGGAGGTGTGAAAGTTAGATAAGAAACATTGCCTTCTCTCAAAGGCCTTAAATTTCAAAGATTCTTTAGGAATGTGTGTGTGTGTGTGTGTGTGGAGCAGGGAAAAATTTAATTGATAGAGTCTTCCTATGTGGGCAGTACTATCCATATTCAGAATATACCAAAAAGAGGACGTTTTGAAGTCAAATTGTTGAAGTTTTCTCCATGAAGATAAGTGGACTTATATTCACAAAAGGCTTAGAATATTTAAGTATACCCAGTCTGTGAGGTTAGGGATATTTTTTTAAATTATATTTTAGTGTACTAGGAATCAGTGGTAGAGTAACGACTATTATCTTCCATTGCAAAAAAAAATACTATGTATTTTCAAGATATTCACTTCAAATAAATAATTCAGAAATTAAAAACAAAGTTCTTACTGTATTCTGGGCACTATGATAAAAGGTAGGGATGCAAAAAGAAAAACAACAGCGATGATAGTATGACAACATTTGACCTGAAGGAACTGGCATTCTATTTGGGAGTGTGTGGGTGTAATTCAACCTGTAGATCACCAAATAAATAAGAAGTATGTACAAAACAAGACAAAATAAATGCAAGAGGTAGCAGTAACAACCTGTGAGATGAGGAAAGGCATATTGTAGAAAGAAACACTTGCACCCTGCTTTGAAGGATGTCCAGTATAACATATTTACTTTTCTTAAAAAAAATTTATATTATATTTCAACATTCATTTTCACAAAATTTTGAGTTCCAAATATTCTCTCCATCTCTCTCCTCCCCCACCCCATATGCTGAGCATTCTAATTACCCCTACCACCAATCTGCCCTTCCTTCTACCATCCCTTCCTTCCTTTATTCCCATCTTCTCTTTTGTCCTGTAGGGCAAGATAAATTTCCATACCCTATTACCTGTATTTCTTATTTTCCAGTTGTATGAAAGAACAATACTCAACAATTATTCCTGAAATTTTGAGTTCCAACTTCTCTTCCTTCCTCCTTCACCACCCAGCCCATTGAGAAGGCAAGCAATTCAATATAGGCTATATATATGTAGTTTTGTAAATGACTTTCATAATAGCATGTTGTGTAAGACTGACTGTATTTCCCTCTATCCTATCCTTCCCCCCATTTCTTCTATTATCTCTTTTGACCTTGTCCCTCTCCAGGAATGTTGACTTCTAATTGCTTCCTCCTCCCATTGCCTTCCCTTCCATCATACCTTCCACCTTGCTTATTCCCTTCTCCTCCACTTTCCTGTATTGTAAGATAAGTTTTCATACCTAAATGAGTGTGCATTTTATTCCTTCATTGAGTCCAATGTGATGAGAGTGATGAGAGTAAGCTTCCCTTTCACCTCCCCCCATTTTCCCTCCATTGAAAAGTCTTTTTCTTGCCTCTTTTATGAGAGATAATATGCCTCATTCCATTTCTCCCTTTCTACTCCCAATATACTCTTCTCTCACCCCTTAATTTTATTATTTTAGATATGATTCCCTTTCTATTCAACTCACACGGTGCTGTGTGTGTGTGTGTGTGTGTGTGTGTGTGTGTGTGTGTGTGTGTAATCCTACCAACTACCGAGACACTGAAAAAGTTTCAAGAGTTATAAATATTGTCTTTCCATGTAGGAATGTCAACAGTTCAACTTTAGCAAGTCCCTTAGGATTTGTCTTTCCTGTTTACCTTTTCATGCTTCTCTTGATTCTTGTGTTTGAAAGTCAAATTTTCTTTTCAGCTCTGGTCTTTTCATCAAGAATGCTTGAAAGTCCTCTCTTTCATTGAAAGACCATTTTTCCCCCTGAAGTATTATACTCAGTTTTGCTGGATAGGTGATTCTTGGTTTTAATCCTAGTTCCTTTGACTTCTGGAATAGCATATTCCAAGCCCTTTGATCTTTTAATGCGGAAGCTGCTAGATCTTGTGTTATCCTGATTGTATTTCTACAAAACTCTTATTGTTTCTTTCTAGTTGCTTGCAATATTTTCTTCTGGACCTGGTAACACTGAAATTTGGCTACAATGTTCCTAAGAATTTCTCTTTTTGGATCCCTTTCAGGAGGTGATTGGTGGATTCTTTCAATTTTATTTTGCCCTCTGATTCTAGAATATCAGGGCAGCTTTCCTTGATAATTTCATGAAGGATGATATCTGGGCTTTTTTTTTATCATGGCTTTCAGATGGTACCATAATTTTTAAATTGTCTCTCCTGGATCAGTTTTCCAGGTCAGTTGTTTTTTCCAATGAGATATTTGACATTATCTTCCATTTTTTCATTCCTTTGTTTTTGTTTTGTGATTTCTTAGTTTCTCATGAAGTCATTAACTTCCATCTAACCTCCATTTAAAAAACTATTTTCTTCAGTGAGCTTTTGAATTTCCTTTTCATTTTGTTAAATCTGCTTTGTAAAGCATTCTTCTCCTCATTTGCTTTTTGAGCCTCTTTTGCCAATTGAGTTAATCTATTTTTAAAGGTGCTGTTTTCTTCAGCATTTTTTGGGTCTCCTTTTGCAATTTATTGACTTGCTTTCCATGATTTTCTTGTGTCTCTCACGTTTCTCTTCCCAATTTTTCCTATATCTCATTTACTTGATTTTCAAAATCCTTTTTGAGCTCTTCCATAGTCTGAGATCATTGAATATATATTTTGAATGTTTGGGATACAAAAGCCTTGACTTTATGTCTTTTTCTCATGGTAAGCATTGTTCTTCCTCATCTGAAAGGATGGGAGAAGATATCCATTCACCAAGAAAATAACCTTCTGTAGTCTTATTTTTTTCCCCTTTTTTGGGCATGTTCCTAATCAGTTACTTGACTTTTGGGTCCTTTGTCAAGAGTAGGGTATACTCTTGTGATTTGTAAGGTCTCAGTTCCTCCATGGTGGCACAATCCAGCTTGTACACTGGTCTGGGAGCAACAAGAAACTTTTGTGCCCAGAATCTGCAAGTTCTAGAATTTCCTCTCCACAATCACTTGCCTGAATTTCTGCCAAGCCAGCACTGGGGGCTGAGATTCAGATGAATCTCCAGGAGCTTTAGGTGGAGGCAGGGCTGTCACACAGGGCTCAGTTACCCCAGGGACTTTATAATGAGGCCTTCAGCAAGGGATGAGAGCTGCTGTCTGCCTTGGGATCCCCTGCCTGCTATTGCCTCTGTTACTACTGCCTGAGGTCAGAGCTATGGTGACACCCTCCTCCCTTCCTGGTCAGCTAAAAAAATCCTCTCACTGACCTTTGGTGCCTGTGGGTTGAGGGATCTGCACTACTGCTGGAGATTCTGTCCCTGAAGCCTGCTCAGTCCTCCTCCTCCCACAGTCCTGCTCCTCCCAGTGCTGCTCAGCCAACGCTAAGCTGGGCTCTGTACTGTGTCTGGTGTGACTTACCTTTCCCATCCTCGTTTCAAGGTCACCATGGGCTTGAAATCTCCTCCACTCCATTGTTCTGTGGCTTCTGCTGCTTTTGAATTTGTTGAGAGTCTTTCTTTACAGGTATTTTATGGACTATGGAGGAAGAGCTAGTGTATGTGCATCTTTCTACTCCTCCATTTTGGCTCTGCACACCCAGGATATCATATTTTCAACTTAAAAGTCAAGTATCAAAAAGGACTGAGTTGTATGGTATTATTTCTATTCAGCTAACATTTTTTAGAATGGAATTTCTCAATTCAAAAATCTTCAGTGGCTCTTTATTTCCTGTTGTATTTTGTCCAATATCCTCAGCCTAGAATTCAGGGTCTTGTACATATGACTGAACTACACTTTTTATTGCCTTATTCCCCCAGATTTCTTCTCCTTCCCTCCTCATTACAAACTTAGCCTCAGCCATACAAACAATTTTGTTTCTCTGAACATTAGCTTATATTTTTTCCTTCCTCTGACCATGTACCTCCACCTACAGTCTCTACTTGTTGTACTCCTATTCTTCCTCAAGGACTAACAAAAGGGACCTTCCCTTATGAAACTTTTATAAATAGCATTAATCAGATTATGAACTTCTGCATACTTCTGATTCCAATACCCCCAATACTTTCTTTATAATTGTGTTTCATAGCACTTTGTATATTAAAGTTTGAATTTCAGTTATTTGTGTTCTTTTCCTGTCTGTCTTGCTGGACTGCAAGCTGCCAGAGGACAAAAATTGCGTGTGTGTGTGTGTGTGTGTGTGTGTGTGTGTGTGTGTATCTTCCACAATGCCTGGTGCCATACCTAGCATAGTTTAACTACTCATAAAGTACTTGCTGTGTTAAGTGGGAGAAATAGCACCCCCAAGAGATGTAATATTTTCTTCTTCTTAAGGACTTCAGAGGGATCTGCTTCCATTAGTTTTCTCCTTTGTACTCAAATTCAAAAGTTTGTATTACTAGATCCTTCTCTGTTCTGACACTTTCTCTTCCTCTGCAAAGATAAAGTACGTGGTCTCTCTTCATTCTAACCAACACCGTTCCCCTAATGATCCCCACACAGGTGTTGCATTTTTTCAAAATACAACATTCATTTTGTTAAACTGATCAGTCTTTTACATTTTCTCTCCATGAAGAGCAAATTAAGTAAATGGTAAGAGAGATCAAGCATTTAAGTCTCTCATATGAGTTCTTGCTTTCCTGATTTCGTGGGCATTTTCCCACTTACTTTTCTATCCATTTTTATCTAATCTTTAAATAGCCCTTTTCAGATCTTTGCAATATGAACATTTCTTCCAGTAAATCTGATTTTCAGAGCAGGCAAATTTGATTTCCAATGGAATGATTAATCTCTCTACAATTTCCAAATCTGACTCTGATTTCTTTGTGTTGTTGTTGTTGTTGTATATAAATGGGTCAGTGTCTTGCCTTCTTTGCAGGATTCAGCATATTAAGATAAATAGGTATTTGAACATCAAACCCAAGGAACTTTTAGGTTCTCGACAATGACAGCATGTTGCAGCATTGTGCACAACTTCTTTTGAGAAATTTTAAGTACCCAAACCCATAAAGTTTATAAATAATAGGAATATTAGAGGAGAGAAATAATAATTAAAATTCTCCCAGCATTCACAAAGTGACCTCCTCCCAGGTTTTTACCAGATCTGCCAATTGTCTGAATTCATGAAGAAGCAGGAATAATAGAAGGCATATTTTATTGTGTCCACAGAAAAATAAACTCACTTAGTGAAATCCAGTCACCTGACCCACATGAACTGCATCCTTAATTACTGTAAGACTTGACTGATATAATTGAGCCACTATCAGGCAACTAATAAAAAGTGGAGAACAGGAGAAGTAGCGAGTACAGCACCAGAAAAGAATGAATGTTGTTCTGATTTTCAAAAAAGAGCAGAGATCAAAGAAATTTTTACAATAAATTTTGGAAAGGTTCTAGAAAGTAGTGCTTCACTGGTTTTGTGCCATGGGCCCCTTTGGTAGTCTAGAAAAGTCTAACAATACAGTGATTTGTAACATTCATTTATTACTGAAGGAACTACTTAAATTCATAAAAAGACTGGTGAACATACACACATATACATACACATGCTTACGTACATATATGTGTATGTATATGCTTATATATACGTATATTATATGTATACTATGTATGTGTATATATATATATATATACACACACACATATATGCGTGTTTTTTTGTGTGTGTATATTCATAGACTTCCTGAATGTCATACATGAATCTATTTGTGAGTCTGTGGATCCCAGATTAAGAATCTCTATTGTACAACATATTAATAAAGAGAAGGTTATTGAATATCATGAAAAGGCAATGGTGAACACAAAGAATCAACATGATTTCATCGAGAAAAGGACATGGAAGACTAACTTTATTTTCTTTTGTGTCAGTTACTGATCTACCTTAATGGAATAGATCGAAGAAAGTTTGTTTAAAAAATTTAGACTAAATTTTAGCAAACTAAGATTCCAGAGCATCTAATAACTAGTCTTGTGGAAATGATGGAATCATGATAGAAGTTCCATCATTTGTTTCATAGCACAATGAGGTGGTTTTGAGAAGAGTTTGAATGACCAGATATAAAGAGTAGTTGTTAAACATCTATGTAAACTTGGTGGAAGGTTTCCAGTGAAGTGCCTCAGGAATCTTTTCTTAGTCCTACACAATTCAATCTTTTCATCAACGTCTTGGATCAATTCAAGGATTACAAATTGGCAGAAGGCCCAAAATGTAGATAGAGGGATAGCTAACATATTGAATGATAAAGTCAGGATTCTAGAATGCGCTGAATCTAATAAGATGAAATTAATTAACAATAAATGCAATTTTTATGCTGCAGTTGAGAAATTATTTTCAGGAGCTTCACCCAAACCTCTTAGACTCTCTATATTCCTTCCAGTCTCCCTTCAATTGCTATCTCCTACATGAAGCCCTTCCTAGTTCCATAAGTTATTAGTCTTTCTTCTTTCCTTAAATAATTTAGTATTTACTATAGATACAGATATATGGATGTATGTATTTGTGTATACATATGTGTATGTATATATGTACATATGTATGTGTATATATGTACATACATACACACATATCTATATATTTAGTGCAGGTTCCTATTGGTCTCACATTCCTCTACCACAAAATAAGCCCTTTTTAGGAGATGAAATATTTCCTTTCTGTCATTATGTCCCCATTGTCCAAGAGTAGAGTTTGGCATCTAGTAGACACTTTTAATAAACACTTGTTAATTGGAATTTAGTGTCTATGTAGAAAGGGATGAATCAGCAGGGCTACCAAAGAATTTTCCTCTTGATGTCCCTGGAACTGTTTGCAAACAATAGTTGAATTTAATCCTGCCTCTTGGAGCACTTGTCCCTGCTACCCTGCTACCTTCCATGTTTACAGGCAATCCAGAACAAAAGAAAAGAAAAAAGAAAGAAATAAACATGATTTTCAGTTTGCTGACCTTGGCTCAGAAAGAAACAATGCCCTTAGTATATATTTGCATAATAGTATCTCTTCTGTAATCTTTCTTTCTGACCTGTACACTATGGAGTTTCTGTCCTAAAGGACAGAAATATTTCAGGAGGGAGGTCACTGAATGCCACTGCATCACAAGGTAAATCTAGCAGCACAAATTAACGTATTGGAACCAAGGCAAGAGAAGTTGATTTCAGTCCTCAAGATTATCTATCTGAATGTCAAAAGAAAGTGATTTACTGAACTGCTCCCTATTATCCTTCAACCAGAACACGGACAACTGTCATTGTCATTGACTTATATTCTTGTCCTCTGCATGATTTTTCTATTTAAGTTTGGCAATGCACCATGCACCCAGAAAAGTACATTACTAGTAGAGACTAATTCATAGGAACATAGATTTAGACTCAGAAGGGACCCTGGATAAAGGTCACAATAAAATAACTTACTCTTTTTAAAGCTGATGAAACTGGGACCAGAGAAATGAAGTGATTTTCACCAGGTCATGCTGACAGTAAATAGAAGACTGGATTTGCACCCAAGTCTTCTTGACTCCAAGCCAGGTACTCTCTCTATCCTTTTATACTGCTCTATTTCACATTTCATGTGAAAAATGACAGATTGTTACTTGATGACCTCTGTTTCTAACTCAATGAACATTAACCATTGGCTACTAAGGAATTCTAGTATAGAGAATATTTGTTGCAACTGGTAAAATGATAGTTTGCATTCTCATTTGTCCCTCTTTTTCTTTTTTTTTAATTGAAGAATCTTTCATTATATTGTGTCCCAAAATAGAAATCAGGTAGTGTTTATTGGTTTTTTTGTGATTTAGTGTTTTCCCTTTGATTTTTCTTTATTTTTTTTCAGTCATTAAATTGAGAACAGAAGAGTCTAAAAGCATAATCTAAGAAACTGATGGCAAGTTGATAATAGCTAGAGGAGAGATTTGAATCATAATATATCTCTTGCCCATGAGCCCCTAATGTAATTTCAATATCTTTCAAAATATTCAAAAAAAAAGTGGTGGCATAATGTTTATCCATGATGACATTCTTGATGAAAAAGTAGATAGATTCAGTGACACCACAAAAGTAAAGGAGAGATGAAATAGGCAACTAAAATTCTACATTGGTGCCCATGGCAGAAGAAAGTCATTGCACTAAATGCTTTACAAATGTTGGAATGTTTGATCCAGTCCTTTAAATACTTACACTTTATGTTAGTATAATACCTACTCTTCTTCCAACATTTGTTCCAAGTCTTCTCTAGGGTAAACAACCCCAATTCCTTCCTCTTATATGGTATAAACTCAGTATCCTTGAACCTCCTCTGGATACTGAAATCCATCAATGGTCTTCTTAAAATGTAGCACTGAACTGAATACAATATTGAAGATGTGTTCTGATCATGGCAGAGGACAGAATGACTGTCATGTCTTTATTCCTGGAATCTATGCCTTTCTTAATACAACTGAAAAACATACTAATTTTTACTTGTATTTTTGTGTGCTATACAATGCAGATTCATATTAAACTTGCAGTTCACCAAAGATCCCTAGACATTGTCAGACTCTCTGCTATCAACCCATTCCTCTTCCATCCTGTACTCCTGAACTTGAATTTTAAACCCATTTGTCCTTGTTCAATTACATGCTGTTATAGTCAGCCCAATATTCCAGCCTGCCATATTCTCTTTAACTCCTGACTTGTTATTCAGTGGGCAAGTTATTCTTCTCAGCTTTGTAGGAAACTTATATGAGCTTGCCATCTTTGTCTTTATCCAAACAATTGTAAAAAATACTAAAAACACAATGAGGTCAAACACCAGCCCCTGGGATACTTCAATGGAGTCCTCTAGCAATGATTAAATAGCTACTATGTGCAAAGGCACTGTGGTAAGCCCCAAAGGCACACAAAAGACAGAAAAAATGAATTAAAAGTACAAAGTAATTGAAAGAAAGGTATCAATGATTAGAGGGAGAAGAAATAGAAAAACAAAGCATCATGTAAGATGTGGTGCCTTACCCTAAACTTGGCAGGATGCTAGGGATTTTAAGAGTAGGGGTGAGGAGGAAATGGAATCCAGGCTTGGGGAACAGGCACAGAGTTTTTACTGATAGAATTAAAAGTAAACAATTGTCAGCTGAAGAATTCAATAGAAAACACCATTTAATCTTTGTAACTTTCACATGAGCTTTGTGCTTTGCATGTACTTAAACAAGAAAAATACAGGGTGAAATCCTAGAAAATAAGACTTTCCCAAATATTAACTGAAATGTTAAGAATGTACTAAGTATGTGGTATGGGATTCACACCATTAGGTAGTACAGAGAGAACTGACCTCACCTCTGATGAATACTAGTTGGTTGATGTCGAACAAGTAATCTAGCTTCTCATGCCTCAGACAACTCTTCAAGACTAAGAGTTGTGGTTGTTTGAACAGAAATTATAGAGGGTGTTTTCTACTTCACTAAGAGAGCACTCTGTAAAGGTAGAATCAAAGGTTTTGAAAAATAAAGGGAGGGACTGGGAGGTGGGAGATTGGCAAAACAAAAAAGTCATTGACTTAATGTGTAAAACTATCATACCTGTGATCTGGTTACCATGGACCACAGGCATCTCCCATTCCACCTTTGTGTTCCTCACACTTGGTTTCATTTTTACCTCTACATTACATTTTGTTTCTTTCATCTTTTTTTTTTTCCCATTCACTGGACCAACACTGTTGTTCTGTCCATCATCACTTGGCTCCTGAACTATTTTAATTTCCTCATAGCTGATCTTCTGTCTCTAGGTCCTTTGCTTTCAATCCAACCTCCATGCATCTTTCAGATTGATATTCATAAAACAGAGATCTAACGATGTCACTCCTTTGCTTAAGAAGATCTAGAGTCTCCCAACAAACTCTCAGGTAAAATGAAAATTTCTCTAATAGTCAAAGTTCTTCATAATCTTGGTTACAGTCTAACATTACAGATTTATTACTCTTCTATTTTCACTCTCTGTTCCAACCACCTTGACCTTTTGCTCCATGTCTTCCTTTCAGGTTCTTTTTGTTTATTATTATGAATTAAATGAATCATTCCAGTCCTTTGACAGATCATAAATTTCTTGAGGACAGGGACTTGCTTTCTTTTTCTTATTTGTATTTCTAGGTTTGGTGCTTAATACATGTGGTTTTGAAATGAATTATCTCCTTTTCTTTCTCTGTACATAGTTCTTTCCCTCCCTCATTCTTAAACTTTATTCCTCCTTCCATCCACCTCTTTGACTCTCTGACTTTCCTTTAATCTTAACTTTCTAAATATGTTGTGAGGTCCAAGTCTATCTAGGTCTATCCCCTGTAATATAGCATAGTCAGTGCATGGCTGGGAGGGAGGCATGATAAATATCTCTTGCCTCCTTTCCTCCTACCCTTCTCCTTATTCCTGCCAAGAAGGGAAAAAGGAAATTAGAGATAGAGACCAATTGACTCCCCTGGGGGCAGAGGGAGAAAAGGGAGAGAGGAAACCAGCAACAGCTGTATCTATCAGTTCCCTTAAATATTGCAAGTCTATGGAATGAGATTTATTGAGTCAGTCTAACTTCTGATTGCTGTTCAATACTGGGGGTAGGGCTTGACCTCTTTTCTACCAAATATGCATTCTAAAATGAACACATAAAATGCTTAGCAAAGAAAACTCATTTATCCTAATTGGGATCAAAACAGAAATTAAGGAAGTTATATGTATAAGAATATATAAATCAGATAATACAGAATGAATTATCTCTCCTATTGGGGATGAGGAGAGACAGAGATACAGACAGGAAACACACACACATAGAGAGAGAGAGAGAGAGAGAGAGAGACAGAGAGAGAGAGAGACAGAGAGAGAGAGAGAATGATTTACCAGATAAAAGGAAGGGGGACCAAGAGACAGAAAGATGGAGACAAAGAGGGAGAGACAAAGACAGAGAGAGGGAAAGATAGAGTTGAAGAGAGACAGACAGAGATAGAGAGAAAGAGGAAGTAAGTATTGGATGTTAGGAGAAGTTCCTTTTGTCTGTTGTAGTAAGCTGGGCATAGGAACATGATGGAGACTACCAATTGCTCTCATATCTTCTGAGAGTTTTTTCTTCCTTCAGTACTCTTAAGTGGGATTGATTTCATCCATCTCCCCTACAGAAGTTGAAAGCCAGAAGCCCCTGAATTGATGACTGAGCCAGAAGTGACCCAAAGCTTAAAGAGAGCTAGAGAGTTCTGCTCCATCACAGGACATTGATCTCCACCAATAAGGAGAGCATAACATACCAATGGACTTTTCTAGGGATAAAACAAATTGGAGTAATACACTTATATTTTTTTATTTGTGTTCATATTTCTATAGATTGTAGTACATAGTAGATATCAGATATTATTTTACTGAATAAATGAACAGAGTGAATCATAATGAGAATAAGGAAAGATTCCTCCTAACTCAAATCCTTGCCCACTGCAAAATTTACTCACAAACTTCTTAAGAAGTGACTCACTCAGCACTACAGAATCACTCTTTGTATATTATCTACTCAATTAGAAAATAACATAAAGATCTTGGAAAGATCTAAAGCAGGGATTGACTACATTTTTGCATTTATATCCCTATGTCTTAGTAGAGTGCTTGTCATATTACAAAGGTGAAAATAATGCTTTTTCATTCATCCATGCATTCATTGCCCAAGGTTCTCCAGGTGGTAAGGGAAAGTATATGTTGAATCCAGTTCTTCTGATTTAAAAATCTTTCTTTATGTCATATTACAATTATTGGCATATAATTGAACCCTCATCATCAGCTCAGTCTTCAAACATGTTCATAAAATGAAATTCCTGAGACTATGTGTGTGTGTTTATTTTTATGATGTCTAATAAATTAGCATTGTATGAAGGTTGGAATGGGTGTAAGTCCAAAGATGAGAGGTTGATGACAGTTTCTTCTTGGTATTAAAAACAGCTTTACTAGTTTTGGTTTTATTTTTAGGAACAGCAGCAATTTTGAGTGCGAAAGGTATTTAGAGGAAGCTGAAACAGATGGAAACACCAGATCTCACAGAGACACCTCAGGAAGACTCACTTGATATCTCACAAGCAAAGATCGTTTTAAGATAACCAGAGGATGAATCAATTCACTGGAAATGCTGCTCAAAATGTCAGAAAAGGTGGAGATATCTGTCTATTAGAGCTTGGATTAGATGGGTGAATATCTATATTAATGAAGAACAATACTGTTTACAAGGAGAAGCAACAGTACAGGCTGGACATCCAGGACTAATATTTGAGCCATACGTGTGGAGATGAGAAGTATTCCTTCGAAATGTGATAAAAACAAGGGAAAAGTGTGATTTACTGAATATAAAATATATAATCAGAGTACTGGTTAGATTGGAAAAAAGCATGCACATCAACTTTCTTCCCCATAGCATCTCAAACAGAAATGGGTGGAATCCAAATAAGCTTGGATAGATCTAGGTTTCTAAGTGAGAGGAGTGGTAGTACATTGTAAGGAGTACTGCCTTAAAGTAAAGAACTTGAGTCTGAATCCAGGCTCTGTCATATATTCCTGTGTGATGTTATTGAAGTAGTTTATCCTCCATTTGCACAATGGAGAGTAGACAAGATGACTTCTGAATGCCTTTAATCTCTTAATTAATAATCCAACTATGTTATTACTTCACAATAAATTTACTTTGCAAATAGAAGGGAAGTTTCCAGAGAAACAAAAGACATAGAGGTTCATAGATTTATAGGTGGAAGGGATCTTACAGATCATGTAGTCTAAGTCCCTCATTTAACAAGTAAGGAACCTGAAATTCTGACTTGCTGAAATTAACTAAGATAGTAAATTGCAAAACTGGTATTGGAACTTAGCTCTCCTGACAACTAATTCTGTATTCTTTCCTCAGCAGCATATATAGCTTTCGGTGTCCTTCGGTATCAGATAAAAGTAGCTCTTTCATATAGTTGTTTTAGAGGAAAGCCTTCTAAGTAAAGGAAATTACAATAATAACCTCCTATCTATGGAGGGAGCTGTTGGCACTGGTGGGAAAAGAAGGTGAAATAAAATGACTTCCTTTCAGAACAGTGGTTAATCAGCCATATCTGCACTGGCCTCATCACTGGGCTTTTCTGCTTACTTATTAATAAAAATGGAATAAATTGCTCATGTGTGGATAATGAGATTCATATTCAATCAAACTGAGACACACAGTATGAATTGTATTTTAGCCTGAAAGCAAAGGCTGCTTCCAAATCCTTTAGATGACACAAACTAGTCAAAGCTTGAGGCGGTAGGAAAAGAATGGTGTAATTTTCTCATAAGTATAGTTAATAAAAGAAAGATTAAGAGACACAAACAGCATGGTGAGCTTTAACAGAGCTCCATGTAGCCGTAGGTAGAGTATTAGGAAAAAAAACCCAGCATAATTCCCTGGATCTGATTCTCTATCCCCATGTTCCTTCCTACTTGTGTGTGTGTGTGTGTGTGTGTGTGTGTGTGTGTGTGTATGTGTGTTTTAACTAGTGTAAGCTTACATTAATACCATTTGATATGAGCAGTGATGATTTGCTAAAATGTGGAATACTACAGATGTTCCATGATAAAGAATAAAACAGGTTTATGATTAAATAAACTGGTTTATTATGCCTAGAAATCTTAATTGCCCTTGTTAAAACTGTTACATTACATCAGACTTATTTCCCCTTTTTTATAGTGTATTACATGGTCTGAAAACACAATTCTCTAGTCAGGTCATAAAAGTCCAAATTTTTAGATATGGAAAGGATCATGAATTCACTCCCTTTTTCTCCATTTAGAATCCCTAGAAAAAGGAGTTTTTACATATCTAACTAGTATTCTCAAATTCATTATTGATTAAAACATTTTCCCCCAGACCAACTATTCCTAAATTATAGTTCATGTGGATCTTGTCCAGAAAGATAGAGATATCATAGAATCACAAGTGAAAAGAACCTTGGAGTTCATCTGGTCTAACACCTTTATTTTGAATGTAAGATGAATAGAATTATCAAGGTTAATTGATCTGATCAATTCTATCATGAATTTGGTGAATTTCCTCATAAACTTGATCATATGAACATTTTGCTAAAAATATGTACCTGACATCTTCCAGATAGGCAGGTAAGCCAGAAGAAGTTGCTGAGAGGACACAGAGAAGGTACAATTTGTGTCTTCCCTCTTTCTTCTTTCTCCCCTTATCCCCTCTCCTTTCTCTAATTCTTTCTACTACTTCCATCTCTTTCTGCCAACCTTATTTCTCTACCCTTTTCCTTTTCTTTTCCCATCCACTGAGAAACATAAAGTATATATGTGATCAGATAGCTGAGATTAAAAGAATTCTTATAAACTTATGATTATCTCGTGGGTAATTACAAATTTGAAAGCTCCCAAATCCACTCGTCTGGAACGTGCCCTTCCATAGATAGATGAAAAATACTTCCTTAACACTATGCTTCTTAGAGAAAGATGAGGGTTTTTATGTCATGAGGGGAGCAGAGACTTGGACATTGCAATCGTTCTAGTTTTGGTCAGTCTGTACAGATCAAATGTAAATCATATTTCTTGTTCAGTAGATGTGAAGGACTCTGGGCAGGTTTCCTCATTTGTAAATAAAAGAAGGGACTTAACTCCGACATGGGTACTCAAAATGTACTAAATAACTTTCAGATACAGGACAGTATTAATTCTACAAGAATTTAAAGGACTCACAGCGACCCATGAATAGATAGGGAAGTGCAAAAAACATATTAGATCTTTATCAAAAGATATGTTTTTGTTTTTTGTTTTGTTTTTGTTCTATATTATTCCCCTTCAAACACTTCATATCCCAGTAAAATTTTCCTGCTAGTTTTTGTCCTTCTTGGGCATTCCATCTCCCACTTTGATGCCTTTGTAAAATTTGTCTTCTGTGTGAATATGTTCTTTTCTTGCTTCCACCTGACAGAATCATTGATTTTCAAGAAAGCATAGAATAGGTATAACTACTTCCAACCTGATGCCTTTCTCCTTCAGACCAACATCTTCCTCCATCTCTAGCCTTCTTACCATTTTAAAATTACTTTCTTTTTCTTCCCATAAACTTTGCATTTACTTATCCCCATAAATCCCTTCCCCTACTCCTAGCACTTTGAACGGCATGAACTGTTTCTGTTTTGGCTTTCTTGAATATATGGCACATAGCATAGTAACTGGCATATAGTAGGTACTTAACAAATGTTCATTGAATTCAGCATCTGCTGAATTATTCACTGAAGCTTTAAAAGTATATTCTTCAATATTTACCCCAGAGTGAAGTAAAAAAACAGCTTAATGATTTAACACAATTAACAGCAGCAACTTGCCGCTTAAACGAATATACTAGAAAACAAACTCTAGTCTTAATACTCATTCACAAGGGAAGATCAGTTAAAATAATTAGAAGGCTAGATAAACTGACAGACAAGAAATTACTCTAAGGGCAGTTGCAATCAAGAAGCAGATGGGTATGATTCCCAAGCTACTTTCCTTCCTAACTAACCCAAACAGAATCAAGACAAATCATGCTATATAATGCTCCTAATTGTCACATATTATCATGACCATGAAAGTTTTCCAAATCTGCAGGCAAGTTAAAATTTTCTTTTTGACAGGAAGGAAGGGGAGTAAGAGTTGTCTGGGACTATGATTTCATCAATACAAGAACTCTCAAGTTGGAGACTCCTTTCATTGATGTAAATCAGAACCTCATTTACAATTCTGAGCCTTAGGGAATTTCACAGGGGAAAGTCTCCTGCTCCTAGTCAAATGGCTCTGACATATATTTCTGAGACAAGATTAATGTAGGCATATATGATTCTCAGGTCATATTTCTTAAGTAGCATATGTGACATTACAAAGGTACATGATGTTGGAATATTTAGCTACTATACCAGAAAGGAAAGGAGGGGGAGGAAAGGAATGAAGGAGGAAGAGAAAAAGAAAAAAAAAAGGTCCCACAACAATCATGTTTTATAAGCAATTAAAAGGACTGTGTCTCTTGCTGATCTGATTAGCATTATTTTTAAAATTTATTTTTATTTCATCAAATGTTTCCCAATTACATGAAAAAAATTAACTTTTAAAAAAATGAATTCCAAATTCTTTCTCGCCCTTTCTCCCCACCACCTTCCTCAAGAAGACAAGTAATTTGATATTTATTCTACATGTGAAAGCACAAAAAAAAGAAAATAAAACAAGAAATTTATTTTCTTTTAAAGAGTATGCTTCATTATTAATTTGTAGTTGATTAGTTCTCTTTCTGGAGGTGGATAGTATTTTTTTCATCAACGGATCTTTTTAATTGTCTTGGATCATTGTCTTAATCAGAGTAGTTAAATCATAATTAATCATTCTTACAACTTCACTTTGCATCAGTTCATAGAAATCTCAGATTTTTCTAATATAATCCTGCTCTTCATTTTTCATAACATATTCGTATTCCATCACAATCATCTCACACAACTTGTCCAGCCATTCCCAGTTTGATGAGCTTCCTTTCAATGTTCAATTCTTTGCCATCACATATATTTTAAGTCAAATTAACCAATGATTTATCTATTTTATTGTTTTTTTAATGAAACAAGATTCTAATAATATTTATTATTTCAATGGCTTTCTTGCTATTAATTTTATTAATCTCTCCTTTGATTTTCAGGATTTCTATTTTTGTGTCTAATTGGGAATTTTAATTTGTTGTTTTTCTAGGTTATCGTTTGTTTTTATTTTGTTTTGTTGTAAGTTACTTGCCCAAATCATTGATCTGCTCTCTCTCTCTCTCTCTCTCTCTCTCTCTCTCTCTCTCTCTCTCTCTCTCTCTCCCTCTCTCTCTCTCTCTTTTATTGAGGTACACATTTAAAGACATAAAGTTTCCTCTAAGTCCTGCTTTGGCTGTACCTCACAAATTTTAGAATGTTGTCTCATTATTGTCTTTCTCTTTAAGGAAATAATTGGTTGTTCTAGTAGTATTTTCTTTGATTCATTCTTTAGGAATAGATTGTTTCCAGTTCTTGAATCTATGTTTCCATGACCTTTTATGAAATGTAATTTTATTGAAATATATGACAACTCTTCCAGGAATAATTGTTTGGCTTGTGTCAAATTCAGTTTCGTTTGAGACTTTGCTTTTAACTCTTTTGATTATATTGTCTTTTGAGTTTGTTTCTTCATCTCCCTTGTCACTATAGTAACTTTTTACAGTTGGATCTTTTTTTGTTTGCTCATTTTTATATTCTATTTCTTGATCTTGACCTGTATGATAAAAGTGGATTATGTTCCCAACATAGAGTGGAGGAAGGGCACTTTTTCAAGTTTTTTGCATTACTGTTTTCAAAACAATTTCTGTGGTTTTACAAATTTTTAATGTTTCCAAGATGGTGTGATCTGCTCTTAATCTGTACCCTAGTCCTCCCCAGGAAAGAGCTCCTGATCCCTTGGGATTACAAAGGATACTTCTCTTTAAAGCCCCTGTTCCCTTGGTACTGGAAGTAATCCTGTTCCTAAGGATTCTGATCTCTTCAGATCAAAAGACGTATTGTCCTTCAGGATTTCCACACCTTCTTGATCAAAAGTGCTCTTTTCTGCCTTTGAATTATGACTCAGAAATGAGTATAGGCAATGGATTTGTTGAAAAGCATCTGTTCCTATGCCCAGTGATATGACTGAAGATCTGCCAAGTCTCTTCATTGTCTCAGGTTCAAGAAATGCAAAATTTGTTGCTGCTTCTGTCTCTATCACGTAGTCCCACCACTGGTGTTTTATCCACATGGACTCTGGGTCAGCTTTCACCTGCTTGTTAAAAGCCCTTTTTTTCAACTCTTAAGTTACCTTGGGCTGAATGTCTCATTCTAACCTTTTGTTGGCTATGTCATTTTAAAATTTGATTTTGGGCATTATTTTAAAGTTGTTTGGAGGAATATACTGGAAAAGCTTAGCTGAACCCTTTCTTTACTTTGCCATCTTGGCTTTATGCACAAAGTTATCTATTTCTTTTAATCTCATATCTTGTGAGGTCTATGTTGCAGTTAATGTTAGAAGTGAGCCTGTTTAACAAGCCCCCACCAGTGAAAAACATGCTCACCTTAAGTAAAGAACAAAGCTTTTATTAGTCTTTACATCCATTCCCCCTGAATGGAGGAGTAGCCTCCCTCAGTAAGGTTACAGGAAGACTACAACACATTACAACACGTGCAGGAAGATGGGGCTTCTTATCCTGTTTTCCGAAGTTTGGATTTCCCGCAACACCATCTCCTAGCCATGTGACTCCATGTTCTCCTCTCTGATAGCCAGCCCTTCCTCACACAGCTCCTTGGGTCTGCACTTTAATTTCTGACCTCTAATCTGTCCATGCGAGGTCACAATCTAGGAATGTGGACAACAGAACTTTCTTACTTCCCACATTTAATAGTCATAAATTTATACAACCACTTTACTTAATGTATGGCAGATAGACTTGATTTAATTTCTGGAGGTATATTTACCCAGCTTCCAAAGAGTGAGTGTGAAAAATAAATCATAGAAGAAGCTCAGATAAGTTTGTTTCTATTTTGGGCAGTGGGTTTATTCTTAATCACTCTGAGACTATCTTTAATATTCAGGCTTTTAAATGTTTTCCCTGTTTCAGGGCTATACCTAGAAACGTGAGATGAAAGCTGTCAGGGATATCCTGTGATTTTAAGGTACTTACAAGAGTTTGGTAGCAGCATTCTTGCAAATAAAAACCCCTTTGAATCATGTAAGTGAGCAATCTGGCAAATAACAACACCTTAGAATCATGTAAGTAAATGTGATATATGTTATAAATGAAAAATTGATTAGGAGTAATGGTAGAAAGGATGCTATCTGAGAAATGGGGTTGGGATTTGGAAAGACTGGAAGTGTAGCAAGAATAAGGGTTAATGAAGTCTCAGCCAATAAGCTTTATTCCCATCTCCTAAATGCTAAAAGAACGAAATTCCAACTTGTCAAACATTTTCAGCTCAGGATAAACAGGAACGGAGGGATTTGATCTGCATCAGTAAGGTTATACTCACACAGATGAGTTCCTGTACTTATCTTCGAAAGTATTTTATCATACCCAGAAGAAAGCAAGGTCATTGAGCTCAAGGGTCATTTCATTTTTTGTTTCTGTCTCTATATATCCAGTGTATAACCTAATGTCTTTTGTGGAGTAGGAGTTAATAACACTAGCTGTATTGAATTGGCTTGAGCACCAACACAAAGGGAAGGCACTAGACAAACATATTCTGCAGAGTTGGAGTACTCTGTCATAAGGCAAATTAACCGTGTGTGTGTGTGTGTGTGTGTGTGTGTGTCTATGTGTTCACTCTCTCTATGCTACTGGCTTTGCAGCCATACTAGAAAGGCTAGTTTAGGAAACACCAGCTCAGAAGCCTAGTTTTCTCTTCTTTTGAATACTGTATAAAGAAAGCAGGAAAGGGGGCAATGTGAAAGTTGCCAATTAATGTTTTTGCTGACACTTTCAAAACATGAAGGAATATATTCCTAAAAGTAAAGTCAAAGCAAGCAGAGCTATTCCTAATACTGTTAAGAGACAATCAACCTCCAGTCTTTGGATCTAAATTGAATCTAACCTTGAGACAATGCTAATCCATTGTCTACCATGAAAATAAAAATAACAAAAACACCATAAGAAGTTTCATGTTATGAACATATTTGAAAACTG
>CM053772.1:170267402-170290516 GCA_028658325.1 Potorous gilbertii | reverse complement strand
AAAAACAACTGACCTGGAAAATAGATCCAGGAGAGACAATTTAAAAATTATGGGACTACCTGAAAGCCATGATCAAAAAAGAACCTAGACACCATCTTTCATGAAATTTTCAAGGAAAACTTCCCTGATATTCTAGAAACCAGAGGGTGAAATATATATTGAAAGAATCCACCAATCATCTCCTGAAAGAGAGTCAAAGAGAGAAACTCCTAGGAACCTTGTAGATAACACAAGATCTAGCAGCTTCTACATTAAGGGATTGGAACATGATATTCTAGAAGTCAAAGGAACTAGACTAAAACCAAGAATCACCTACCCAGCAAAACTGAGTATAATACTTCAGGGGGAAAAAATGGTCTTTCAATGAAATAGAGGATTTTCAAGCATTCTTGATGAAAAAGCCAGAACACAAAAGAAAATATGACTTTCAAACACATGTCAAGAGAAACATGAAAGGTAAACAGAAAAGAGAAATCCTAAGGGACTTGCTAAAGTTAAACTGTTTACATTCCTACATGGAAAGACAATATTTGTAACTCTTGACACTTTTTTCAGTATCTGGGTAGATGGTGGGATTATACACACACACACACACACACACACACACACACACACACAGCACAGGGTGTTTCAATAGGATGGGATCATATCTAAAAAATGAAATTAAGGTTGAGAGAGGCATATATTGGTAGGAGAAAGGGAGAAATAGAATGCGGCAAATTATCTCTCATAAAAGAGACAAGTAAAAGACTTTTCAGTGGAGGGAAAAAGGGGGGAGGTAAGAGAAAAAGGTGAAACTTACTCTCATCACCTTTGGCTTAAGGAAGGAATAACATGCACACTCAATTTTGTATGAAAATCTATCCTACAATATAGCAAAGCTGAGGAGAAGGATAAGCAGGGTGGGGGAATGATGGAAGGGAGGGCAATGGGAGAAGGAAGCAATTAAAAGTCAATATTCTTGAGGAGCAACAAGGTCAAAAGGGAGAATAGAAGAAATGAGGGGCAGAATAGGATGCAGGGAAATTTAGTTAGTCTTACACAACATGACTATTGTGGAAGTCATTCGCAAAACTACACAGATATGACCTGTATTGAATTGCCTGCCTTCCTAATGGGGATGGGTGGGGAAGGAGGCAGGAAGAGAAGGAAAACTCAAAGTTTTAGGAACAACTGTTGAGTATTTATCTTGCATATAACTAGGAAATAAGAAATACAGGTAATGGGGTATAGAAATTTATCTTGCCCTACAGACAAAAGAGAAGATGGAGATAAGGGAAGGGAAGGATGTTAAAAGGGAGGGTAGATTGATGATCAGGGTAATTAAAATGTTCAGGGTTTTGGGGTGTGGGAAGGGGAGAAATGAGGAGAAAATTTGGAACTAAAAATTTTGTGGAAATGAATGTTGAAAACAAATAAATTTTTTAAAAAGTATCAGAAATTATTGGATATGGTTCATGCCCCACACCATCACATCAATCCAAATGATTGTATTTCGAATTAATATTTTTTTCAGTCATTATGTAGGTTACACAATTTTGTTTTATTTCAATTATATTGTTATTTTTTTCTATTACACCTGTACTTCTCAACATTTCTCAACCACACAAACTTTCCATTTAGGGAGAGAGAGAGAGAGAGAGAGAGAGAGAGAGAGAGAGAGAGAGAGAGAGAGAGAGAGAGAGAGCAATGTCATTCAATTAAAAAATTGACTAAGGATTATATTATGTGCAAAACAATATACTACAAAACATCCTCTCTCCTCAAAAAGCTTGTTTATTTGGTAGATTATTGGTGGACATATATTGCCTAGTAATATAAGGTATTCTTGAAATGTTTTAGTTCACTTCAAAGTCTAGGCAATAATACTTTATGAAGAATCCTATGAGTTAATGTTTCTCTATCCAGAGAGTACTCTTAGAAAGCTAAAAAGAATTCGTCTTTAAGGATCCCTCTGCTTTCTCTTCTTACTTGCACGATAATATAATCATAGATCTAGGACTTGAAAAACAAAATCAAACAAGCAAAAAATCAACTCCAAAATCATCTAGTTCAACCCCTTCATTTCACAGATGAAGGAAGAGGGCCTAATGGATTTTAGGGGACTTGTCCAAGATCACACATTGTCAGCGGCTAGATTCAACTGCAGGTCCCCTTATTTTAGAGCCAATGCTTTTCCCCAGTATTTTCTGCATCTTCTTTTTCACTTATTCCTTCCTTTCAAATATATGTAAAAATACATATTTATCTATATTTCATATCTTTAAAATAATACTTACTGTCCTGCCTAGTATCCTATATATCTGTCCTTTCTCAGCTAAAGTCTGTGAATGTGCATTCTTTTGAAGAATCCATCATAGTTTTTAATAACTTGCCCCCTAAAAATGTAAACAAAATGATACTTCTGATAATCACTTACAAACCAGAGCCACTATTGTCTCCTCCAGTCTGATGGCTTCAGTCACCAGAGACAGTTGCTTGTAAGGGAATTGCCAACCCTCAGTCTCTTGGATGGCACTCACTGGTCACGACTCAGGTAAACTGAGGGGAGACTGGTAAGGCATGAACAAGATGGCTCTGGGAGGAAGGGTTCCGCCCCTGTTTTGCTCAAGACTATTTCCCGGGCCCTGGGAGAACAAAGAAGGCCCAAGATGTTTTACTTTCTAGGGGTTACGTGGCAGTCCTGCGCAGTCCTGGTCATAGGTATAGGATTTCCTTATTAGGGCAAACTATTTGCTGATAGGTCCACCAAGGGCTCTGGTGTCAGAAAAGAGATAAAAGCACTGCTTGCTGTTACAATAAACGGATTTCTTCACTATCTTGTCTCCCCCCTGGGTCCTTACAGCTCACTCCACCGAGGCCTGCAGGCACTGCTGGTCAGATAAGGCCTGTGGGCCTGTGAGTTCAGGCCCAAACACCCTAACGGTTGCTACCTAATGACTCTTTCTCTCTGACTCTCAGGGCTTCTTTTCCTTCCACCTGTATCTGTGTATTTGTTTTTTCCTTCCCTGGTTGTTTTGACTGCTCCCTGCCCAGCATGCTTTCTCATGGTTTCAGCATGTCATTTGCCTACTTTATGCCTCCAATTATTTTCTGTTGTCTAGGTGATAAAAATTCATATTACTCACTCTGGCATTCAAAGTCATTTATTAACTAGTCCCCCCGCCCTCACCTTAGTTAATCAGTCAGATTCTATTTCTTGCAATTTTCCCTTTACCATATCCATGCCTCTGTGCCTTTATTCAGAGGCATCATGCTTCTTGCTATTTCTTTACCATCAAATGGTGACAATCTTAATCCTACGTCTTTAAAAAAAGTTCTCCTCAATTTCTACCTGTCTAGTGTTTTTCTACCTGTCCAGAATTTTTTCTACACTAATTCTACTTTTCATTTATCTGACGCTTTCTTTTCTCATAGCAACTATAGTCTGGGCAATATTTTGTTAAAATCATGGAAATTCTTTGATGGAAGAGATTTTAGAGTTGTATAATCTTTCTTAGTCTCCTCTACAAGTTCCTTGTCATGTCTCCTCTATAGCATCCTTGACAAGTAGTCATCTAGATTTCATTTGAAGATATATATTATTGGAAGCTCACTACTTCTGTGGGCAGAACATTCTATTAAAAATAGGGAATTATTTCTTACAACAAATCAAAAAATCTGCCATCCTGAAATTTGTAATGTGATCTTCACTTTTTTCTGAGGCTGAACAAAACACTTGACAGCCCTTGAAATATTTGAAGCTAATGAAGATGTTATTTTTTTCCTCTTATTTGGGCTAAAGAGCCCTATGTCATCCAAAGGATTCTCATATGTCATCATGTCTAAGTTGCTCTTCTCTGTGTTCAAACTAATTTATTGAATATTAATTCACCAAATTGGGAAGTGCCTAACTTCATGTGAGTGATATTTCTTATGATCGTAGGCAACTAGAACACTCTATCAAGAGAATAAAGAGTTTCTTATAGATGAAGAAACTGAGTCATAGAGTTGTAGGTCTGGGAGCGTACCTGAAAGCTCATAGAACCCAAACTACTTCCTGACCAAAGCAGCCTCTCCAGAGAGCTGATAGATAATATGGCACCGCAGATTAACTGAATTACTTGTTTCCCATTTCTTTCTACCAAAGAACCCCTGTCAGCAAAAACAGACATATAACTTCTCAAAGCTTTCAAGTGGACTCTGACCTATATGATTTTTACAGTAATAACTATAATTCAAATTTTCCCAGTGCTTTGAAGCTTGTAATGAATCCTCAGTATTCGTAGTTCAAGTATCACTATCTCCATTTTACAGATGGGAAAACTGAATTTTAAGGGAAATTAAGCTGTATCCAGTCATATATTTAAGCTGTATCACAATTAAATTTAACCTCAGGACTTCTCACCCCTTACTAGTACTCTTTCAGATGTAATATTGCCATAGTGTTTCACATAGCAAGGATAGCATCTTAAAGAAAGAAATGGAAAAACTGAAATATGTTGTTCCAGGAAGTAGGCAGTTAAAATTATTTTTATTAATAATTGGGAATCCAAATCCACGAAAAAGAAAATATCACTTATGTCAGCCTCAGTAAGCCTGAGAACTAAATAGCCTAGACCTTCAGTCTGCAGCCTTGGAAGTTTTAATTAATGCCAAAGGATCAATTCTTTATTCTCAGTTATTTAGTTATTATTTTGATATGGAACAGCTATTATATGACCAAATAGAAAAATAGCGTGCCATAGTTATATTTCCCTCTCCCATGTGCATCTTGACTCTTCCCTCAATAACAAAGAGTTATAGAATGTTTTTCTTTAGGTAATTTCTCCTGGGATTAGCTGCCATTGTTGAGAATCACAACCAAAAGTATTTGAAGGCTTAGTGGTTGGAATGTCAAGGTAGGTTTCCAGGGCTTAATGTAACAAATTTTAGTATGTGTGTGTGTGTGTGTGTATGTGTATTATAGATGAAGAAACTGAGTCATAGAGTTATGTATCTGGGAGTATATCCCAAAGGTCATTTAACCAAACTACTTACTGACCACAACATCCCTGATAGATAATGTGACATCTACAGTATCAGTATTTACTGTTTGTGTTCTTTTGGAGAGAAATCAGTTTTCATAAGCAATGATATTTTGCTTCTGCGTGGACAGTTTTTTCAGCAGTTTCATTGGTATTCATCACAACAACACATAGTTGTTTTTTGTTTGTTTGTTTGTTTGATTTTTTTCTGTCCTTTCCCATGACTTTTGCAGTCTGA
This sequence comes from Potorous gilbertii, assembly GCA_028658325.1. Taxonomy (NCBI): domain Eukaryota; kingdom Metazoa; phylum Chordata; class Mammalia; order Diprotodontia; family Potoroidae; genus Potorous; species Potorous gilbertii. The sequence continues at coordinate 170,285,272 of CM053772.1, read as the reverse complement.
GATTGATGCAATGAGTTAGATAAGATTTGGAATGTTTCCTAGAAAAGTTAAAAAAAATTTCCCCTGAAGGAATGAAAATAAAGCTGAAAACAGTAGATGCATAAGAGGTTTAGGGGTATGTGATATTGATATGACTTGGTATTATGAAGAGGGGATTGGTCTGTGTTTTAGAGACCAAATATCTAGTCCTATTCTGTCATTTGACTTGTCATCATGCAGTTTGTTACTTGGCACCTTGACAGACTCTAAATACTACCTCACTTTTCCATTTTTCATGAAACTGAATATTAGAACGTGAACTCCTCAAGAGTAAAGACTTTCTTATTTTTCTGTTAGTAACCCTTGCTCTTATCACAGTGTTGGCCACATAGTAAATATTTAATAAAAAGTTGTTCAGTTCCATTTGTTAGATATTTGATCTTCATGAAGGCATTCTCTACTATCGCAGCTTTTACATCTCTCTAATGTGAAGTGTAGGGTTGTATGGGAGATTTATATAATAGTTACAGAGTGCTGTGCTAGATGCCAAGAGAAATACAAAGTTTATTTAGCCACTCACTCTTGACCTAACAAAATTTCCAGTCTAGTAGGAAGATATCAAAATATTCAATTTATTGATTCTTTCATTAATGTAAGTTTTTCAATTAAGATGCAAGAGTCAATCTATGACTTTTGTCCGTGAACTCCACATCAAACACATGGTAGACCTTTCTTCAGATTTCTCAACATAGTTTAAATTCCAGAACACATATGCTGTTAACAAGTTTATTTTCTTTTCATCTCTCAGGATAAGCCCCATTTATCTTCTGATTAGTTCTTCACTGCTAATATGCTGCAACCACTTCTCATTCATTAATGTCTTTCCACTGCTCTTTGGATGATCTGTGGTTTTGATTACTCAGAATATGGAAAATTTCATGATCCATAGCTATATAGCACATCTGGAGGAGCTTTCATGTATACATGAATGCATATATATGTACATGTATATATGTATGTATGTATGTGTGCATGTGAGTGTGTGTGTGTTTGCTTTAGGAAGAAGATTGAAGTCATTAAAATCAACATGGGATTTCCTAAATTTAATCCAGTCCAGCTCTATCCATCCACTGGTTCTTTGTTGTGAAGGAAGAAAAGACTCATGATTTTTATATCTGGGGATGAAACTGATTCAGATAGGCAATTATTCTAAACTTTAAAATCTTAGAGCATAGTATGACCTAAAGTATTGAGATCTTAAGTGATTTGAGTAATGTCAAACAATTAACATGTACCAGAAGTGAGGCTCAAAACAAGGTTTTACTCATTCTGAATCCAACCCTCTATCCCATACCATGCTGTCTCATGTGACGCATTACAGCAAATTATTTTAAATAATTAGAACTATCATTCCAGAATTATTACAATGTAGCTGGACTTGATGTGATCAGCAAGATGTCATCCACAAATAGGATGACCCGAATTGTTTCATCATCTCTATGAATTAACAAATCCGTTTTTAACTATATGCTTTGCCTCACTGATGTGAATTATATAAATCTTTCAAAAATGCATTAATCTGCTGTTTAATATTTATAATAAGCTAATCAATAAGCAATTATTAAATCCATGCTATGGTCCAGGCACTGTGCTGAAGACTAGAGATATAAAAACAAAGGTGAAACAGTCCTTGCCTCCAAAAAATGATAATCTCTTATTACGAAAAAAAAAATAAGAGGGGAAAAATAATGAAACCAATACACATATTGAAAAAAATTCTAAAATTATGCAAATGATTTGAGGGAAATTTCTTCTCCTATTTCTTCCTTGGGGCTCAAATTTATCATTATGATTTTGTAATATGTTTCCATTGTCAATGCCCTTTACCATTTACATTCTTGTAGTTTCTGTGCATAGTTTCTCTGCCCTGATGACTTCATTTTGTATTAGCTAATTTTGCATGTCTTTACATATTTCTCTATTTTCATCTCACTTATAATTTCTTATAGCCCAGTAAAATTCTATTATATTCATGTACTATAATTTGTTCAGCCATTTCCCAATCAATGGCAATTTACTTCATTCACAGTTGCTTGCTGCTATAAAAGGTACTGTTATAAATATGTTGGTTTATATGGAGCCTTTCCTTTTGTCAATTATATTTTGGGGGTGTATGCCTAGTATTAAAATCTCTGGGTCAAAGGATATGGACATTTTAATAATTTTATTTTACATGATTTCAAATTGCTTTCCAGAATGGCTAGACCAAAGCACAGCACCATCAAAAATGTGTCTGTCTTTCCACAGTTCCTCCAACTTTGACTAATTCCATCCTTTCTCACTTTAGTCAGTATATTAACTGTGAAGTGAAAGATCAGGTTGGTTGGGATTTACAGTTGTCTATGTATTAGTGATTTAGCGAATTCTTTCATTTGGTTGACAGTTTATAATTCCTCTTCTGATAGCAGTTTATTCATATCTTTTGATGCATTAGCTGTATAGGTTTTATATATTTCTGTGAGTTGTTTACATAATCTACTATGTATCTAAGTGTTAACAGAGGTATTTTGAACAAAGATCCCCCCCAGTTTATAGCTTCCCTTATTATCTGATCGGCTTAGCTGTATCATTTTTACAAAAGCTTTTCAATTTCATACAACTAAAATAATGAATTTTAAATGTTGCAATTGAAATTCATATTTTAATGAGCGAGAAGCTATGTCCAAATAAGGATACGTACAGAACGTATATTAATTAAATACTTGGAAGCAAAGGTGCCAGTAGTGTGAGGAACAGGAAAGGCTACCTAAAGAGAATGAATCATAAAATAACAATAACAAGTGTTATCTTTGACCTAGTGCTTTCAGGTTTGCAAAGTATTTTATTTTAATTCCCACATCAGCCCTAAGAAGTAAGTGCTACTATTATCATGACCTTTTTTATTTAGAATATTGAAGTTATTAATTGACTTAACCAAACAAATAGTGTATGGCTGAGGTAGAATTCAAACTCAGGTCTTTGACTCTAAGAGTAACACAATTCTAGACCATCTTGTTTTCTCTCATTGACTTGGGGAGGTAGAAAGTGTGATTAGAAATCATTCTAGGTGTTTGCTAGTGCAAAAGACTCAGAGATAGAAGATGGGCAGCTATGAGTCATTAATATCAAGACATCTAGAATGGCTGGATCTGGATCATAGTGCGTGAGAATCATGTAAATAGATTTGAAAATATAAGAGATCAAGTGGTTAAAAAACTGACAAATGAGTTTATGATTTTGTATATTATCTATTTTTTATTTTTCCCATGAAATCTGTTGTAATGATTACAATACATTAGAGGAAGATAATTTCCTAGGGGAAAGTTTTAAGGCAGGATTTTGCCCTAACATATTAATTTTTTTTTTAGTAATCAACAGATGTTAAGCACAGTTTTTTTTATTTTATCTCTCATTTTATTGTAACTGCAAAAGAATATCATCTGTTCTAGAATATCATTTGTGGGGGAAAAATCCTGTTTCCTTTTTATTCCTTATTCGAGGATGGTTTTGATACAAGTGTACATTTTCTTGGTAAAAGAAAATTAGAGAGCTGGGTGAAGAAAATTAATAGTATGCTGTGTCATTTTATAATTAATTTTACCTATAATATATCCGTTCCTTCATTTTGTCAAAACCTGATCTCTTACTCTAGCCCACAAGGCAGTCTCTAAAGGTTTGATAAGTAATGTGATCACTCCTAGCCCCCAGGTCACTTATTTGCTTACTTTTGTTCTTGATTACAGATAAACAGAGAAAACTTGAGGTAGGCCCTCCCCAGGGACAATTTTCTTTTCCTTTTGTCTCACTGTCAAAGGTTAAACCAGGGAGAACCTGATCAGGATGGTTCTGATTTTCTGACTAACATTAGTAGAGGCAGCTGGGTTCCATAAAACAATTAACATTCTTTAATTGCCAGAGAGGGATATGATTAGCCACAACTGAAGGCCAATCCACTTTTCCCAGTTGCAGTCTAATCATAGCACATAAATATTACTCCCATCTCCTAATAAGGAAGAAGGAGCTTAGGTAACTCTTAAAATGTCTACCAAACAAAAAATGTTTTACCTTTGCTAGAGGAGGTCCAAAATATATCCTGTCAGGTCAATCAGAAGAAAGACCTACATTTATTAAAAGACCCTGTTAGACCTCACTTAATATCTTTGGTCATTGAGAGGGTCATTGACCAATTTATTAATTGTTGTTAAGCTAATACATTTGATGATGCTTAGGTCCTTGGCTTTTTGGGATGGCCAGAGTGACCCACTTTACTAACAGTTTACTATATCAATGTTAATAAATTATTATAGTGCTTTGCAGAAAATTTTCTCAGCTTGTCTTTGTTAGAATTTTACTCACCAAATGGGAAAATAAGCATATAGGTTGTTCCTACCATTTTACTCAGAGCCAGAGGATATGTGTGTTGTTGTTCAATCGTGTTTCAGAGGAAATGTAGTGGGACCTAAATGTTGATTGTTATATACAATAATATAACAACATACTTCTTATTAGTACAGGACTACCATATTCATTCTCCCTGGCAGCTAGATGGTGAAATAGATAGTGCTGGGTCTAGAGTCAGGAAAACTCACTAAATCCAGCCTCAGATAACTATTACCTGTGTGAAACATGGCACATCATTTAACGTGATTTTCCTCAGTTTCCTCATTGATAAAAATGAGCAGGAGAAGAAAATGGCAAACCATTTCCATATCTTTGCCAAGAAAACCCCAAGTAGGGTCATGAAGAGTCAGTCATGACTGAAAAATGACTAAACAACAGCTCATTATCCTATACTCCTCTCCTCTAGTCTAAATACTATAATGAAGATTTCAAAAGTTGTGAGTTCATAACAGGAAAAAAAGTCTAAGTGAAGTTCCCTTCAGGAACCTGCTTTATCATGTTATTTGTTCTCCAACTTCATGTTGACTTTTGGCTACGGTACTATGTTCCTAATACACATAAGTACCTGCCTATTTATAAATATATATAAGAACTAGAGCATTTTACACCTGAGGAAAATAAGCATGGGAGGAAGTTATCAGTGGAATACCCCTCAGAACAGTGTTTTCTGTCTACTAAATTTTGTCATTCAAGACAGAGGAAAGGTCAGTTTTTTCACAATTAAAAATAAATAAAAACAATGAAGTTAACAAGAAGCAGTTTTGGGCCTATTGGGGGTTTTCATAAAATTTCTTTGAACAGAGTCAGTTTTATAAAAGAGTAAATTGTTTTTGTTGGAAAAATAATCTAAATGCTAAATTGTTATGTCTCATAAGAAATGACTTCTATTTTTATAGTATATAGTGCTAAAAGAAATAAATAAAACACCCTACATTTTATGTAGTCAAAATTGCTTATTTTATAGATAAAAAACTTAAGGCCCCAAGGAAGGAAGTGACTCTATACATCTTTTAGAATTTCTTAATTGCAACAGTTTTCAATTAAAAACTTAGTATGGCTCCATATTTGAAAATCAATTATGGAAGTATTAACATATTAGATGTGGAAGATGTGCTAATTGTGATTTTATTCCCAGGAAAGCTGAGAAATAAATGTTTATTTATTTAATAAAAGTATATCCTGTGAGGGTAGAGTCAAGATGGCAGAGTAGAGGTAGGGACCTTCTAGAACTCCCCCCCTCAAAACCCCTCAAAAAACTTGTAAAAAGCAACTCTAAATAAGTTAAAGAGCTGCAGAAATCACAAAACAAAAGATTAAAGGAAACATCCATCCCAAGACAATGTGGAAAATCAACAGAAGGGTTCTATCACACCAGACTGGGAGCAGAGTACAGTTTGATGTGGCCCTCAGTAGCATGGAAGGCTTTAGGGGACTGAATCACTGGTGGCTGATGTGCTTTCTACAATTATCAACATATAAATGCCAAAGACAGCCTTGAAGGTCAGTGGGAAGGGTCTCTCACCTGACTGAGAGGGCAGTGTGAACTGGCCCCCAAAATGTTGAAGAAAATAGCACCTTTAAAATGGCAAAGAAAGGGCCAAAATGTCAATAGCCAAATGGATGAAAAAGGTCCAAAATGTCATGAAAACATAATTCCTCAAAAATTAAAATGGAGCAAATGGAAGCTAATGACTTTATGAGAAATCAAGAAATTGAAAAACAAAATCAAACACATTGAAAAATAGAAGACAATGTGAAGTATCTAATTGGCAAAACAACTGACCTGGAAAATTAATCCAAGAAAGATAATTTAAAAATTTTTAGACTACTTGAAAGTCATGATTAAAAAATAAATAGCCTAGTCATCATCTTTCAAGAAATTATCAAGGAAAACTGCCCTAATATTCAAGAACCAGAGAGTAAAATAAGAATGAAAAGAATCCATTGATCACCTCCTAAAAGAGATACCCAAAGGAAAACTCCTAGTAGTAAAGAGAAACCATAAGGGACTTATTAAAGTTAAACTGGTTACATTCTTACATGGAAAGATGATATGTGTAACTCGTGAGACTTTTCTCAGTATTAGGATATATTATAATAGTTGAATATATCTATATATATATGTATGTATGTATGTATGCATGCATGCATGTATATATATGCATTCATGTACATAAACAGAGAGACAGAGAGAGATAGACAGAAAGAGAGAGAAAGGGGGGGTACAGGGTTAGCTGAATATGAAGGGATGATATCTAAAAAAGAAGATTAAGTGTTGAAGGGGATTGTACTTGGAGGAAGAGAAAGGGAGAGGGAGAATCATCTCACATAAAAGAGGTAAGAAAGAGTTTTTGCAATGGAGTGGAAGAGGGAGAAGGTGAGAAGAATAAGTGAGTCTTTCTTTCATTGGATTTGGCTTCAGGAGCAAATAACATACACACTTAATTGGGTATGGAAGTTTATCTTACCCTACCAGAAAGTGAGAAGGAAAGGGATATGAAAAGGGGAGATAGGGATGGCAGATTGGGGGAAGGAGTAATCATAAGCAAACACTTTGTAAAGGGACAGGTCAAAAGAGAGAATAGAATAACTGGAGGGTAGGAGAGGATAGAGGGAAATAAAATGAGTCTGTCATAACATGACTGTTATGGAAGTGTTTCACATGACCACATATTTATAACCTAGATAGAATTGCTTGCCTTCTCAATGAAGGTAAGTGGAGAGGGGAAAGGGACAGAATGTGGATTCAAAGCTTTAAATATGAATGTTAAAAGTCGTTTTTATATGCAACTAGGAAATAAGATACATAGGCAATGGGGTAAAGAAATCTATCTTGACCTACAAGAAAATAGAAGGGAAGGGGATGGGGTGGGAGTGATAGAAGGGAAGGAAGATTGGATGAAATGGTAATCAGAATACAGGCTGTCCTGGGGTAGGAAGAGGGAAAGGTGGGGAGAAATTTTGAATTCAAAATTTTGTAGAAGTGAAAGTTGAAAACCAAAAATAAATAAATTTAAATTAAAAAAGAAAAAAAAACTTAATCCTGTGTGGATGAAAAAAAAAACCTATAAACCAAGTTTTGAAATGAAAATGCTACCATGTGCCTTGTTTTCTACCTTTGAAGTAGATTCTAAATACCTTCAGGGATGAGGGCACCTGGCACCAGTGCATCTTGTTCTGTGGACATAAATCCAATCAGAGTAGCAAATGCAGAATGGAATGAGCCCATAAGTCCATTTTCTGCCCTGTATAAAGTATGGCATTGGAATGAGTTTGATACTCAACCTTCTGATCCTCCAGTCAAAATAGAGAAGAAGCTGAGGGAAGTAGACTCAATCAAGGCTAAAGCTAGTAGCATGGTGATAAGATTAGAGATAATCTTAGGAGAGGCATCTTGTTATAAGACAGCACATGCAAAGTAAATTGGGAACACCAGATATCAAAGAGTTTAGACTCTAATAAGGGTTTATGACATATATAAACAGTATTTTGTCAGTTATGACCCCGAAGGTCTCTCTCTGAAACAAAGAATCATTTTACGGTACTGATATTTAATATCACTTGGTTACTTAGAACAGAATAGTAGGGTCACTCTAACATATTTAAAATATCAGTCACAGAGTAATGGATGGAGAGGTATGTGATGGGTGTAAGAGACTAAAATACAATTATTTATGGAATTGTGAGAAAGAGCTGAAGTAAATAATATCAACAAAGAAATGTAATGATAAAAAGAGATTTGCCGATCAAGTGGCAAATTACTGTTCTTTAGTCCTTTTTTCAATTATGTCCAATTCTTCATGAACCCATTTGGAGTTTTCTTACCAAAAATAACAGAACGACTTTCCATTTCCTCCTCCAGCTCATTTAATAGATGAGGAACTGAGGCAAACAGGGTTAAGTGACTTGCCCTTGGTAATGCAGTAAGAGATAGATTTGAATTCAGGAAGATGAGTCTTCCTGACTTCAGGACTGGCATTTTATCCACTATGCCACCAATCTGCCCCCTCATGTAATTGGAGTAAGGTATAAATAATGAGTAGTCCATGTGCTATATACCATCTTTTTGATTTAAGAAAAAAATGAAAGCTCTCAGCACATTGAGTTTTCAACCCATCCGCCTATTCCCTCCATAGTAAATAAAGCAGAATGGCGGTAGCTCAAAAGAAATGTGAAATGTACAAATTTAGAAATAATATTCACCTTAAATGTTCATATGGGCTATTTGTGCCTGATTTGTTGTAGAACACTCTGAGTTCATATTGGTCTGAAGAGCCACAGTTATATATATACCATAACTTGACTCTAACTACATTGATATCAATTTGGTCTCCTTCAAGAATGAAGGATAACAACACATCAACCAACCAGTAAATGATGACAGGGCATGAAGAAGATTCTCACTGAGTAGACAGACATGAATGGTCTAATCTGCAGCATCAGGGGGAATATTCACATTAATGACGTCTCAGATCTATTGGATCATTTAATATGAGATCATCATCACTAAGAACAGCTCCCATTTCCATGCACTTTATGAATTATGAAGCATTTTCTTAAACATATTCCTGTAGTTAATTGTGGAAGTATTTTTATGCTCATATTGAAAATGAAAACTCTTAGGCAGGTAGAAATTGTGACACTTTCTCCATTGCCTCCAGCTTATAAATGCTGGAGTAAAGTATCAAACTCACTTCTCCTGAGCCCAATTTCAAATTAGGGTCTTCTCTTTAAAAAAAAAGTAACAAAACATTTTGCCATTTTAGCATTAGACTTGATTAATTCTTTTGTTATATAGGATAGAGATATAAACTATTGCATGGTGATGGAAAAAAATGGAAAGAAAAAACTATTGAGTGTTTCTTTTAAAAGTGTTATGTTCAAGACAGCAAACATCATACAACAGTGTTATTCACATACATAAAATTATACTTATGGCACAATACCTAGCTCATTGTTAGTATTTGAGAAAGCCAGTAATACGCATAAAAATTGCAGATGAAAGCAAAGCAGCAGAACTAATCTTATGAAAGGTAGCTCTGTCCTTGGTTCCATTCCTACCGGGACATTCTCTGCAACTTCTGATTTCAAGGATAGACAATGGATATTGACTGCTGTGAGCTTTGAAATTAAAGTATCAAGGGCAGGGTTATAACTCCGTAGCCAAAGAAACCCAAGATAGAACTGTGAATATGAGATTGCAAATAGAAGACATCAAGTGAGTTCATTACTTTAAAATCTGTTTATTAATCTTGGCACACAGAGTAGTGAAACTACAAAGTGACTTTTGAAGGATACCTTTTCTATAGTTTACTCTCATTTGAACAGTAAGAGGACAGAAGAAGAAGAAAGAAGGCCAAGTACATTCCTATTGACACCACCACTACCACCAGCTACTACTGCAGCTGCTCTTACTATGACAGAATTGGATTTCTTGCCCAAGGTCACAAGTATGTGTAACTCCCAACTTGAAAGCTCACTCCACTAATGCACAACTATTCTTCTCCTGACTCACAGCCTTAAAAAAATGGCTTCAATAACTAAGGATTAAGTGACTTAATAAAGGATATTTTGTATATGTTGGAGCTAAGACTTGTCCCCATTTCTTCCTAATTCCATGGCGACCTTTTATCCACTCTGTCATATTGTCACTCATACCTAATATTTAATATTTCAAACTTCAGTAAATAAAGGAATGAGCAATGTGGTATAATGACATAAATATAAGCTCAAGGTCAAGGGAGATGGGATTAAAATCTTGCCTGACACATACTGGCTCTATGATCAGAGACAAATCATTCTGTCTGTCACTAAATGATTCTCTAAGACTGAAAATAGCAGAAAATTGCATTGATAAATAAAGCTCCTTACTGAAAGTTCCTTCCATTCCTGAAATCACAGGTCTTGTGAAAATAAATAAATAAAGGAGTAAAGAAATGAAAGGACAATGATACATCAATCAGATGTCTCTTCAGAGACTCACTTTACCTCCTATCATTTGGGGTTGATAATGACACTGATGGTTCTCTATTATAAGCATTTTCTTTTATGTGTTTTACTGTAGGCTACAATCTTCCAAGGTCAAAACCAAAATATTTAATTATCTAAGAGGTTAACTATTTTTTTCTTCTAAAATTTACTTTAGTCTTTTGGGGGTTATTGTATTGTATACTGTCATATATATTGTCATACATATCATTGATAAAATGAGTTGAAATGTTAAGCCCTTACTATTCAAATTGCACATTCAGTCCTTCCCAAAATTGAAGTCGCAAATATATCCTGTGCCATTAAAAGAGAGGAAGAGTAATAGCTTCATTTCATTCTCTCTTCCAAAAATATTTTCATTACTAGAAAACAAAAGAAAAAAGAAACAAAGTAAGCAAACGTCTCCAGGTTAAAAAAAATGGTAGCTGTGCCTCAGATCTTAATATTGACTGCAGAAGAAAGAAGACTATCTTCTCTTAACTGTATGCTGGATAAGCACAAATCCACCTGAGCGTTGATGTCAGCAGGGTTAAAGAGAGATAGGTATGTAAAATTGTGAGACTGTCAAGTTAGCCCAGGAGTGGAGAAAACAAACAGGGAGAGTTCAAGTAAAAGGGAGATTCAGCTTTGTTCTCCTGTCACACTTACAATGAACTGATTTGCATTTATATAGAGTTTTATCCAGCATTTATGAAAGACTTAATGCCCTCATTAAACAACACTATTAGACCTTTGTGACTTCCGGTCACCAACTGCGTTTAAGTTTCTGTACATGAAGATTTTAAAAATGTTTCACTTTACATCTATTACACTTACTGTTGAAGATCGATTGGGAAATGAGGTGAAGAAGGTAGGAATGGAAGGGAGATGTAGAATTATACAGACCTATAACTTTCAGACTATTAAAAGTTGTATCAACAAAAGAAATTACATATTGATACAAATAACAATACTAGCTTTGTAACTATTCATATTTACATTAATTCATTTTAAGGCAAAAGCTTTCATTCCCTCTAAGGCTTTTACAAGATTTTTTTTTTCATTTTCATTCACTTTTTTGCAACTGATTTTATATGTTATGTTCTGTTTTCAGTTTGTTTTTGTAATATTTCATCAAGGTGATTGATAAAAGTGATTATTGACAGAAAGCAGTACAGAGTTCTTGCCCCTAGCTGGTAAACTCTATCTTTAATCTTGTTATAGTGCAATAATGGTACTTAAAGAAAGCAGTCCTATCTATTCCATAGATAGAGATAGATATATCTCTACATATGTATATATTGTGTATGTTATATGGTGTGGGTATACATACATACTACATGCAATGTGTGTATAAATATATATGTATACTATAAATATATATAAATATAAATACATACATATATATATATATATACATAACAATATATTTACAGGGACAGTAGAACAAATAGCTATCTTTTGGGGTCTGGTACACACACACACATACACACACATACGTGTATGTGTGTATCTGAACATTCATGCATTCCCTAACCATACATACACACATAGAAATAATGCAGATATTTAAGTGAATCCATACAGAATTGCATGCAAATATGTATGTATATTGTGTATACACATCTGCAACTGGTTCAGAGATGGTCAGAACCTGAATTATACTATCATGCACAAGTGATCAATTTCCATGTTATTGAGTTCTGAAATTTCCTTGTCTGATCAGAAACTGTTTCCATTTTGTCTTTCCCTGTCTTGCAAGCCCAAGGCCATAGCCATCATCTTTACTCTGATCTCAAACCTCTTGAGCCCTCAGATATTTTCTAGGTCATCATCCCTGAACTGGTTACACTTGCTTCCCATTGCTCAATTTGACCCTTGGGGAACCAGTTCACCTCTACTCTATTCTTTTTTCTCAATTCTCTTGCTCCTTGTCTCATCACTGATCTTAGCCTGCCAAGTCTCAGCCTTGGATTACTCCTACAATCTATTTATTGCCTTCATTCATATTCATATGTTGATAAATAAGTCTAAAGAACATTGTGAAAACATGCTGATTGGATCCATCCCAAACTGATGTTACATAATCTCAAATGGATCCTCACTAAAGGAAGGCAATCCTCTTATACCTCCAATATTACTCACTATCACACTTGTCACAAAGATTTTTTCACACCTTTTTAATCTTCCTCTAACCTTCCTTGGCTCCTCCTTCCTCCATCCTTTTAGTTGAGAACCTGGACTCAAATTTCACTGAAATAAAATGAGACCATTCATCAAGAGCTACCTCTTTCCTCCTTCTCACATTACATGTCTCAGATGACTTATGCTATCATCTTTTCTGTCAGCTCATCTCAAAAGAAGTGGGGACCTTTCTCTTTACCCTAGTGAATTCTTCTATGTGCCAAAGGCATCCCATTCCATTCCAACTTTTCCAGCAGATTGACTCATCAAATATCCCTACTCTCTAAGTTATCTTCAATCTCTCCTAGTCTAATGTCTCCTTTTCTGTTGTCCATAAGCATGCCTATCTGTTGGCATTAATTCTCCAGGTAGTCATTTTGCCTTGGGGTTACAGCTTTTGTTGAATGTGAATATTTAGCTTGGAGAGGTTGTTTAAAATCAGCCCAGCACTCTGCACCACACACTATCTTCATCACTCTCCCATCCTGTCTTTTCTCTCCTCCTTACAATCACACAATCTTTTAAATGCCAATGTTTGCTGTGAGGATGCACCGATGAAGTTTTCTTGCACTTAGGTAATCTGAAGACAGTGTTTGTGATGAGAAAAGATCAGGAGATGCACTGTAATGTGATGGTCGCTGTTGTTCCTTCTAAGTCCATGCTTCCCAAGGACTCCCTGCCAAGAATGGCAATTTGAGCTTACTCTGGCATGAAAGTCATCCAGAATTAGAAGCTTGTGTTCCTTTGGCACTCTGAAGATAAGGGTCTCTAGGATCTCATAAAATTTTTCTTTGACCTCATCAGGGTTTTTCATGGTGGAAGCATAGGTACTGATGATAGCAGCATGACATTTTCCTACAAGTAGCAATTATATTGTCAGGAGTTTGTCATTCACTGCTTTTGGCAGGTATAGAAGTTTGTTGACTAGATTAGTTTTCATTACAAAACCTATGACAAATTTATGGTGCTCCTGTTCACTGTGGTCACTCCAGAAAAATATGTATCTAGCTCCAGCTTGAATGCTAGTTCTTTTGAAACAAGAGGTGTTTGTCTTTCAGTTCTACTGGATTTTTTATTATCTATAAGCGTACACATATTCCATGTCCTGATGGTAAGCGAAATTGTCTTTGTAGGTGTTTTTGTATATTTGTGTGTGTGTATGTGTGTATGTGTTTTGACCACAGAGTAGATTTCACTGCCTGTCATGGCAATTGGGCCAGGATTGGATAAGCAGACAATTTAGGGTACCGTCACTCGTCCCTTCCTCACACCAGGAGGTGAACAGTGCAATTTTTAAGGACTGCTCGGGAGGGGCAGGGGGTCAGAGCCAGGATGACAGAGGAGAAAGACACACCTACTCTAGCTCTCCCCTAATAGTCCATAAAATACCGGTAAAAAAGACCCTAAATCAATTCTAGAGCAGCAGAAGTCACAAAATGACAGAGTAAAAGAGATTTTCAGGCCAAGACAGCCTGGAAGGCCAAGAGGAAAGGTCTATCAACACTGGGCTCAGAGCAGAGTACAGCCCAGGCTTGTATGCTCGATACTGCATGGGCAGGATTGGAGCAGGTTGAATCTAGGGCAGCAGCTGCAATTCCCAGATTATTCAATTCACAAATGCCAAAGGCATCTTCAAAGATCAGTGAGATAGCACTTTCACCTGGGTGAGAAGGGAATGCTGTCTGACCCGGTAGTCCCAGGGCTGAAGCTGTCCCTGCAGCACAGAATCCATTTTAGGAACTATTGCTATTGCCTCTTAGAAATCTGATAATCTGTCAATAGTGTGAGGCTTACTCTTAATCGAAAGGAATTTATTAAGATGCTACTTTGTGCCTAGCACCATGTTAACTATGGAGTTATACAAAGAGAAATAAAAATATTATCCCTGTTCTCAAGAACATTATATTCTAATAGAAGAGTCATGTAGGAAAATAGACAAATTAAATATAGATAAAAGGTGTTTATTTTTTTTTATTGGAAGGCAATAGAAGCTAGGAGGATGAGAAGGGGTGTCTTGCCCAAGGTAGTGCTTGAGCTGAGTCAGGGATAGAAGCCAGGGTTTCTCAGAGGTCGAGGGGAGAGAAGAGAACATTCTGGGAGGGAGGGAGGCAGAGTAGGAAGGAAGGAAAGAAGAAAAGAAGGAAGACAGGTAGAAAGGAAATGGGAGAAATTGCAAATAAGCCTTGACCACTAGGAAGGAGCCCTGTCCTGAAGAGCTTTAAATTCCAAACAAAAGCATTTAATTTATATTTGATCTTGGAGATAATAGAGCACCACCAGAATTTAGTGAGTTAGGAATGTAACTGGGTCAAACACATTTAAGAAAGCAATATTGGCTGTTGAAGGTAGTATGGATTTGAGTGTGTGGGGAGATGCAAGGCAAGAGGCCAATTAAAAAGCTATTTGAATAACAGTACTGAACACTGGGGTAGCTGGTAATGCAGGGGACAGAGTGCTGGACCTGGAATCAGGAAGACTTAAGTTCAAATACAGCCTCACTTAGTAGCTGTGTGACCTTGGGTCATTTAACCCTGTTTGCCTCCATTCCCTCATCTATTAAATGAGCTGAAGAACAAAATAGAAAACCACTCCAGTATCTTTGCCCAAGAGACCCCAAATAGATTGGTAGATGGTCAGATATGAGTGAACAAACATTGAAGGGAGATTTTGGGACAGAGGCTGGCTTTCAGAGAAGTCTGTCTACTGCTAAACAGAGCACCTCTGAAATTCTTGCGAGTTTCACATTAAAGGGTAACAAGGCATAACTCAGAATGAAAAATTATTATATCTGTCAGCAGTTATGAATAAAGAGTGTACTTGCCCTTCAGGGCTATTAAAAAATAAAAGGCTGCTCAGATACCCAAGGAGCTGCTGAATCTCACTGCTGCTTCCAGTGAGAAATGACCCCATGGCTGGGGCCATCTGTGTACTGGATTGTGACTTCAGTTCCCATTGTATTCACATCTACTGCTTTGTCTGTCACCACAGGGCACTGAGATAGGTATAATGGTAAAATGGTATGGGTGATGTCTTTGGATTCTGTGTTAATTGGATTTAAATGAGGCAGAGTTGCAAGAAATGATCCACCTCACTCTCTCCTCCAGAGACATCACAGTCCAAAGCCAAGACAGGATCAAGCTGCTTGGTGATGGCTCAAGATGCAGTGGATAACGTTGGTGTCTTCGATGTCTAATCAAGCTCTAAGTGCCCTCAGTACTTGCTTCAACTGCCTTCATGTCTGTTGGAAGAAATTGTTCTCACTTGCCCATTCCACCAGGGGAAGTCTTCATATGCTTAGGGTAGACAAGCCCCCAACTCACCAATGGGTTTGAGACCCCTTGGTTGCACTCAACCTGGTTTAGTCCTTCTGCTGAAGCAGTTTGCTGGGGTGTTATATAACCAAGACAATATTTACAGCACTGGTGGTGACTATGAATATGCCGGCATAATTCTCAGTCACAAAGTATAAAAGACTCTCCATATAGAAGGCAGAAGAAAACCATTAATTCAGACAACAGAAAGCCAAATCTCAGAAGCAAAAACAAAATCTGTCAAAATGACTATGAACTTAACAAACATAATCACCACAAGGGGCAAAGTCAATTCCAAGCCTCCCCATCTCTGCTGGAGCCCCCTCACAAGCTAACATTCATGATCTTGAGCCTTGGCTGTGAGTGCTCTCTCCTCTCACCTGGTGGGGCTTACTCACTTCCTCCCAGGTCTGCTCCACTCTTCCTGTTTCACTTGTTCAGTAAGCTCCTCCCACAATATGTGAATTAGGTTTCCAGGTGATTTAAGCAGGTCATGTGGGCCAATTAATGAATGATAAAGATCTTTTCATTTAAATTGCTATTACATGGGGATTGATTGGGAACTTGAGTAAAGTTTTTGAAGAAGCAAAGGCCTCTACACAGTTAGCCCTAGATTTATGACCTATGCAAAGCAGCCTAGTGGAATTACAAGTGACTATATAGGATGAATATGTAAATTAAATTCTAAGGGCTTAATATTACCTTATGACCTAAAGCCAGCTGTTCAGTCTCTACCAATGCCCAATATGCAGCTTACTACTGCCTTTCAAAAGGGATATATTGAAATCCAGATGAAGGGAGTTTCCTAGACCAAAATTCTTAGGGTACATTTTGGCTTTGTTGTTTTTGCCATAAACTTCAGTTTGTATATTCATCCTGTACAGTTACTTATAATTCCCAATAAAATTCATATATTATCCTAGTAATTTTATATAAGGGTTTCAAAATTTGTCCTAGAGGTGATATGTGATGTCTCCAATATCCAAAAAATCCTATAAACTTTTGGGCCTCTTTCTTATTGGTGGGGATAAAAAAATCCTGAACCTTTTGTCAGACTTGTAGGAGACTCCCTTGCATCCCCTGATTGCATTGTATGCCCAAAAACTTTATGGTTTGAGCTGACCCCTGAATCTTTATGGGCTTCATCTTTCACCCTTTGCTTTTCACATGCTCAATTAAAAATGTCAAACTCTTCTCCACTTCTTCTACAACTTTCTCCTGTATCATAATATTATCTATGTAGTGGGTAAGCTCTACCCTAAGTAGCTCTAATTCATATAAATGTTCAGCCACAATCCTATGACAAATAGTGGGACTATCCTTATGGCAAGCATGCAAAAGTATGTTGTTGGCTTTGCCAAGTGAAAGCAAATTCGTTCCATTGTTTCAAACATATTGGGACAATAAAAAAGCATTGGCTAAATCAATACAAAATTCCATCAAATTTCCTAATCTTTTCTATCAAGGTAATTGTAGTTTAAACAGCAGCATACAAAGGGACCTTATTCAGTTGTCTATAATCCACTGTATCCTTCATGTCCCTTCTGAATTTTGTACTGGCTAGACAGGATTACAATGGAACATTGAGTGAAGAAGAAACTAACATTCCTTCAACATATTCCTTTAAAGTATTTTTATACTTAATAATACTTTATATGATACTTTAAAGTATTATATAATATAATATAATAAAGTATTAGTAATCCATCTTATCCATCTGACACAGGATACTGCTTTAAAGTGATTACTTCAGAAGGTTCAGGAAAAGTGTTTGGGTCCATTGCTATTTTACCCACTGACTGGTTGGTTGTTGTTCTTCATTCTTTTTTTTTTTCAAATATAAATTTATTTATTTATTTAACTTTATACATTAATTTTCACAAGATTTTGGGTTCCAAAATTTTCTCCCTATTTGTCCCCTCCCCCCTCCCCAATACACTGAGCATTCTAATTACCCATATCATCAATCTGCCCACTTTTCTTTCATCC